>NC_069415.1:8961208-8971208 GCF_026875155.1 Cherax quadricarinatus | reverse complement strand
GTTGCTTCCTGTGTATCACACACGCAGTACTGCTGTACCGAGGAGTTCTACATGCATATTTACGTTCTGTCTTGTCTTTAGATCGCGGGCAGCCCCACCAATGTAGAATTTACTGAAACTAGCTGATAAATTAGACACATATGCAGCTCTTAATTATTTTTATTGAGGAAACGTTTTGCCACACACAGCGGCTTCATCAGTCCAATACAAAGAAGAATGATGAAAATCAGATGGAGTTTGAGGTAATCAGTCCCTCAGACTGGTGTCGATGTAATCAGTTCCTCAATCTCTTCAAGATTGGTGACTGATTACATCAACCTTTTCAAGTTGATGGACTGATTACATCGACTCCAAGCTGGGGGACTGATTACCTCGAACTCCTTCTGACCTTCATCATTCTTTGTATTGAACTGATGAAGCCACTGTGTGGCGAAACGTTTCATCAATAAAGACAACCAAATGTTGCACATGTATCTAACTTATCAACATGTCGGTTCTCTGAACCGTTTATCACATTATTGCATCCAGCAGCACATTTAGTGTACATTTAACATACATGCTAAATGTACACTGCTGTAGATACAAACACACAGTTATTTATTTCTGTAGATACAAAGTCTGGTTATATCATTAATGTTTTATTATTAAACTACAGTTACGTCAGTTATAATTCCTACTGCTTTGCTAGACTGAATTTTTCTCCTGCATATTCTTGCAGAATGGAGGTAACAGCACAACGTATATTGGGAGCCCTCAGGGAGAATACAAGTCAAGAGGCTTGTGGTTCTATCCGTTATTAACATTATCCGGTACAAAGCTGTAGTTGACAGAAGAGATATGGTGAAAGAGTCTGTGATGTGGGATACCAATTTTTATCCTTTTTTTTTAATTTTGATAAGCATCTAGCTGCCACTCTGAGATGAGTGTGGTGTCATGTTGGTCGCTGGGACAGACATGATTGGCCAGGGATGAGGTTGGATATGGGAGGCGAATTCTCATAGGCTTAGGAAAAAGAGACAGGGGAATACGCAACTGATCTGATTATCTCCCGCTCACTCAGTCTCTCATCAATTGAATTTTTTGACCAGTTGGGAAATTTGTCAGAGTGGCGCCGTGAAGACAGTGTGACTATCCCGAAGTGCTGTGTGTTCCTGAAGTCCACCTGGAGTCTACCTAAAGGGTATTCCGGGGGATCAACGCTCCCGCAGCCCGGTCCATGACCAGGTCTCCCGGTGGATCACGGCCTGATCAACTAGGCTGTTACTGCTGACCGCACGTAGTCCAACGTACGAACCACAGCCTGGCTGATCCGGCACCAACTTTAAGCATCTGTCCAATTCCCTCTTGAAAGCAGCCAGGGGTCTACTGGCAATTCCCCTAATGCATGGTGGGAGGCTGATGAACAGTCTTGGGACCCGGACATTTACGGTGTTTTCTCTTAGTATACACTTCACTTAATGTCCTACACACTCTGCATCAAAGTACGTAGTACTTATGCCACTCGGTCAGATTCCAGAAATCAAGCTGAGTGTGAATTTCGAATCCTGCTGTGGACTGAGAGAAACCAAAAGGTTTGCTTTAATCCTCTTTATAAGAACTTAAGGTGTTTTAATCCTTTTAATGAGGAATTAAAATGTTTTAATCCTTTTTATAAGGAATTAAGGTGTTCTAATCCTTTTTGTAAGGGATTCGGGTGTTTTGAGTGGTGGTGAATAGGTGAAATGCAGCCTCTGAGTAGTCGATAGTCAGTAAACCCAATTGACTAGCCAATCAGACCAGGAGAATGCTAGGGTGGTACTAACCCTGGAGTTACGCGACCCGGGTGACCACGGGGTGTATAAAGTAACCAGGTGGTGTGTAAAGCGACTACGTGGTATGTGAAGTGACCCTGTGGTGTGTGAAGTAACCCCGTGGTGTGTGAACTGACCACGTGGTGTGTGAAGTGACCACGTGGTGTGAAATATCAGTGCTTGGTGAGTAGCCTTGCAGTGACTTGCAAAGAATCTGCAACTTGTGTAATTTATCCCACAAGACGGGAAGGGAGAGAGCTAGGAAGGGTGAGCAATAGGGGGAGAGAAATAGGGAGGAAGAGACATTGGAAGGGAAAGGGATATGGGGTGAGATCGAGAAGGGAAGAAAGATAAAGAGGAAAGGAGAGATAGGGAGGGAGAGTGATAGAGAGAGAGAGAGAGAGAGAGAGAGAGAGAGAGAGAGAGAGAGAGAGAGAGAGAGAGAGAGAGAGAGAGAGAGAGAGAGAGAGAGAGAGAGAGATGGGTAGACTGATAGGGAGGAATAGACACAGGGAGGAAGGGAGACAAGAGGTGGGAGTGAGTCTGGGAAAGAAAGAGAGAGAGAGAGAGAGAGAGAGAAGCTTACAGCACTTCGCCGTATCTCGCATCTGCTTGACAGTAGGGGTTGCAAGATTCTGTACGAGGCACAAGTACGCTCACACCTTGAGTATGCTCCACTTTCTTGGTTTGCCTGCCCCCCCTCTCATCTGCGACTGCTTGACAGAGTAGAGAACAGAGCAAGACGTCTCATCTCTCGCCTGGACCCATCCTGGATAGATCTGTCATTTCAGCAGAGTCTTCAACACAGGAGGGATGTGGGTGGCCTTACTGTTATGTACAAGGCCAATATTGTCAAAGTACCACACTTGGATTCACTTCGAGGACAGCGTGAAACAAGCTTTTATGCCACAAGACGGGCAGAAAGCAGCAACTTCACTCTGGCTGTACCCTTCTCCAGAACATCGCTCCATCTGAGATCATACATACCCAGGATGACTCGAGTATGGAGCACATTCGTACAGCATAATGATGTCAACGAGATAAATTCAGTTGATCAAATGAAAATGCTGACCCACAGATGGCTCCAACTTCATCTTGTTCCCTACTTGTATGCCTTATAACAATAAAAATGCTTTCAAATGAGCTGATGTAGGCAACAGTTCTTAGCTTGTCTGTAAAGTTAGGAATCCTTAACCTGTAAATAGCTTGTCAATAAAGCTAGGGATCCTTAACCTTGTCAAACCCTGTGTAAAGAGAGAGAGAGAGAGAGAGAGAGAGAGAGAGAGAGAGAGAGAGAGAGAGAGAGAGAGAGAGAATGAGGGAATAGGAACGAAGAATAAGGAATAAAGGAGGACAAAGAAGAGGAGAATGGAAACAACTGTAGAAATGAGGAAGAAGGAAACACAGAAAAAATGGACATGAATTCGTTAGAAAACATTCAGCGTAGGATGACTAAATTAATACATAGCATTAGAAATCTTCCTTATGAAGAAAGATTGAAGACTCTTAAGTTACATTCACTTGTTAGACGAAGAATGAGGGGAGACCTGATCGAAGTGTATAAGTGGAAGATAGGTATTAATAAAAGGGATATTAATAAGGTCTTGAGGATGTCTCTCCAAGAGAGAACCCGCAGTAATGGATTTAAATTAGGTAAGTTTAGATTTAGAAAGGACATAGGAAAGTATTGGTTTGGAAATAGGGTAGTTGATGAGTGGAACAGTCTACCTAGTTGGGTTATTGAGGCTGGGACTTTGGGTAGTTTCAAATATAGGTTGGATGGGTGCATGAGTGGGAGGGGTTGGATTTGAGTGGGACTTTCACATCAGAGCTTATTTCTTGGGTGGCATTGAAAATTGGGTTGGGCAAATGTTTTGTTAGTGGGATGAATTGTAAAGGACCTGCCTAGTATGGGTCAACAGGCCTCCTGCAGTGTTCCTCCTTTCTTATGTTCTTATGTTCTTATGAGAGGGAGATAAGTGGGGAAAAGCACGGATGAATATGGAGAAGGGAAGAGGAGGAGAAGAATAAGAGCGTTGAAAGGAGCAGAAGGTTAGAAGAGAGGAGCAGAGAGAAACGAAGAGAAGAGGGATAGGGAGAGTAATGGAGGGGTCAGAGAGGGGGAGAATGAAAGATATGGAGAGAAAAATAGTAAATGATCCTGGATAGCAAGATAAATGATAATAGAACCTGGACTAAGAAGAGAGAATGAACTGAAATGGAGGAGGAGAAGAAGAAATGCAGAAGGAGGAGAAGGGGAAAGAGAGAGTGGAAGAGGAGGTGAGGTTATCTGTAGTCGCTTCCTGAGGTCACTGACCCCGCAACACTGTCCCAGATCAGTCCTCATCGATGCTGGCCTGATCGATCAGGCTCTTGGTGCCCACCGCCCGCAGCGCAACGTATTCACCACAGCCTGGCTGATCAGGAACTGATATGAGTAATTTATCGAGTTCCCTCTTGAAGACTGCAGGGAGTCTGTTGGTTATCAACTGTGGCATGCAAAGAGTACGTAACCTTTATTCGGCGCATGGACACACCCTCATTTACAGGCTATCTCCCCCAACCAGCGAACCAGGTTGCTAAGAGTTGGTGATGGGGCCCCGTCGTTCAACTAGTGACCAGGTTCTAGCCAATAAGAAGGTGGGATTGGCAATCGCAGAGGTTATGTGGATACCGCTCTCCTGTCTGCCCTTGTCATTCCCATTCTAGAGCTGGTTGAAGCACGGTCTGCTATCTTGTGGCTTCTATTTCTGCCTTGCTTACCGTGACGTGCACTATACTTATTACTGTACATAGTGTACATATTGCTGTTCTAAATTGGTGAAGGATAATATAAGTCTAAACTTTTTCTACTGTGTTTCTTTTGCTCCCATTACACCTGGGATAACAGGCCTTTGAAATCCTGGGTTGTAATATCAACCCTTATGTAAGAAGGAGGGGACTGAAAAGTCGTGGTCCCTTTACACTTAATGAGTTCTCTCTCTCTCTCTCTCTCTCTCTCTCTCTCTCTCTCTCTCTCTCTCTCTCTCTCTCTCTCTCTCTCTCTCTCTCTATTCAATGCTACTCTGCTTTTTACAGGTAGCATCCTGCACTGTCTGCCAAGCCTGACTAGTCAGGGTCAGTAGCTTAGGCCAGTAGATGACTTGGACCTGCCTAGCATGGGCCAGTAGGTAACTTGGGCCTGCCTAGCATGGGCCAGTAGATGACTTGGACCTGCCAAGCATGGGCCAGTAGGTAACTTGGACCTACCTAGTATGGGCCAGTAGGTGACTTGGACCTGCCTAGCATGGGCCAGCAGATACTTGAACCTACCTAGCATGGGCCAGTAGGTGACTTAGACCTGCCAAGCATGGGCCAGTATATGACTTGGACCTGCCTAGCGTGGGCCAGCAGATGACTGGGGCCTGCTTAGCATGGGCCAGTAGGCCTGCTGCAGTGCTCCTTCTTATGTTTATATTTAAGTCTCATGTTTCCAAGCGTAGTGACTTGATTGTGAAGATTTAATGACATCAACAGCAACGCTGTAAATAATACTACCGTAACTTACATATACACTACACAACTAGCTGACAGTGAGGTCTGGTCATGGACCGGGCCGCGGGGGCGTTAATCCCCGGAGCACCCTACAGGTATACTCCAGGTATCCCTTAAGATCCCCTAATCTCACCTACAGTGTAGATGTAGAAAACAGGAAGATAGAGAGGGAAGGGCAGTAATTTTAGTGGGGAAGGTTTAGTGAGGGTAGAGAGGAAGAAGGGAGGGAGGGAGAGAGGGAGGGTAAGAACACCACAGTGAGCAACACGCTAGATGGAGGGGTTAGATAGATGACGGGAAGGAATGGGCGAGCAAGTAGGAGGGAGGGGATGGGGTACTGGACCATCAGACTCGCCAGTATAGGGTACGAATTTTGCTACAGTCCAGGATGGTGATGGGTGGCACCATGCAGCCCAGGATGGTGACGGGTGGTAGCATGCATCCCAGGATGGTGATGGGTGGCACCATGCAGCCCAGGATGGTGACGGGTGGTAGCATGCATCCCAGGATGGTGATGGGTGGCACCATGCAGCCCAGGAGAAAGGAATGGGAATAAATGAAGAAGTAGGAATAACTGGAAAGGGTGTCGGGGGTCAACGCCCCCGCTGCACGGTCCATGACCAGGCCTAGCGGTGGATCAGGGCCTGATCAACCAGGCTGTTACTGTTGGCCGCACGTAAATTGATGGAGGAGCCACAGCCCGGCTGGTCAGATACTGACTTTAGGTGCCTGTCCAGTGCTTTCTTGAAAACAGCAAGAGGTCTATTGGAAATCCCTCTTATGTATGCTGGGATGCAGCTGAATAGTCTTGGGCCCCTGACACTTACTGTGTTGTCTCTTAGCTTTTCACTGAGGGAATGTTGCATCTCCTGCTAAGTCGTTTGCTTTCGTAGGGAGTGATTTTCTTGTGCAGATATGGCACTAGTTCCTCTTGGATTTTCCAAGCGTATATATTATCATGCATCTTTCTCGCCTGCGTTCCAAGGAGTACATATCAAGCGACTTCAACCTTTCCCAGTAATTTAGGTGCTTTATCCTACTTATACGTGCCGTGAAAGTTCTCTGTGCATTCTCCAGGTCAGCAATTTTGCCTGCCTTAAAAGGGGTCGTTTATGTACAGAGAACAAGCGATTTGAAGAGAATCATCATGGGCTTGGCGTCCCCAATTCTGAAGGTTATCATTATCCATCCTATCATTTTCCTAGCAGATGCGGTAGATACATTGTTGCGATCTTTGAAAATGAGATCAGGTGTTATCACTCCCAGGTTGGAATTTGTTTTATACTCCGATCCAGTTTTAATTTCCTGGAGTTTTCCACGGCGGAGTAATTGAAATTCGTCTTCACTGAACTTTGTATTATTTTCTGCAACGCAGTTAAAAATTTGGTTGATGTCCGCTAAGAGACTTGCAGTGTCTTCAGCAGATGACACAAATGACGGAAATAAGAAAAAAATGAATGCAGGGAAATAAAACTGATGTGAAGATGAAGAAAAGAAGAAGAAATGGAATAACGAAAAGGAAGTGGATGAGGGGGAAGAGGGGAAGAGGATGAGGAGGAGGAGGAGGAGGAAGAGGAGGAGGAGAAATTGGTCTACGATGAGAAGATAAAGGTTATAATAATGGGGTTTAAATGGCAGGAGGGAAAGCTATGGCGAGACGCGGGCCACCCATTAGAAAGATGGGTGACCCATTAATAGAAAGACTGGTAACCCATTGATAGAAATTCTGGTGAGCTGAACAAGCAGAGTGGAAAGGAGGAGGAGGCAATGGGAGGAAGAGGGGAAGGGGGAGGTAGGGGGAAGCAGCGTAAATGGCCCATTAAAATAAATGGGATCCAGCGAGCTGGATAAGGCTATCATCATCTCAGGGTGGCATTCCTCGCCCGTCCAGGCACGTCTGGGGAATGGGGGGAGGGGAGGAAGATGAAGAAGAGGGTACTCCTCTCTTGATGAGGGATGGGGGGAAAGGGGTGTTAAGGGGCTTGGGGAAGGGGAGGGGAAAGTAATTGAAGTTGTAGGGGAAGGGAGGGACTTGGAGTACATTTATCACCCAGGTCGTGGATACAAATTGTAATAATAATAATAATAATAATAATAATAATAATAATAATAATAATAATAATAATCACAGAAAAAGCTTTTATTGAGAGAAAAGTGTACTTACTCCTCAACGACCATACAACACCTGGGAAATGGTAAGATCTGGTTTGATCTGAGGAAGGTGGGGGGTAGCTCTAATTCCTTACATCAAACTCCCCTTCCCCTGACATAAAGACCGCCCCTTCCCTCCCCCCTCCTTATTCTTGACCTTGAAGAAAATGACATATTGCCGCGTCTGTTTTAAGGCAATCTTTTTTTTTTTTTTTTTTGGTAAGTGCCCACAGGCTGGGTAGTGCGTAACTAGTGCCCACAGGATGGGTATGAAGTGATTACCGGCCACATTATGGCTATGGGGTGACTACTACCCACAGAATGAGTATGGAGTGACTACCTCCCAACAGGGTGACTACGAACACTGTAATGGATTTGTAGGCCAAAGGGCCGCCAGCAGCAACTACCTGGTTGACCAGGTAGGTACCAGACTAATCTGGCCAAGGGCCGAGCTGCGGGAGTAGGAGAACTCTCGAAACCCATCAAAGGTATTTCAAAAGTAAAAGGTAACATTAGGGTACCAAAGGGTAACAATCTCCTCGATGTCAATAGTGTTTAATGTTTACACGGGTTAAGATTACGCTTGACGCACGGCTTCTTGCAACGGCCAGTGACCACCAACAATGCCTAGTTTATTGCAGTAAGGTAAAGCGATATCTATCTAATCTTCCTTGAAGCCTTTTTATCCACTTCTCCGAGGTTATGGGTCCCACAATTTACACCAGAGGTGGACCCCATTCTATATATATATATATATATATATATATATATATATATATATATATATATATATATATATATATATATATGTGTGTGTGTGTGTGTGTGTGTGTGTGTGTGTGTGTGTGTGTGTGTGTGTGTGTGTGTGTGTGTGTGTGTGTGTGTGTGTGTGATTACAACTATAATACCCTATTAAATCGGTATTCTGCACGAGAATCATGTTGTAAGAACACCCGTTACATGAGCAACTGTAATAAAAGTTGTAGTGTGGGAACAAAAAAGCTGGGTGTATTTTTCTGTCATAATCCATCCCACGGGATCAGTTTCACACAAGAGGTAATAAAATCTGTCAGCTTGAGCTGGGGAGATGAAGACACTGTCAAGCTTTCCACTGTAGGTTATAGAAGCTTCCTGGGCGTCTTTCTAGCTGAGCTGAAGCCGTTACTAGAAGGTGATAAATACAGATAAATACAGGTCTAGTAGTACGAGGATATCAATCCTGTACAGAGACGGGATATATACTAGTATAGAGGTCAAGAGAAGCTGGGGTCAGGTCACGTGGTGGGGTGTTGGTACTCACCTGATACCGAGTTACTGATGAGTGACCTTCACTGTTTTCCAGGACTGCATAAAACACACACACACACACACACACACAGGTCCAAGAGCTATGACTCGGGGCCAGAAGCTATGACTCAACCCCTGCAACAACAACTAGGTGAGCACACACACACACACACACACACACACACACACACACACAGGTCCAAGAGCTATGACTCGGGGCCAGAAGCTATGACTCAACCCCTGCAACAACAACTAGGTGAGTACACACACGCACACACACACACACACACACACACACACACACACACACACACACACACACCCACACACACACTGGAACTGATATAGATAAATATTTTTTTTCACAGTAAATACTAACACACATTTATTGTTCATTACATTTCTAGTTTATATATGACACTCCTGATGCACATTATCCTAGGTTAAAATCTACGTTATCTCATATTAAACTTACATTAAACTTACATTAACATTAGGTTAAATCCATGGACTCGTGCCAGACCATGGAGCTGAACTCTTCTCCAGGCTGAGGGACTGACCACCTCAAATTATTTATCCAAGGTTAATAGATTAATTACATCATCTTGGCCTCGCCAGTACTCTTGCTGTCTACATTACATTCTCCTTGGTATTTGGTTGATAAAGCCTACTACGTAGGCGAAACGTTCCAACAGTGAAGATACCCAACTGTTGCGCATATGTCTTCTTACTCGTCAACTTGTCGGTATTTTATACTATTTTTCAAGAAGATAATGGTCCAAGTCGGACCGAAACGTCGGCATAAGTTTCAGTCCCCCACGTATAGGATATCTGTGTATTGTTCCACTCATAGTATTGTACCGTTTTGTAATCTATACACTCAATGCACAATTTATGGTCACCACTTACGGTCACTTTCCTGAACGGTGTTGTGTTTAACTGGCCATCAAAAATGTTTAGAATCATAACCATAACCTTTAAAGGGGTGGAACGGTAAGCCAGTGGAAGGCCTCGGTCAGGTGACCAAAAGCTCCAGCTGTTGGTTAGCACATGACTGAGACTCCGTGTCAGGAAACACTTGTCCTGTTACCTGACAAATCTAACCTGACCTTACCTGTCCACTTACTAAGGATTAGAGAGATAGCGTAATAATCTTTGTGTTATGCTAAAGGAATCTTATGAAGGAAGATAAAATACCAGACATATTAAGCCAAAATTCTAAATATTTTAGGTTTTGT
>NC_069415.1:8938708-8956208 GCF_026875155.1 Cherax quadricarinatus | reverse complement strand
TCTGCATAACAACCTGGGGTATACCTGGAAAGGGTTTTTGGGGGTTAACGCCCCCACGGCCCGGTATGAGACCAGGCCTCGTGGTGGATCAGGGTCTGATCAACCAAGCTATCATTGCTGGCCGCATACAAACTGACTGAGTTTAGGTACCTTTAGCGGCTTTCTGTATATTAGTATACCATCGATGTCAGCTAGAACTGTATACCTTGTGCATGTACCTATAGAAATAAAGATTATTATTATTATTATTATTATTATTATTATTATTATTATTATTATTATTATTATTATTATTATTATTATTATTATTATTATCCTGTTAATACCGGAACTCTACGAGGGTTGTTAGTTACCCGGAGGATTTCTTTCCTTAGAAGGTGAAGACTGAGGTCATCAGTCCCTCAGCCTGGAGTATGTCCATCGTTCTTCTCTGTATTGGACTGAAAAAGCCACTGACTGGCGAAACGTTTCCTCACTGAAGATACCCAAACGCCGCATCATTACAACACAGAGAACAAAGGTTCTGCACCACTTCCTTGAGGGGCAGAATGATATGTAAACCCATTACCTCCCATTCTCCCAGGCGTAGTAGCGTCCCTAGTGGGTTAGCATTTCCCCCATGATTATATTAATAACAATGGGGGTTGTTATTGAGGCAGTTAATGACCCCAGCTGCAGAAAAGTAACGACTTAGGGAAGGAGTTACGAGTAGCTGAAGTTAATGTCGTTCTTGCATGTCTGAACGTGTGTACGTGCACAAAATTATAACCTTCCCAGGGAACGTGTTCGCCAGTGTATGTATGTATACATATATATATATATATATATATATATATATATATATATATAAAATATATATATATATATATATATATATAATATATTTAAAATATATATATATATATATAATATTATATTATATATATATATATATATATATATAATATATATATATATATATATATATATATATATATATATATATATATATATATCGTAAATGATAATGGGAGCCCTTTGATTGAACTTTGTATAGAAAGGGGTTAAGTTATAGGTAATACATATTTTAAGAAAAATAGGATAAATATGATGTATAGATATGATGTAGGGCGAAATGACAGTAGTTTGTTGGATTATGTATTGGTAGATAAAAGACTGTTGAGTAGACTTCGGGATTTACATGTTTATAGGGGGGCCACAGATATATCAATCACTTTCTAGTTTAGCTACCTGAAAAAAAGGTAGATGGGAACAAGGAGAATAGAAGCATCAGGGAAAGAGGGGGAAAGGGGAAAGAGGGGAGGCATTTAGGGTAAGATAAAACACTATTGGAGGATAGAGGGCTAAGGGAAGCATGGGAAATGGGGTCAAAGGGGTATGGGTAGGTTTTAAAAATTTAGTGTTAGATGTTCAGCAGAAGTTTGGGGGAACGGAAAGGGTGCAGGAGGGAAAGGAGCGATGGGAATATGATGTAAAGAGAGTAGAAAAGGGGGAAAAAATTACATATGAGAAGGTTTTTAAAATAGAACGATGCAAGGGGGGAAGAGTATAGGGAAAAAGAAGGGGTTTAAGAGAGGGGTGAAACAAGTAAAAAAGAGAGCAAATGAGAGAGTGGGTGAGATGTTACCAACAAATTTTGTTGAAAATAAGAAAAAGTTTTGGGTGAGATTAACAATTGAGGAAGCCTGGAGAAAAATGGTTTTGTCATTAAAAAAAAGGAAGGAGAGTTATAAAAAGAAGAGTAAGAGGATTGGGAAGATGAGGGAATTTTTTGGGAAATTGTTAAATTTGAAATTTAGGAAGATGTTTTTTCGTGATAGGGCAAGGGGGAAAAACATCTTGAGGAGTAGGAAGAGCCAGTTGTGATGTGGGGAATTTCGTGGGGCAGTGGGTAAAATAAAGGGGGTAAGGCAGCCGGATTGAGGGGGATAAAGAAGAAATGTTAAAAGCAGGGGGGGATACATTTTTGGAGGGTTGGTGAAATTTATTTAATAAATGTAGAAGGGGGAAGGTACCTGGGGTTTTGGCAAAGCATGCAAAATTTCCCTTTTATAAAGCAAAGGGGACAAAAAGAGTGCAAAAATTATGGGGGGATAAGTCTGTTGAGTATACCGGAAAAGTTATGTAAGTTATTATGAAAGAATTAAGAGTAAGAGGGAAAAATAGGATACAAGAACAAAGGCTTTAGGAAAGGTGGGGTGGTGGACCAGGTGTTTACAGTGAAACAAATAAGTGAACATATTAGATAAGGCTAAAAGGCCCTTTGTGGCTTATGGATTTGGAAAAGGCTAGACGGGGTGGATAGGGGGCAATGGGGCAGATTTGCAGGTATGGGTAGGATGGGTTACTGAAAGCAGTGAAGTTTTTACGGGGATATGGGGCTCAAGTTAGAATAAGGAAAGGGGGAAATTTTTTCCCCCAAAAAAGTAGGCCTAACAAGGATGTGTTGTCCCCGTGGTTTTTTAAAAAATTTTTAAAGATGGGTTGTAAGATAAGAAATCGAGGGTCTTGGAAAAGGGCGTGGATTAAAAGATAAAGAACGCACAAAATGGGAGTTGCCAGTTCCTTTGCTGAGACACGTCCCTTTTGGGGAGTTCTGAAGAGAAGTTCAGGAGGGGGATGAATTTGGTGGGGTTGCAAAAGAAAAAATTAAAATGAATACGGGAAAGGGAAAGGGTTTATAGGATAAAAAAAAGATTATGATGAAAGATTGGAATAAAAAGGGGGAAAGGGGTTTGGGGGGAGGTAAATGTATTCAAAATTTTTGGGGAGGGACGTGTCACGAGGGTCTATAAAAGATGAGGGAACAAGAATTGATGGGGGGAAAAGGGTGAGTGTGCACTTAGGAGTCTGTGGAGACAAAAACTTTGCCTTTGGGAGGCAAAAGGGAATGTATGAGAGTATATTTTTACCAACGCTCTTATTGGGGGGAAGCATGGGTGAAAATGTTGCAGCAGGAAAGGCGGGCAGTGGAGATGTCATGTCTGAGGGCAATGTGGGTGTGAATAAAAGCAGAGAATTCGGGTTTTGGGAAATTTGGAGGGGGGGGTGCGGGATTAAACCCAAAACTTGTCCAAGGCTGAGGAAGGTTGTTGGGTGGTTTTGGACATGTAAGAGAATGGAGCGAAAAAGAATGACTCAAAAGGTATCATCGTAATGGAAGGAAGGCGGGGGAGGGGGCGGGCTAGGAAAGGTTTGGGGGGAGGGGGTAAAAGGGGGTTTTGTGTGCAGGGGCTTTTGGGCTTCCAGCAGCCATGCGTAGCGGTTTGATAGGATGAATGGAGACAAAAGGGTTTTTTTACTTGACTGCTGTTGGAGTGTGAGCAAAGTAAAATTTATGAAGGGGTTTAGGGGAAAACCGGGCCGGACTTTTGTCCTGGGGGATGGGAATACAGTGTCTCACTCTGAAAGGGGGGGTGTTTAAAAATTGCAAATTTTAAAAAATGTAGGTAAACACCCTTCTGGGAAAAGTATGGAGTGAATGATGGGGAAAGTTTTTCTTTTTCGGGGACCCGCCTTGGGGGAACGGGGCCCTGTGGGTAATAAAAAAAAAAAAAATATATCTTTTTTATCTGTATTGAAAGGGTACCTAAATTTTCACACCAACACCAGCAAAATAGCCAATTAAACAACAGCACATAACAGGAGCCGTCAAACAAAGCACCGGCAACAAACCAAACAAACAGCACCAGCAACAGTAAAACCATCAACAGCACCAGCAACATTTGCCATTCAAACAACAGCAAAACCCGGGAAAAGTACCCTTAAACTCACCAGCAACAGTAGCCATTCTAATCAGATGGACCTTACAATAGGGGTTTAAAATGAAAAAAGACTGCAATTTTTTAAGGGAAATTTTTTGTATAACGACGATCAGTTAGTTTTTGGGTTTGGTTAGGTTAGGTTTTTAAATGGATTAGCCAGGTTTGAGTAGATTACGTTAGGCTATGTTAGTTTAGGGTTAGAATCCATTGAGTTAGGGTAGCATAAGTTTGGTTTGATTAGGTTCGGTTAATTTAACTTACGTAATCCTATAAAAACGAATATTTAATCGAATTAGTTTAGGTTTGCTTAGTACAAGTAAAGTTAGGTTAGGCTAGTATAAGTAAGGTTAGGTGAGATTAGGTTAGGTTAGATTAGTATAAATCACTGGAAGTTACCTATAACCACAGGTGAGCAAAACCGCAACCCCACGACACATCTAGAAGCTCCCTAACTTATTACAGCACCGGGAAAACGTTGAAATTTGCAAGCTTATCACTAGCTGGAGTGAGTATGGGCCCGCCGAGCGAAAATCTTCACGTAGACACTGGGCCACCAGCGGCAACACCACAACAACCTTGGATGTGTTGCAATGATGACTAAAGCTTTCTGGCGGGTGTAGACTCGGTGTACACACACACCTATTGACAACACTCTCTTTATACCCGGCGTTAAGTTATACATATATAAAAAAGGGGGGCGCCTCAGCCTGAGAAAAATATGTATAGAATTTTTTGAACGCATGAGAAAACATACAGGGGAAATATTTACCCGAAGGTCTCTGAGGTAACATTGTCAGTAGAACAAGAGGAGTCTAGGTGCCGGGAGAGGAGGAAGAGGAAGAAGAGGAGGAGATGGAGGAGGAGGTGGAAGAGAGGAGAAAAAAGAAAATCAGGAAGCGGAGAGATATTAATAGTAGTTGGTGTAGTAGTTGTAGTAAAAGTCGTAGTAGTAGTAATAACAGAAGTAATAGGAGTAACTTATGTGGTAACAGTAACAGTAGCTGTAGTAGTAGTGGTAGTAGTAGTAATAGTGGTAGAAGAAGTAGTGGTAGTAATTGTAGTAGTTGTGGTAGTAGTAATAGCAACAGTAGTCGTAGTACTAGTAGGAACAGTAGTAGTGGCAGCAGTAGTGATAGCAGTAGTAGTAATAATAATAGTAGAGTAGTAGTAGTAGTAGTAGTAGGAGGAGGAGGAGGAGGAAGAAGAGAAGTGAAAGAGGAAGAAGCTTAACAAGAATAGGATGAGGAAGCTCAATAAAAGAAGGAGGAAGAGAAGGAGGAGGAGGAAGAGGAGGAGGAGGAGGAGGAGGAAGAGGAAGAGGAGGAGGAGGAGGAGGAGGAGGAGGAGGAGGAGGCTGGAGCCACAGAGACACCTCCTCCTCCTCCTACGTCTGCTGCATGATTGCCCAGCTCCACTGAGTGAGTAAACATGACTTTCCTTCTGTTGTTTACGATCAAATAATGTTAGCGTTGCCCGGTAGCCGGCGTCAGCTTGTGCTTGGTCAATCACAGTCTTCACGCCCGGGGCCTGTGTTTACCCAAATGTGGGAAGGTGTGGGGGGCGAGATGAGGGGCGGGAAGGGATGGAGGATGATGAGGTGGGGGAGGTATAGGGAGATGAGGTGGGTGAGGTACAGGGAGGAGGTGAGGTGAGGTGAGGTGAGTGAGGTATGGGAGTCTACCTACCTGCCTGGAGTCTACCTGGAGGGTGCTTCAGGGGGTCAGCGCCCCCCGCGGCACGGTTCATGACTAGGCTTCACGGTGCATCAGCGCCTGATTGACCAGGCTGTTACTGCTGGTCGCACGTAAACCAGTGTACTAACCACAGCCCCGCTGGTCAGAGCAAGATTGTCCAGATGCACAAATAACCCGCACATACAAGAGAGGAGCTTACGACGACGTTTCGGTCCGACTTGGACCATTTACAAAGCCACACGTCGTCGTAAGCTCCTCTCTTCCATGTGCGGGTTATTTGTGTATCGTTCCAGTCACGGTATTGCGCCTTTTTTAGTTATTTGCACAGAAAGTCAGGCACTGATTTTAGGTATCTATCCAGTTCCCTCTTTAAGACAACTAGGGGTCTGTTAGTAATCCCCCTTATGTATGATCGGAGGCTGTTGAACAGTCTTGGGCCCCTGACGCTCATTTTTTTCTTTCAGTGTACTCACGGCACCCTTGCTTTTCATTGGGGGGATGTTGCACCACTTACCAAGTCTTTTGTTTTCGTAGGGAGTGACTTCTGTGTGCAGATTTGGGTCCGGTCCCCCCTAAAATTTTCCAGGTTCCAGGTTGCCTCTCCTGCATTCCAAGGAGTACATATCAAGGGCCTTCAAAAGTTTCCAGTAATTGAGGTGCTTTAATAAGCATATACGTGCAGTAGAGGTCCTTTGTACATTCTCCAGATCTGCAACTTTGCCTGTAGATCTAGAAATGGGCTGTTTGTGTACAACAGTATTCCAGCCTAGATAGAACATATGACTTACAGAGGATCATCATTGGCTTGTCATCCCTTGTTTTGAAGTTCCTCATTATCCAACCTATCATTTTCCTCACAGTTGTGATAATGGCGAGATAAGTTATTTATTAGTTAACTTCATTAGCTACACGAGCATCTATAACATTCACCTAACACTTGAATACTGGCAGCTGGCACTGGAGTCTTTTACACAGTTATAAAGGGTTTTCTTACAAAGAATTTAACATTCCAGCAGGGCTAGCATTTCCTTATACAGGACTGGAGTGTTGTCTTACACATGATACGGCAGGTAGTTAAGTTTCCTAACACACAGGTATCTGCGTCTACTGCTAGGTGGGCAGGGGTAACAGGGGTGGAAGTAAACTTGTCCATGTGTTTTTTCCATGTCAGGGAGTCGAACTCAAGACCTCGCGATTATGTGTCGAATGCTTACTTCGGCGAACTACGCTGCACCCTTCTGGAGTGGTGCTGGAAGGGGCTGGTGTGGCGCTGGAGGGTGACTGGTCATCTCCCCCTACCCCTCCACTCCCCAAGAGGAGCCCCACCGTATATAAACAAAAGTGAGAGCCTCAACCCCCTCCCCACCCTCATCTACCAGTCGCCCTCCAGAGTTGTCGAGTCACTTCGTACCCTTTTCAAGTGGTCTGAGAAAGAATACAAAGTTTTGGATTTTGTTAATTGCATTAATTTCGCTTTTATTTCCTTATTAGACACGCATTTGCTTGTTTGATTATCCACCTGCATAATACCAACTCTTCATTTTTTCGCCTTCCTCAGGTCAGCAAACTTAAGAGGCACAATGCTCGCAGGAGTTAAATTAACGAGAGTGATGAAGGAGAAAATATATTGTTGTTTGCAGGTGTATGTGTACTCACCTAATTGTGGTTGCAGGGATCGATTCATAGCTCCTGGCCCCGCTTCTTCAATGGTCGCTACTAGGTCCACTTTCTCCCTACTCATTAAGCTTTATTATCGAATCTCTTCTTAAAGTTATGTATTGATCTTGTGTGTGTGTGTGTGTGTGTGTGTGTGTGTGTGTGTGTGTGTGTGTGTGTGTGTGTGTGTGTGTGTGTGTGTGTGTGTGTGTGCGTGTGTGTGTGTGGTGTGTGTGTACATTCACGTATTTATGTTTGTAAGGGTCAAGTCTCAGCATTATTTCTGTCTCTTAAGAAACCACTTGCCTGGTTTAGTCTTTCCTAGCCTCGCTCACCGTCATACCTTTTCTCAAAACTGTGTATAAATCCTGCCTCCACAACCTTTTCTTCAAGATCATTTCATTTCCTAACCTCCTTGAGACTGAAGAAACACTGCTCGTTATCTTTCTCTCATCTGTTTCTTTAACTTCATCTGTGCCCCGTTGTACTTGTTTTTCGCCTCTCGATCAGGCTATGTCAATCCACTCTATCAGCTCCTATGAATATTTTATATGTTGTTAACATAACATTTTTGGGTCTTCTATGCAGTAATGTCGTCTTTGTTTATTCCTCTTCGGTCTGCAGGTAGCCTCGTTGCATACATCTGCACTTTCTCTAGAGCCTTGATAAGCTTTATCAGCGGAGGGTTCCACGCTGGTGGTACATACTCCAGGATGGGCCTTACTCTTTGTTAAGATTCATGACAGCTAATCTAATATTTGCCAAATGATCATTGACTGCAGTGGTTATTCGGTTACTGTGTTCCTAAAACGATATGCTCGGCGCTATGTTTACCTCTAGGTCTTTTCCCGTGAGTCTATACTCGGTTTCCTGTCTTTTTCTTTCCCCCTTCTACAGTTTTCATTTACCTTCTATTTGCTGGATTTGGAGATGAATTGCAGTAGCAACTTCTCTAACCAGTCCTGCAGTTTGCCCTGGTGATTTGTAGCTTTTCCTTGTCCTTGTCAAATTTTCACCCCACTTATTTTACGTCATCTATAAACAGTAATAAATCTTACCCTGTTCCTTATGCTTATGAAGGTAGACACACTTGTTGGATGGAAACATATATTGTCAGACTGTGATGATAAGAAATGGAGCCCAACCTCTGCCTGTCTTAGCCTGGATGTCTACGCCGACTGAGAGGGAGGCAGAGGTACGACCGTACACATGCGCATCCCGTGACGTCACACAAAGTCACAGGCCTAGGGATCTCCTACCTAAAGCACATGGATGATACTAATATGCTATACAACACAGGGATCAGCAACTATGCTGACAGCTCGGTCATGTTACGTATGTCGTCTTGACATACACTACTATCTATAGGCTGAACAGGCAGGTGGTTCTGGGCTGATTCTATACAATAACAAATTCATATATAACTTAGAACTAATGGATGGTATCATAATGGATGCTAACAAAATGAGTTTAAACATAATGGTTTTTAACGTAATGCATTACAAACTATAAGAACAAATCATTATACAATATGGATGGAATTGATCGAACGATCTGTACTCATGCACTCTACGGATTCTGAGGAAGAATAAATATATATATACAAGGTGAAATTAACAGCAAAGGCATCTGGTGCACTCAGACTATTACTGTCAATTCTCAGAATACGGAGGGAACGTGAATACGAAAAAAAAAAAATTCTGAAAAAACTAATCAGTTAATAACAAACAGTTGACAATTTACTTCATCTCGGACATCTATTTATACAGACTATGTACATTTAAACCCAATTCTGCGAGGGTGAGGTTTACATATGCAGAAAGGTTATCATCTCTGGGAGGATCGAATTCCTCTGCAATGGCTAACACATGCCTTGACTGAGGGAGATCTGAACGAGTATCTACAAAAGATGCTTGTGGGTTTCTCATTACTTGTCGAGTACGCAAGGAATAACGACATTCAGGTTGGTTATCTGACTGAGTATTTGAGGTAGAGGGTACAGAGTCAAGAGGATTTTAAAGCATCTGTCACATTAGTCTGGGTAGCAATATCATCAAATTGCTACTAATTCATATGATCTAAATGCGATTCTTTGTACTTACCAGTACTAATTTCTCAAACCCTTATACTTATTACCAGAGATATGTTCTACAACTCGATAAGGTCTGACAAACTTTTGATCGAGCTTAGGCATTTCGGTTTGTTTTGTTGAAATTTGTCAAGCATTACTCTTGAACCTTTACTTTTACTTTTGATGGCCTTAGCACGGCTATTAGTTACTCTAGTAAATTCTGCTTTTGATTTATGAAGTGTTTCACGGATTTTCTAAAAACACTTTGAGCCATGCTGGTACGAGTTGCTACGAAATCATCGGGGTTTGTAATTAGGTTTCAGAGTGGAATATAAAAACTCATAGGGTAAACGCTTGTCTACACCATACAATGCATAATGTGGAGTATCACCTATGGAAGATTGTAAGCAAAATTTTAAATGGCACATTGGACATCTGGTGGGGACTTACCCCAAAAGTTTCACTATTGGAGTTGATAGTGGCTCTCGGAAATCAAGTACTTTTTATTGGTTCTTTCGGCTAACCCATTGCGGGCAGGTTGATGAGGAACAATGGTGGATTTAGTGATCTTGTATAAAGGTACACAAATTTTCAAGAATCTCATTACAGAATTCACCTCCATTATCTGTTACTAAGGACTTTGGGGTGGTATGCCTGCAGATAATGCGTTCTTTTAAACGCTTTAGCTACTGTCTCTGCAAGTCTTATCTGCAATAGGAACTAACTCACAATATTGGTGAAAATGGTCTTACCATAACACAAACATGTTGTTGCCTTGGAGGGAACATTTAAAATTGGTTAACAAATCAAGGGCAACTCTTTCCCATGGTTCACTAGTGGTTGGGTACACTTGGATAGGATTAGGACCATTGACATTTCCTTTATGTTGCAAACAGACACTACATTTCTTGACATACTCGGAAATGTCAGTTGCCATGCGTGGCCAAAAGTATTTCATTCTGGCTTGTTTCACAGAACGATCCATACCAGGGTGTGCAACACCTGGTACATCATGAACTAACTGTAGAGCTACGTTCACTAGTGACTGGGGAAATTTTACTAACTGGTAAACTCTTCTACTTGGAGTACCCAACTCGGCTGTTCGATAGTTATTCTTGGCTCATTACAAAGTCACTAATGGGTGCTGGTGGCTTCACAGTAAGAATAAGATCTTCCTGGAGCAGGAATCGAATCGCCAGAACACAAGGGATCGGTTCTTTCTTACTGGAGGAATGAACAAACTCGGTGGAGTGGATGACCCCCCCCCGGTTGAAAAAATTAACGCTACACAAATAACCCGCACATAAAAGAGAGAAGCTTACGACGACGTTTCGGTCCGACTTGGACCATTGACAAAGTCACACTAACCAGAGGTGGAGCAGGACGGCTATATATAGGCAGGAAGAGGTGGTGGTAGTAGTAGTAGTAGTAGTAGTAGTAGTGTAGTAGTAGTAGTAGTAGTAGTAGTAGTACAAGAGTTGTATATAATACCGACAAGATGAAATTAAGACACATGCACAACACCCGGGCATCCCCATCATAGACGTTTCGCCATCCAGCCAGCCACTGGATGGCGAAACGTCCACGCTATAACACGCAATATGAGCAGGGGAGAACGAATCTACTATCTCAAACTGCAAGCACAGGAGAAAATAAATTAACACGGTCAACAGTGCTGATATTCAATCTGAGTCGCACACAGTGACACGAGGTATCAGCTATAAAGAAACTTCACTTACAAACGTTAACAACATGTGAAAGTTACTCGAGAAATAACTTCTTACTGATTACTGTCAACTAGGATGGGATCACAATCTGAAACACAAGGGACAACAACAACACTCAAGTGAGCACACTAGCCACAGAAACGTCTTTCTGCAACGGCTTGTGGCATCAGCAAGAGATGGCATAACTCGTTGCAAGTAAAGTTCTTCTCAAAGCGTCCCCTGGGAAGGAATGAGTACTTGAGCAAGTCGCCATCGCAAGGATAGTAGTCTCAGCGCTATCCTGCGTGCATGATATTGTGGCTGGAGTCCAGACAGGAGTGACAGTATTACTAGTGCCTGATCGCTCGGCTATGTTAATAAGTAATTCACGGGTCTATAGGAACTTAATTGAACTTCACATTTCGCAGCACTTTAACAAATCTCAGATACAAGCTGTGAGAAAAAAACACATTGCTCAAGGGCTAGGTACTGTCTTTCAGTCAGTAAGAAATGTTGGTAATGTGGACTGATTCATATTGACTTTGACTGGCATGATACACTAAGTGAACGTTCAAAAGTGACTGGGACATCTTCTCAGTGAACTTACTGAAGGACATTAAGACAAGAAAAATGGAGAGAATGACACAATAAGCTTAAACGGGAAGAAAATGCTTAACTATTCTGCATAAGTAATTAAAAATTGACAGGTCACACAGTAAGCAAAGAACTCACACAAGAAAAATATTCAACTTAACAAACAACACTGAAAATCAAGAGAACGTTTACTTTACTCAAATCCAATTTGCTCAACTTTTACTTTAAATTGAATGAATGGCACAGTGAGTTGTCTTTACTTTCAATGCAATAGGGAAAACACAATAAAATGATAAAATGAACTCAATAAAACTTGAATAAAATAAAATGGCACAGAAAGAATAAAATATTATGCACAGAACAGAGCATAAGAAACTGCACTGAAATAAACTGTTGCAATGTTGCAAAATAACAATTGCTAATCAACAAGTACTGCATAAAATTTCTGCAAGAAAAACTTTAATGGCAACACAATCTTTGCACAAGAATTATTGCAAAATGAGTCAATGTGCAATAATAAAAAAAATTATTACACACACAAGAAAAGAAATATATCAAGGAATGAACACTTTAACTTTTAACTGCACTCAAACAACACTTAACAAGCAAAAGAACTATTTACTCTAAAAGAAGACTTAAAAATTGCACTAAGAGTGAATTTGGTCAATGAAAACATTTAAAAATAATTTGGTGCTAAAAACAATAACAAAAAAAGTTTGAACACTTACAGTGATGCAGAAAAACAACACATCAACATAAACACAATACTAGAATTTTCTTGCAATGAAATTGATGTGTGAAAATTTTGTAAAAAAAATTATTTTTTGCTTGCACAAAATAATGGCCTGTTGTCTGTGGAAATAAGACAAATTAGACTGGCTGAATGAAAAATTGAACACAAGAATGTTCAACACAGGGAACAAAACAAAAAGAATACACAAATGCTGCGAAGAAAAAAAATATAACAGACAACACTGAGTTGTGATGCAGAATAAAGCTGATAAATAAATTACTGAAAAAACTTCACTGGAATACTGAGAACACAAGGTGATTCTGAAGTGTAAACACAAGTTCTATACTGCTCATATGTTGCACACACAACAAAGGAAAAACACTACTTAGTACTTACTTCAAGTGTATAAAAAGACACACAACACAACAGACATAAAATAATGCACGAAAATTAACACTGAATTAAGGAGATAAAAAGATTATTGCAAACAAGCACTGAGTCTGATCGAGAGTCACTGAATGTCACTAAGAAAATCACTGGAACACAAAAGAAATGTCTCAACACTCGCAAATGTCTCTATGAAAAAAAATATTAATTATAGCCGTAACGACTTGGTGTAGAATGAGGTAGATGGTAGTGGAGAGTAAAGGGTTGTTTATGTCGTCTTGCTGCTGTCCTCTGCACACGTGACCATAGAATTGCACTTACATCGACGATGAACTCACACAGGAGGCTTTCAACGGTGGCACGAAACACACTCTAGCTCTTGACCCCCTATGTGGTCCTTAAAATATCGTGCTACAACCCTTAGTAGTGCACCAAAACACTGGTAGAGGTTGGGTGAGTACCACAACACAGTGATAGTGGTTGGGTTTGTGGGTATAACAGGGCTAAGGTGTCTGAGACCACGTGGTGAGGCACACGTGGTGAGTGGGTGGTTGGACCTATGGGTTGAATGGCGTAAGCCTCACTGAGAACAGCCACACTGCCGCGAAGATATTCTAAGCTGGCTAGCTTAAAATACACCCACGAAATACCACAACACCACAAGGATGAAAAAGAGCACTTAGAATGGCTTGGAGCTTGAATCACAAGCGATGAAGACTACTCACATGGCTTGCTTGAGTACTGGGGTAAGACACCTGGGTAGTTGCTTGCTGGCTTATCTTAACCCTTCACACAGAATAGCTTGATAACTTCACACGATGAGCACAGCAGAGGTGGAAGCTGGCTTGGCAGGCAAAGGAATTGGATGAAGTAGACTAGGCTCGACTGGGTTCCCTCGCCACAGACTGGAAGCTGGCTTATTTTGCAAACTCGGGTCAACCCCTCGGGAGTGATGCAAATAAGCAGATAAACACTAATACAAAGAGACTGACCAGTGAATAATACAGTGGCTGGTAGAAGCTTGAGAAAATAGCTGCCTTGAGTAGGTCGGCCTACTGGCAACACGAAATGGCCGTCTTGCTGGTCGAAAGAAATCTCCGTACATCGGCGTAATTATCAATTTTACGCCCACACCGCTGGAACCATTTATCGTAGGGGTTCTTAAATGGAGATATCGAGGGTTGAAGGTAGACACACTTGTTGGATGGTAACATATATTGTCAGACTGCGATGATGAGAAATGGAGCCCAGCCTCTGCCTGTCTTAGCCTGGATGTCTATGCCGACTGAGAGGGAGGCAGAGGTACGACCGTACACATGCGCATCCCGTGACGTCACACAAAGTCACAGACCTAGGGATCTCCTATCTAAAGCACATGGATGATACTAATATGCTATACAACACAGGGATCAGCAACTATGCTGACAGAAGCAGTACCGGTCCCAATACTAATCCTTGTGCAATCTCCATTGTGACACTTGTCCATTCTTACACCTTGCCTTCTAACCCTCGGGAATTCTTTGGCTCATTTTAGTGCAATTCCTATTGTGCCTGCGCACTCTTCAAGTTTTTGTCCCAGTTTCTTAAGAGGTAAAGTGTCGAATACCTTCTTGCAGTCCAGGAGTAAGCAGTCCACCCATCACTCCCTCTCCTGCCCCATTTCTGCTGCGTTGTCATGGAACTCCAGCAGGTTTGGGAGACAGTTTTTGGGGATCGCCTTTGTTGTTTATTGTTTATAAAGGAACTTCTCTCCTGGTGCTTTATAACTCTCTCTCTCTCTCTCTCTGTCTGTCTGTCTCTCTCTCTCTCTCTCTCTCTCTGTCTGTCTGTCTGTCTGTCTCTCTCTCTCTCTCTCTCTGTCTGTCTGTCTGTCTGTCTCTCTCTCTCTCTCTCTCTGTCTGTCTGTCTCTCTCTCTCTTTCTCTCTCTCTCTCTCTCTCTCTCTCTTCTCTCTCCTTTTCTCTCTCTCTCTCTCTCTCTCTCTCTCTCTCTCTCTCTCTCTCTCTCTCTCTCTCTCTCTCTCTCATCTTCCTCACGGCCTGGGGGGCTCTAATCTCAGCAACACCTGACTGTAAATTAAGCATCTCATGCTGTCATGCACAACCCTCCCGAATCTCCCACTGCACATTGTGTTCACGTGTGAACCATCACTATCACACACAGTACCACAAGGGGGTACTGTACTTCACCAGGAGGTACTGTACTTCACAGGTGACCCCACAGTTAGGAGACAAACGTTATGAATGACCTTTAGGTCCATCCTGGAATCTACCTGAAGGGTATTCCGGGAATCATTACAGTAGGATGGCCAGTAACTACATTACCGTAGGATGGCCAGTAACTACATTACCGTAGGATGGCCAGTAACTACATTACCGTAGGATGGCCAGTAACTACATTACCGTAGGATGGCCAGTAACTACATTATAGTAGGATGGCAATTAACTACATTACAATAGGATGGCCAGTAACTACATTACAGTAGGATGGCCATTAATTACATTACAATAGGATGGCCAGTAACTACATTACAGTAGGATGGCCAGTAACTACATTACAGTAGGATGGCCAGTAACTATATTACAGTAGGATGGCCAGTAACTACGTTACCGTAGGATGGCCAGTAATTACATTACCGTAGGATGGCCAGTAACTACATTACAGTAGGATGGCCAGTAACTACATTACAGTAGGATGACCAGTAACTACATTACAGTAGGATGACCAGTAACTACATTACAGTAGGATGGCCAGTAACTACATTACAGTAGGATGGCCAGTAACTACATTACAGTAGTATGACCAGTAACTACATTACAGTAGGATGACCAGTAACTACATTGCAGTAGGATGACCAGTAACTACATTACAGTAGGATGACCAGTAACTACATTACAGTAGGATGGCCAGTAACTACATTACAGTAGGATGGCCACTAACTACATAACTATGATGGCCAGTAACTACATTACAGTAGGATGGCCAGTAACTATATTACCGTAGGATGGCCAGTAACTGCATTATAGTAGGATGGCCAGTAACTACATTACCGTAGGATGGCCAGTAATTACATTACAGTAGGATGGCCACTAACTACATTGCAGTAGGATGGCCAATAACTACATAACAGTATGATGGCCAGTAACTACATTACCGTAGGATGGCCAGTAACTACATTACAGTAGGATGGTCAGTAAGTACATTACAGTAGGATGGCCAGTAACTACATTACAGTAGGATGGCCACTAACTACATAACAGTAGGATGGCCACTAACTACATTACAGTAGGATGGCCACTAACTACATTACAGTAGGATGGCCACTAACTACATTACAGTAGGATGGCCACTAACTACATAACAGTATGATGGTCAATAACTACATTACCGTAGGATGGACTATAACACAGCTAATTTCACTTAACACTTTGTTTCAATCTACGTTACGCAAACTGAGGTACAAATGAACAGTTCTGAACACAGCAAAGTGAGGTACAAATGAACAGTTCTGAACACAGCAAAGTGAGGAACAAATGAACAGTTCTGACAGAACGGGAGAAAATAATTAAACATTTTAAAATTTTTTTCTCCTGTAACAACGGCCACCTGAGAAGACAAGAGCCTTTATAGTCGTCAACCTCGGAAAAACCAACGCTATAAATATCAGTGAACGTGGCCCCTTTTTTTTTTTTACAGACTTATCGTTAATATGATGGACTATTTGTCTCAGCCAGGAGTACATTGCAAACTCGCAGGCAGCTACTCTACTGCATATTTAAGCTGTATCTGGCACATGTTGCAAGTCATCATGACTCAAAGGCAATTTAATGCGATCCTTTATTGTTTACGTTTTTGGCCACACAGTGGGCTTTATTATGTCACAAAGAGGTCTACCCGAGTTTTAAAATGTACTTGAGTAGATAGGGAGTAGATCCGTTCATGACATGGGCGAAATGTGTTTATTTTTCCATCGTGTCGGTATTTTATACCATTCATCTCCAACATGACTCAAGGAGTCGTGAAAATACGATTGCAAATAAACCACGGAACGGATGGGGTTCGAACTCCCAGCCGTTCCGGGAATTATTGCGACCCTTTATCGCTGCGGACTGCATGGTTGAAATTCCTGTAAGCTGCGCTGCCACGCCAACTACGCATCCAGAAAAAAAAGGTCACAGGAAAAAAGTCACAGAAATATATTCACAACCTAAATAAAATGTAACTTTTTTCCTAGGCAAAATTGTGACATATTTTCTGTGACTTTTTTTTTCCTGGCACTTCAGATACACCGCCTATTTACACGGCCTGTTTGTACGGCCTATTTGTAATATCTAATTCCACGTCCAATTTATATAGCTTATTTTTTTATGGTCTAACTATACGGTCAATTTGCACAGCCTATTTATTTGGAATATTAGCACGACCACCTAGCATCTTTCTCTCTCTCTCTCTCCAAGTCCAGTTTTGCTACCTAGATAAGATGAAATTTGTTGGGATTTTTGGCCTGGAGGGTTAGCCTCCCAGAATAACCCAGGGTAGGGAGGGTTAGCCATCTTGGATAACCCGGGGTAGGGAGGGTTAGCCATCTTGGATAACCCGGGGTAGGGAGGGTTAGCCACCTTGGATAACCCGGGGTAGGGAGGGTTAGCCACCTTGGATAACCCGGGGTAGGGAGGGTTAGTCACCTTGGATAACCCGGGGTAGGGAGGGTTAGCCACCTTGGATAGCCCAGGGTGGAGAGGGTTAGCCACTCAGGATAATCCAAGAAAGTCAATCTCATCGAGGACTACCTTATTTCTATTATGTTCCTTCAGTTTTGTCCCCCTGGGTGCAACCCACAACAGTGACTAACACCCAGATACCTACTTACTGATAGGTGAACAGGAACAGCAGTTT
>NC_069415.1:8918708-8933708 GCF_026875155.1 Cherax quadricarinatus | reverse complement strand
AGTAGGTCTTAGACAGGGATGTGCAATGTCACCATGGTTGTTTAATACATTTATAGATGGGGTTGTAAAGAAGTAAATGCTAGGGTGTTCGGGAGAGGGGTGGGATTAAATTATGGGGAATCAAATGCAAAATGGGAATTGACACAGTTGCTTTTTGCTGATGATACTGTGCTCATGGGAGATTCTAAAGAAAAATTGGAAAGGTTAGTGAATGAGTTTGGGAGTGTGTGTAAAGGTAGAAAGTTGAAAGTGAACATAGAAAAGAGTACGGTGATGAGGGTATCAAATTATTTAGATAAAGAAAAATTGGATATCAAATTGGGGAGGAGGAGTATGGAAGAAGTGAATGTTTTCAGATACGTGGGAGTTGACGTGTCGGCGGATGGATTTATGAAGGATGAGGTTAATCATAGAATTGATGAGGGAAAAAAGGTGAGTGGTGGGTTGAGGTATATGTGGAGACAAAAAACGTTATTTACGGAGGCAAAAAAGGGAATGTATGAAAGTATAGTAGTACCAACACTCTTATATGGGTGTGAAGCTTTAGTTGTGAATGCAGCAGCGAGGAGGCGGTTGGAGGCAGTGATGTCCTGTCTAAGGGCAATGTGTGGTGTAAATATTATGCGGAAAATTCGGTAGTGTGGAAATTAGGAGAAGGTGTGGAGTTAATAAAAGTATTAGTCAGAGGGCTGAAGAAGGATTGTTGAGGTGGTTTGGTCATTTAGAGAGAATGAATCAAAGTAAAATGACATGGAGAGCGTATAAATCTGTAGGGGAAGGAAGGCAGGGTAGGGGTCGTCCTCGAAAAGGTTGGAGGGAGGGGGTAAAGGAGGTTTCGCGGGCGAGGGGCTTGGACTTTCAGCAAGCGTGCGTGAGCGTGTTAGATAGGAGTGAATGGAGACGAATGGTATTTGGGACCTGACGATCTGTTGGAGTGTGAGCAGGGTAATATTTAGTGAAGGGATTCAGGGAAACCGGTTATTTTTATATAGCCGGACTTGAGTCCTGGAAATGGGAAGTACAATGCCTGCACTTTAAAGGAGGAGCTCGAGATATTAGCAGTTTGGAGGGATATGTTGTGTATCTTTATACGTATATACTTCCAAACTGTTGTGTTCTGAGCACCTCTGCAAAAACAGTGATTATGTCTGAGTGAGGCGAAAGTGTTGAATGATGAAAGTATTTTCTTTTTGGGGATTTTCTTTTTTTTTGGGGTCACCCTGCCTCGCTGGGAGACGCCCGACTTGTTAAATATATATATATATACATGTCGTGCCGAATAGGCAGAACTTGCGATCTTGGCTTAAATAGCAACGTTCATCTTGCCATATAGGACAAGTGAAAATTTGTGTATGCAATAATTTCGCCAAAATCTTTCTGAACCTAACGAAAAAAATATATTTCATTGTGTTTGTTTAGTATTAAATTATTGTAAACAAATCTAAAATATATTTAGTTGGGTTAGGCTAAAATAAATTGCGCTTGTTATAATAAGGTTAGGTAAGTTTTCTAAGTTCCTTTTGGTGCAAAATTTTATAAATTTTTTACATCAACGTTAATGAAAAATATATATCTTTAAACGTATAGAGAAAATTTTAGAAAGATTTAAATTTTTTAAATGAGTTCTTGCTAATTGACCAGTTTTACATATTCGGCACGACATATATAATATATATTATATATATAAAATATATATATATTATTATATATATATATATATGTATATTTATATATATAATATTATATATATATATATATTTATATAATATATATATATATTATAAAATATACTATATATATATGTATATATACAATTCGGGTTTTTTTAGTTATGCAAACATGGGTGATTAAATTGTGTCTTTCCTTACAAGCTGCATCGTTGAATTCTACTGTAATTAGGTGGTTAAGAGTTTTTTAAATGGAAAATCATGCAAATTAAAGCATCTTAGACATAAAAATATTTCATACGTCTAATTACAGTATGGTCCAACAAATTTGGTGCTCCTACCTAATTTTTTTTTGTAAGTTGCCTGGCTATGCTACGTTTCGGAAAAACTTCATTACATCCAGGCTGAAATTGTAAGAAATTTTAGAGTCAATATGCCTTATCTCTTAGATTTTATTATACTTTTCATATGATATTTTTTAAACATGTGAATTACTAAAAAAATAAGAAATATATGGTAAAACATTATTGCATATTTTGACGAATCAGAAAAGTTTAAAGCATTTTCTGACATACTTCGTTATTTTTAGCTAAAATACGTAAATTATCACACTTTTTATTGAAACAGCTGCTATAATGATGTATAATTATTACTCACGCGTTTATCTACGTGTTGTTTACGTGTTCTGCACGTGCTAAGCAAATGAGCTTCTCTTACAGTTTTTTTTTTGTTTAATCTTCGAAATGACTGTAAAATACATAGCTAAAACGGGTTATCCACTCAGTCTAATGAGACCAATTGTGACCTGTGTTATCTGTTTAGCGCTTTCACCCACGGGATGAACTGTGGGTGCACGGTGGACTTCCACTCACGGGATGAACTGTGGGTGCACGGTGGACTTCCACTCACGGGATGAACTGTGGGTGCACGGTGGACCTCCACTCACGGGATGAACTGTGGGTGCACGGTGGCCCTTCCACCACGGGATGAACTGTGGGTGCACGGTGGACTTCCACTCACGGGATGAACTGTGGGTGCACGGTGGACTTCCACTCACGGGATGAACTGTGGGTGCACGGTGGACTTCCACTCACGGGATGAACTGTGGGTGCACGGTGGACTTCCACTCAGGGGATAAAACTGTGGGTGCACGGTGGACTTCCACTCAGGGATGAACTGTGGGTGCACGGTGGACTTCCACTCAGGGGATAAACTGGTGGGTGCACGGTGGACTTCCACTACGGATGAACTGGGGGGTGACGGTGGACTTCCACTCACGGGATGAACTGTGGGTGCACGGTGGACTTCCACTCACGGGAATGAACTGTGGGTGCACGGTGGATCCCTCACGGATGACTGGGGTCCGGTGGACTTCCACTCACGGGATGAACTGTGGGTGCACGGTGGACTTCCACTCACGGGATGAACTGTGGGTGCACGGTGGACTTCCACTCACGGGATGAACTGTGGGTGCACGGTGGACTTCCACCCACGGGATGAACTGTGGGTGCACGGTGGACTTCCACTCACGGGATGAAGTGTGGGTGCACGGTGGACTTCCACTCACGGGGTGAGCTGTGGGTGCACGGTGGACTTCCACTCACGGGATGAACTGCGGGTGCACGGTGGACTTCCACTCACGGGATGAACTGCTGGTGCACGGTGGACTTCCACTCACGGGGTGAGCTGTGGGTGCACGGTGGACTTCCACTCACGGGATGAACTGTGGGTGCACGGTGGACTTCCACTCACGGGATGAACTGTGGGTGCACGGTGGACTTCACTCAGGGGAAATGAACTGTGGGTGCACGGTGGACTTCCACTCACGGGATGAACTGTGGGTGCACGGTGGACTTCCACTCACGGGGTGAGCTGTGGGTGCACGGTGGACATCCACTCACGGGATGAGCTGTGGGTGCACGGTGGACTTCCACTCACGGGGTGAGCTGTGGGTGCACGGTGGACATCCACTCCGGGATGAGCTGTGGGGGGCACGGTGGCTTCCATCACGGGGTGAGCTGTGGGTGCACGGTGGACTTTCCACTCACGGGATGAGCGTGGGTGCACGGTGGATTCCACTCAGGGGATGAACTGTGGGTGCACGGTGGACTTCCACCACGGGATGAACTGTGGGTGCACGGGGGAAACTTCCACTCACGGATGAACTGTGGGTGCACGGTGGACTTCCACTCACGGGATGAACTGTGGGTGCACGGTGGACTTCCACTCACGGGATGAACTGTGGGGGGCACGGTGGACTTTCACTCACGGGATGAGCTGTGGTGCACGGTGGACTTCCACTCACGGGAGAACGGGCGGGTGCACGGTGGACTTCCACTCACGGGATGAACTGTGGGTCCCACGGTGGACTCCACTCACGGGATGAACTGTGGGTGCAGGGTGGACTTCCACTCAACGGGAGGGAAACTGTGGGGTGCACGGTGGACTTCCACTCACGGGGTGAGCTGTGGGTGCACGGTGGACATCCACTCACGGGATGAGCTGTGGGTGCACGGTGGACTTCCACTCACGGGGTGAGCTGGGGTGCACGGGGACATCCACTCACGGGTGAGCTGTGGGTTGCACGGTGGACCTTCCACTCACGGGGTGAGCTGTGGGTGCACGGTGGACATCCACTCACGGGATGAGCTGTGGGTGCACGGTGGACTTCCACTCACGGGATGAACTGTGGGTGCAAGGTGGACTTCCACTCACGGGATGAACTGTGGGTGCACGGGGGAAATTTCCACTCACGGGATGAACTGTGGGTGCACGGTGGACTTCCATCACGGGATAAAACTGTGGGGCACGGTGGACTTCCCCTCACGGGATGAACTGTGGGTGCACGGTGGACTTCCACTCACGGGATGAACTGTGGGTGAAAGGTGGACTTCCACTCCCCGGGATGAACTGTGGGTGCAGGGGTGGACTTCCACTCACGGGATGAACTGTGGGTGCACGGTGGACTTCCACTCTCGGGATGAACGGGGGTGCACGGGGACTTTCACTCACGGATGAGCTGTGGGTGCACGGGGGGACTTCCATTTAGGGGGTGGCTGTGGGTGTACGGTGGACATCCACTCACGGGATGAGCTGTGGGTGCACGGTGGACTTCCACTCACGGGATGAACTGTGGGTGCACGGTGGATTTTTCCACTCACGGGATAAACTGTGGGTGCACGGTGGACTTCCACTCACGGGATGAACTGTGGGTGCACGGTGGACTTCCACTCACGGGATGAGCTGTGGGTGCACGGTGGACTTCCACTCACGAAATGAGCTGTGGGTGCACGGGTGGACTTCCACTCACGGGATGAACTGTTGGGTGCACGGTGGTTTTCCCCACTCACGGGGATGAACTGTGGGTGCACGGTGGACTTCCACCCCCGGGATGAACTGTGGGTGCACGGTGGACTTTCCACTCACGGGATGAAACTGTGGGTGCACGGTGGACTTCCACTCACGGGAGGGAACTGTGGGGTGCACGGTGGACTTCCACCCACGGGATGAACTGTGGGTGCACGGTGGACTCCACTCACGGGATGAACTGTGGGGCACGGTGGACTTCCCAATCCGGGATGAACTGTGGGTGCACGGGGGAAACTTCCACTCACGGGATGAACTGTGGGTGCACGGTTGGACTTCCACTCACGGGATAAAATGTGGGTGCACGGTGGACCTCCACTCACGGGATGAACTGTGGGAGCACGGTGGACTTCCACTCACGGGATGAGCTGTGGGTGCACGGTGGACTTCCACTCACGGGATGAACTGTGGGTGCACGGTGGACTTCCACTCAGGGGAAATGAACTGTGGGTGCACGGTGGACCTCCACTCACGGGATGAACTGTGGGTGCACGGTGGACTTCCACTCACGGGATGAACTGTGGGTGCACGGTGGACCTCCACTCACGGGATGAACTGTGGGTGCACGGTGGACTTCCACTCACGGGATGAACTGTGGGTGCAGAGTGAAGTACCACTCCCAACGTGAGCTGCTGGTGCACAATGATCACTCCCAACGTGAGCTGCTGTTGCACAAAGATCACTTCCAACATAAGCTGCAGGTGCACAATGATCACTTCCAACATGAGCTGCTGGTGCACAATGATCACTCCCAACATAAGCTGCAGGTGCACAATGATCACTCCCAACATAAGCTGCAGGTGCACAATGATCACTTCCAACATGAGCTGCTGGTGCACAATGATCACTCCCAACATAAGCTGCAGGTGCACAATGATCACTCCCAACATAAGCTGCAGGTGCACAATGATCACTCCCAACATAAGCTGCAGGTGCACAATGATCACTTCCAACTTTGGCTGCTGGTGCAAAACTGATCATTTCCAACAAAAGGGCTGCTGGTGCACAATGATCACTCCCAACATAAGCTGCGGTCCCACAATGATCACTTCCAACATGAGCTGCTGGTGCACAATGATCCACTCCCAACATAAGCTGCTGGTGCCAATGATCATTTCCCAAACATAAAGCTGCTGGTGCACAATGATCACTTCCAACATAAGCTGCTGGTGCACAATGATCACTCCCAACATAAGCTGCTGGTGCACAATGATCACTTCCAACATGAGCTGCTGGTGCACAATGATCACTTCCAACATGAGCTGCTGGTGCACAATGATCACTCCCAACGTGAGCTGCTGGTGCACAATGATCACTCCCAACATAAGCTGCTGGTGCACAATGATCACTCCCAACACAAGCTGCTGGTGCACAATGATCACTCCCAACATAAGCTGCTGGTGCACAATGATCACTCCCAACATAAGCTGCTGGTGCACAATGATCACTCCCAACATGAGTGTGGTGCACAATGATCACTCCCAACATAAGCTGCTGGTGCACAATGATCACTCCCAACATAAGCTGCTGGTGCACAATGATCACTCCCAACATAAGCTGCTGGTGCACAATGATCACTCGCAACGTGAGCTGCTGGTGCAAAATAAATCACTCCCAACATAAGCTGCTGGTGCACAATGATCACTCCCAACATAAGCTGCTGGTGCACAATGATCACTCGCAACGTGAGGCTGTTTGGTGCCAATGATAAACCGCAACATAAGCTGCTGGTTCACAATGATCACTCGCAACGTAAAGCTGCTGGTGCCAATGATCCTTCGCAACATAAGCTGCTGGTGCACAATGTTTCACTACGCAACGTGAGCTGCTGGTGCACAATGATCACTCGCAACATGAGCTGCTGGTGCACAATGATCACTCCCAGCATGAGCTGCTGGTGCACAATGATCACTTCCAACATGAGCTGCAGGTGCACAATGATCACTTCCAACATGAGCTGCTGGTGCACAATGATCACTCGCAACATGAGCTGCTGGTGCACAATGATCACTCCCAACATGAGCTGCTGGTGCACAATGATCACTCCCAACATGAGCTTCTTGGTGCAAAAATGATCAACTCCCAACAGGGAGCTGCTGGTGCACAATGATCACTCCCAACGTGAGCTGTTGGTGCACAATGATCACTCCCAACATAAGCTGCTGGTGCACAATGATCACTCGCAACATGAGCTGCTGGTGCACAATGATCACTCGCAACATGAGCTGCTGGTGCACAATGATCACTCCCAACATGAGCTGCTGGTGCACAATGATCACTCCCAACGTGAGCTGCTGGTGCACAATGATCACTCCCAAAATGAGCTGCTGGTGCACAATGATCACTCGCAACATGAGCTGCTGGTGCACAATCATCACTCGCAACGTGAGCTGCTGGTGCACAATGATCACTCGCAACATGAGCTGCTGGTGCACAATGATCACTCCCAACGTGAGCTGCTGGTGCACAATGATCACTCCCAACATGACCTGCTGGTGCACAATGATCACTCGCAACATGAGCTGCTGGTGCACAATGATCACTCCCAACATGAGCTGTTGGTGCACAATGATCATTTCCCGCAACATGAGCTGCTGGTGCACAATGATCACTCGCAAACGGGGAGCTGCTGGTGCACAATGATCACTCCCAACATGAGCTGCTGGTGCACAATGATCACTCCCAACGTGAGCTGCTGGTGCACAATGATCACTCCCAACATGAGCTGCTGGTGCACAATGATCACTCGCAACATGAGCTGCTGGTGCACAATGATCACTCCCAACATGAGCTGTTGGTGCACAATGATCACTCGCAACATAAGCTGCTGGTGCACAAGGGATCACTCCCAACGTGAGCTGCTGGTGCACAATGATCACTCCCAACATGAGCTGCTGGTGCACAATGATCACTCGCAACATAAGCTGCTGGTGCACAATGATCACTCCCAACGTGAGCTGCTGGTGCACAATGATCACCCCCAACATGAGCTGCTGGTGCACAATGATCACTCGCAACATGAGCTGCTGGTGCACAATGATCACTCGCAACATGAGCTGCTGGTGCACAATGATCACTAGCAACGTGAGCTGCTGGTGCACAATGATCACTCCCAACATGAGCTGTTGGTGCGCAATGATCACTCGCAACATAAGCTGCTGGTGCACAATGATCACTCCCAACATGAGCTGTTGGTGCACAATGATCACTCCCAACATAAGCTGCTGGTGCACAATGATCACTCCCAACATAAGCTGCTGGTGCACAATGATCACTCCCAACATAAGCTGCTGGTGCACAATGATCACTCGCAACGTGAGCTGCTGGTGCACAATGATCACTCGCAACATAAGCTGCTGGTGCACAATGATCACTCGCAACGTGAGCTGCTGGTGCACAATGATCACTCGCAACATAAACTGCTGGTGCACAATGATCACTCGCAACGTAGCTGTTTGGTGAAACAATGATCACCGCAACATGACTGCTGGGTGCACAATGATCACTCCCAGCATGAGCTGCTGGTGCACAATGATCACTTCCAACATGAGCTGCTGGTGCACAATGATCACTTCCAACATGAGCTGCTGGTGCACAATGATCACTCGCAACATGAGCTGGCGGTGCACAATGATCCCCTCCCAACATGAGCTGCTGGTGCACAATGATCACTCCCAACATGAGCTGCTGGTGCACAATGATCACTCCCAACATGAGCTGCTGGTGCACAATGATCACTCCCAACGTGAGCTGTTGGTTGCACAATGACACCCCCAACCTAAGCTGCTGGTGCACAATGATCACTCGCAACATGAGCTGCTGGTGCACAATGATCACTCGCAACATGAGCTGCTGGTGCACAATGATCACTCGCAACATGAGCTGCTGGTGCACAATGATCACTCGCAACGTGAGCTGCTGGTGCACAATGATCATTTCGCAACAGAGCTGTGGTGCACAATGATCACTCCCAACGTGTGCTGCTGGTGCACAATGATCACTCGCAACATGACCTTCTGGTGCACAATGATCACTCGCAACATGAGCTGCTGGTGCACAATGATCACTCCCAACATGAGCTGTTGGTGCACAATGATCACTCGCAACATAAGCTGCTGGTGCACAATGATCACTCCCATCGTGAGCTGCTGGTGCACAATGATCACTCCCAACATGAGCTGCTGGTGCACAATGATCACTCGCAACATAAGCTGCTGGTGCACAATGATCACTCCCAACATGAGCTGTTGGTGCACAATGATCACTCGCAACATAAGCTGCTGGTGCACAATGATCACTCCCATCGTGAGCTGCTGGTGCACAATGATCACTCCCAACATGAGCTGTTGGTGCACAATGATCACTCGCAACATAAGCTGCTGGTGCACAATGATCACTCCCATCGTGAGCTGCTGGTGCACAATGATCACTCCCAACATGAGCTGCTGGTGCACAATGATCACTCCCAACATAAGCTGCTGGTGCACAATGATCACTCCCAACATGAGCTGTTGGTGCACAATGATCACTCGCAACATGAGCTGCTGGTGCACAATGATCACTCGCAACATGAGCTGCTGGTGCACAATGATCACTCGCAACATGAGCTGCTGGTGCACAATGATCACTCGCAACATGAGCTGCTGGTGCACAATGATCACTCCCAACATGAGCTGCTGGTGCACAATGATCACCCCCAACATGAGCTGCTGGTGCACAATGATCACCCCCAACATGAGCTGCTGGTGCACAATGATCACCCCCAACATGAGCTGCTGGTGCACAATGATCACTCGCAACATGAGCTGCTGGTGCACAATGATCACTCGCAACATGACCTGCTGGTGCACAATGATCACCCCCAACATGAGCTGCTGGTGCACAATGATCACTCGCAACATGAGCTGCTGGTGCACAATGATCACTCCCAACATGAGCTGCTGGTGCACAATGATCACTCGCAACATACCTGCGGGTGCACAATGATCACCCCAACATGAGCTGCTGGTGCACAATGATCACCCCCAACATGCCCTGTGGTGCACAATGATCACCCCCAACATGAGCTGCTGGTGCACAATGATCACCCCCAACATGAGCTGCTGGTGCACAATGATCACCCCCAACATGAGCTGCTGGTGCACAATGATCACCCCCAACATGAGCTGTGAGTGTAAAACCAAAATTAAAAGATGAGTGGTTGGTGCACAGTAATCTCAAAAAAAGTGAGCTAGGCGTGTACATGAGGCACGCAGAGCTCACAGCAGCAGCCTGAGCTGCTGGTGCACAATGATCACTCCCAACATGAGCTGCGGGTGCACTCTAATCTTATAAGATGATCTACAGTGCACCAGAAACCTGCCTCTACTGGACGCAATAAGACATAATAAAATATGTAAATGTACAATTTTGTGCTTGGATGCCTCCTGGGATTACTATTAAACAACTCCCGACCTGCCTCGTACTCACCTATTTGTACTCACCTATTTGTGGTTGCAGGGGTCGAGTCATAGCTCCTGGCCCCGCCTCTTCACTGATTGCTACTAGGTCCTCTCTCTCCCTGCTCCATGAGCTTTATCATACCTCGCCTTAAAACTATGTATGGTTCCCGCCTCCACTACGTCACTTTCTAGGCTATTCCACGGCTTGACTACTCTATGATTGAAGAAATACTTCCTAACATCCCTTTGATTCATCTGAGTCTTCAACTTCCAATTGTGACCTCTTGTGTCTGTGTCCCATCTCTGGAACATCCCGTCTTTGTCCACCTTGTCTACTCCGCGCAGTATTTTATATGTCGTTATCATGTCTCCCCTGACCCTCCTGTCCTCCAGTGTCGTCAGGCCGATTTCCCTCAACCTTTCTTCGTAGGACAATCCCCGTAGCTCTGGGACTAGTCTTGTTGCAAACCTTTGCACTTCTCTAATTTCTTGACGTGCTTGACTAGGTGTGGATTCCAAACTGGTGCTGCATACTCCAGTATGGGTCTGACGTAAATGGTATACAGAGTCTTAAACGAATCCTTACTGAGGTATCGGAACGCTATCCGTAGGTTTGCCAGGCGCCCGTATGCTGCAGCAGTTATCTGATTGATGTGCGCCTCAGGAGATATGCTCGGTGTTATACTCACCCCCAGATCATTTTCCTTGTGTGAGGTTTGCAGTCTTTGGCCATCTAAACTATATTGTGTCTGCGGTCTTCTTTGCCCTTCCCCAATCTTCATGACTTTGCATTTGGCGGGGTTAAATTCAAGGAGCCAGTTGCTGGACCAGGCTTGTAGCCTGTCCAGGTCTCTTTGTAGTCCTGCCTGATCCTCATCCGATTTGATTCTTCTCATTAACTTCACATCATCTGCAAACAAGGACACTTCTGAGTCTATCCCTTCCGTTATGTCGTTCACATATACGAAGAACAGCACAGGTCCTAGGACTGACCCCTGTGGAACCCCGCTTGTCACAGGCGCCCACTCTGACACCTCATCACGTACCATGACTCGTTGTTGCCTCCCTGTCAGGTATTCTCTGATCCATTGCAGTGCCTTTCTTGTTATGTGTGCCTGATCCTCTAGCTTTTGCAGTAACCTCTTGTAAGGAACTGTGTCGAAGGCCTTCTTGCAGTCCAAAAAAAAAAATGCAGTCGATCCACCCCTCTCTCTCTTGTCTCACTTCTGTCACCTTGTCATAAAACTCTAGTAGGTTTGTGACACAGGATTTTCCTTCCCTGAAACCGTGCTGGTTGTCAATTATACACTTGTTTCTTTCCAGGTGCTCCACCACTCTCCTCGTGATGATCTTCTCCATGACCTTGCATACTATACACGTTAGTGATACAGGTCTGTAGTTTAGTGCCTCATGTCTGTCTCCCTTTTTAAAAATTGAGACTACATTTGCCATCTTCCATACCTCAGGGAGTTGCCCAGTTTCAAATGATGTGTTGAAGATCTTTGTTAATGGCTCACACAATATCTCTGCTCCCTCTTTAAGGACCCACGGAGAAATGTCAACTATCATAGTGTTCCTCAATTATCAACATTTTATTTCAGGATTTATTAAACCGTTACGATCCTGGAGTCCACAGAGGAGATTTGTCCATACTGTGAGAGTGACCATCAGTGCCCTGGGGATCCCGAGTTCCAGTTTCTTTTTCTTTTTTTTTATTATGTGTTTATTGTCTTCAGTGTTAATCTACAGTGTAATGACCTGTTATCTTTGTGCAGTTTTGTTTATGAGTGTGTGTACATCTTACACCTTTGTTTATAGTTCACTCTACACTAACACCTTTGTTTATAGTTCACTCTACACTTACACATGTAGTTCACCTTTCACATTACCTGTAATCGCCTTGGTTTTATATTTTTTTTCTTTATTTTTGTTTTTGATTTAATCCCTCTTTAAGTGATTTGGTTTAATCGTAAATCTTTATCGTAGTTTTCCTTGTGCAAGTTTGAAGGAGGACAGAGACGAAATGTTGGTGTTCTTGTTATGTGTCTTAAACCCGGGTTACACAGCAGAGAATTACACCCATATTCCTCCTTGTATTACTGTTCACTGTTGTTGGTGAGCGTGTTAACTATTGCCAGTGAACACACACACGAGAACACAGAGAAGATACATAGGTTGCCACCGACTGACCTGAAACCGAAGCTACACCGACAGTGTTGGAATTTGTTACACTAGGATTTGAAACCCCTCAATTGATGCTGGTGAGGGGCTCTCGATCAAGGGAATTAGATCTGTGCTCCGGTTCCCTGAATTGAGCTTAAATACCTTCCATCCCCCCACGCATGCGCTGTATAATCCTACGAGTTTAGCGCTCCCCCATAATTATAATAACAAAAACTGCTTGAAACAGTGTTGAAATTTGTCACATCGTGTGTGGGGGGGGGGGGGAAGGGGTGTCCTCCAAGAGGAGCAACTCCTCCTCTTCCTGAGAGCAAATTCAGTTACTTCTAATTTCCCAAAAGCTGTAAGATCCTTACTTAATATTTCTGATAACTTATTTTCACTAATAAGATACACCCTGGCATATCACATAGGTTGGTGTACTATTGCTCAGTTGAGGAATTTAGAGATAGACACTAACTTGTACGAGATGCCAAGGTATCTTATTAGAGAAAATTAGATACCAGAAATATTGATCATGTATCTAGAATTTTCTTGCAACTGCTAAACAGCTATTATTAACGAATAATGCACACTCAAATACACTCCCGTTACCTCTTTTAGGAGCTATATCGTGAGCTCTTCTGTTTATGTATACTCTCTTGCACCATCATTTACGGGATGAATACATGCTATGTAATAAAATAGTCGCTTCGGTGACACAATCCAAATATAATTCCCCTTAGCGATTTCACCGCTTCCCTGTGAATCTGAAAGAAAAAGAATAGGGCTACAGATGGGGGGAGGGATTATGTTCATGTTAATCTGCTTAAATTTAGACGAAAGTGTTAAAGAGAACATGAAGGTTTGTCTATGTCTCGAGGAAGGAGAGGAACTTTCACAAGTACCTTTGTATATATATATGTCGTGCCGAATAGGCAGAACTTGCGATCTTGGCTTAAATAGCAACGCTCATCTTGCCATATAGGACAAGTGAAAATCTGTGTATGCAATAATTTCGCCAAAATCATTCTGAACCTAACGAAAAAAAATTATTTGAATGTGTTTGTTTACTATTAAATTATTGTAAACGTATTTAAAATATATTTAGTTGGGTTAGGCTAAAATAAATTGTTCTTGTTATAATAAGGTTGGGTAAGTTTTCTAAGATACTTTTGGTGAAAAAAATAAAATTTTTTACATTAACATTAATGAAAAAATATATCTTTAAACGTATAAGAGAAAATTTCAGAAAGGACTTAATTTTAAATGAGTTCTTGCTAATTGACCAGTTTTACATATTCGGCACGACATATATATATATAATATATATATAATATATATATATATATATATATATATATAATATTATATATATATATTTATATATATATATATATATATATATATATATTATAACCCTGTCTGACGAAACGTCTTCTGAATAAACTGTCATAAACGGTATACTGCCTTATTAACGTCGTATATGTTATACTCTCCTGTTTTTCGGTTGCGCACTTGCCGGCTCACAGGCAACAAATACCTTTCATGAGGGTGGCATCCTCGCCGGACGGGGGTCTCCGCGCCCTGCCGGTAACACTGTTCGTGGGGCACGAACCAAGATAAGCCCAGCAGGCTCGGCACAGTAGCGCCTGTAATAGCTAAGACTGGTGGCTCCCATGTCTGTCATGAGAGCAATCACTGCAGCTGCCTTCATCATCAACGCCTAGGTAACCACCGTGGCTCTTCTCCCCTCTCCCACCCAACCCCATTAAGGGCCTTCAACGCTGCAAGCAAGCAACCAACCCCCACAACCTCGCAAGTCATTAGTGTTATTTCATCGCCCCACCTAAACCCCACCCGTCCTCTCTCTCTCTCTCTCTTTCCCACAGGGGTTGACAAAGTTAGGTTAAGGTTTCTAACTTCTTTTACAGACTAAGAGCTGTTACCTACATCATCTCATTTGAAATCCTTTATATTGTTACAAGACATACAAATATGGAACAGGGTGAAGTTGAAGCCATCTCTCTGTCTCTGTCTGTCTGTCTGTCTGTCTCTGTCTTTGTCTGTCTGTCTCTATCTCTGTCTGTCTGTCTGTCTCTGTCTGTCTGTCTGTCTGTCTGTCTGTCTCTGTCTCTGTCTGTCTGTCTGTCTGTCTGTCTCTCTCTCTGTCTCTCTCTCTCTCTCTCTCTCTCTCTCTCTCTCTCTCTCTCTCTCTCTCTCTCTCTCGTTCTCTCTCTCCCCAGATAAAATATTTACAGCCACGAGAAAAAATATCATTCCTTCTTTCACTTCAATTTTCTCACCTCTTATTGCCTGGCGTTGCACTGTTTTACACACGTACAGCACCACACGTACTTATGATT
>NC_069415.1:8762979-8918208 GCF_026875155.1 Cherax quadricarinatus | reverse complement strand
AGACGGTACCCTCTCTAGCACGACTATCCATGCCCATTCACCATGAAGATAAGTTTCCCCAGCACTTTGCTGTTCGCTAAAGCTGGGGTGTGGCTCCAATCGACCCTGTAACTGCTGCCTCTGCCCGACTGCGTTTCTCTTCGGGGAAGTCAGCGCAAGATAGAAAACGACGACACCCTCCAACCGGAGGGCCAAGAAAGAAGATGATCGTCACCCCCCACCCGGGGGGCCACTGCCGGGTCACCATCTGGAGAAGACCCGGGCCGGAAGTACCGGCGAATCAACATGAATGATGAAGGTGCAGAGTAGTAGTAGTAGTGAGAATGTAGCCACTGAGAGGTCATGTCCTTCTCAGATCCAACAATTCTCACTTGAAAAGGTTGTCCAAGGTGTTTTCTGTACCCAGATGCCATTGTGGTGCAGTGTCTGACAAGATGAACATCAAAATGGTATACAATACCGAAAGGTTGGTAGGTAAGACACATAGGCAACAGTTAGGCAACTTTATTCTGAAACGTTTCGCCTACACAGTAGGCTTCTTCAGTCGAATGCAGAAAGTAGGCAGGAACAGTAGAGATGTGAAGGTAAGACACATAGGCAACAGTTAGGCAACTTTATTCCGAAACGTTTCGCCTACACAGTAGGCTTCTTCAGTCGAATACAGAAAGTAGGCAGGAACAGTAGAGAAGACGATGTAATCAGTCCATCACCCTTAAAGTCGTAGAATTTGAGGTTGTCAGTCCCTCGGCCTGGAGAAGTTCAGTTCCATAGTCAGGAACTATCTGAAGATCAAGCGACAGTGCGGAGACTTAAATACATTTTGATGTTCATCTTGTCAGACACTGCAACACATAGCATCTTGATACAGAAAACACCTTGGACAAACTTTTCAAGTGAGAATTGTTGGATCTGAGAGGGACCTGACCTTTCAGTGGTTACATTCTCACTACTACTACTACTACTCTGCACCTCTCCTTCCGACAGTATTTAAGTCTCCGCACTGTCGCTTGATCTTCAGATAGTTCCTGACTATGGAACTGAACTTCTCCAGGCCGAGGGGGCTGACAACCTCAAATTCTACGACTTAAGGGTGATGGACTGATTACATCGTCTTCTCTACTGTTCCTGCCTACTTTCTGTATTCGACTGAAGAAGCCTACTGTGTAGGCGAAACGTTTCGGAATAAAGTTGCCTAACTGTTGCCTATGTGTCTTACCTACCAACCTGTCGGTATTGTATACCATTTTGATGTTCATCTTGTCAGACACTGCAACACATAGCATCTTGATACAGAAAACACCTTGGACAAACTTTTCAAGTGAGAATTGTTGGATCTGAGAGGGACCTGACCTTTCAGTGGTTACATTCTCACTACTACTACTACTACTCTGCACCTCTCCTTCCGACAGTATTTAAGTCTCCGCACTGTCGCTTGATCTTCAGATAGTTCCTGACTATGGAACTGAACTTCTCCAGGCCGAGGGACTGACAACCTCAAATTCTACGACTTTAAGGGTGATGGACTGATTACATCGTCTTCTCTACTGTTCCTGCCTACTTTCTGTATTCGACTGAAGAAGCCTACTGTGTAGGCGAAACGTTTCGGAATAAAGTTGCCTAACTGTTGCCTATGTGTCTTACCTACCAACCTGTCGGTATTGTATACCATTTTGATGTTCAGAGATGTGAAGACGATGTAATTAGTCCATCACCCTTGAAGTCGTAGAATTTGAGGTTGTCAGTCCCTCAGCCTGGAGAAGTTCAGTTCCATAGTCAGGAACTATCTGAAGATCTGACATGACCTCTCAGTGGCTACATTCTCACTACTACTACTCTGCACCTCTGATTCCGACAGTATTCAAGTCTCCGCACTGTCGCTTGATCTTCAGATAGTTCCTGGCTATGGAACTGAACTTCTCCAGGCTGAGGGACTGACAACCTCACCTGGCCCTATTACAGGCTCTGATCACATCCCAGTCATAAGAACATAAGAACATGTAAAGTAAAAGGACACAAGTGCAACTAATGTGACATTTATTGTGGCAACGTTTCGCTCTCCAGGAGCTTTATCCAGGAGCTTGATAAAGCTCCTGGAGAGCGAAACGTTGCCACTAAAATGTCACATTAGTTGCACTTGTGTCCTTTTACTTTACATATTGTCGGTAATTCTACCAACTTTATTACAACATAAGAAAAATAAGAAAGGAGGAACACTGCAGGAGGGCCTGTTGGGCCCCTACTAGGCAGGTCCTTTACAATTCATCCCACTAACAAAACATTTGCCCAACCCAATTTTCAATGCCACCCCAAAAAATAAGCTCTGATGTGAAAGTCCCACTCAAATCCAACCCCTCCCACTCAAAGTACTTATCCAAACCTTAAAATTTTAAACTACCCAAAGTCCCAGCCTCAATAAGCCAACTAGGTAGACTGTTCCACTCATTTAACTACCCTATTTCCAAACCAATACTTTCCTGTCCCTTTTTAAAACTAAACTTATCTAATTTAAATCCATTACTGCGGGTTCTCTCTTGGAGAGACATCCTCAAGACCTTATTAATATCCCCTTTATTAATACCTATCTTCCACTTATACACTTCGATCAGGTCTCCCCTCATTCTTCGTCTAACAAGTGAATGTAACTTAAGAGTCTTCAATCTTTCTTCATAAGGAAGATTTCTAATGTTATGTATTAATTTAGTCATCCTACGCTGAATGTTTTCTAACGAATTTATGTCCATTTTGTAATATGGAGACCAGAACTGAGCTGCATAGTCTAGGTGAGGCCTTACTAATGATGCATAAAGCTGCAGTATGACCTCTGGACTTCTGTTGCTTACACTTCTTGATATAAATCCCAGTAATCTATTTGCCTTATTACGTGTGTGATGAATGGTTATGAAAACCGACAAGTTGAAGAATTGAGACACTTATGCAACACATGGGAATCAGTTCATGGGAATTCAGTCCATCACAAGAGTGATGGACTGAACACATCGATTCCAGGTTGAGGGACTGATTACCTCAAACTTCTACTCTCCTTACCCACTTCTACTTTGTATTGGACTGATGAAGCCACTGTGTGGCGAAACGTTTCTTCAATAAAGATTCCCATGTGTTGCATAAGTGTCTCAATGCCTTATTACGTACGCTTAGGCATTGCTGTCTTGGTTTAAGGTTGCTGCTCACCATAACCCCCAAGTCCTTCTCGCAATCTGTATGGCTAAGTTCTACATCATTTAACTTATAAGTACTAGGGTTATGGGCACTCCCAAGCTTCAGAACCTTGCATTTATCTACATTGAACTGCATCTGCCACTTTTCTGACCAAGAATAGAGTTTGTTTAAATCCTCCTGAAGTTCCATAACATCTACGTTTGAATCAAGTATCCTACCTATCTTTGTGTCATCGGCGAATTTGCTCATATCACTAGTAATTCCCTCATCAAGATCATTGATATATATTATAAACAACAACGGGCCCAAGACTGATCCCTGTGGAACGCCACTTGTTACAGATCCCCACTCGGATTTAACCCCATTTATGGGCACTCTCTGCTTCCTGTCAGTGAGCCATGACTCGATCCACGAGAGCACTCTTCCCCCAATGCCATGAGCTGCCACTTTCTTTAACAGTCTATGGTGCGGAACTCTATCAAAACCCTTACTAAAATCTAAGTAAATAATATCAAATTCTTTATCGTGGTCAACAGCCTCAAAAGCTTTACTGAAGAAAGTTAATAAATTAGTTAGACAAGACCGGCCTCTTGTGAATCCATGCTGAGTATCATTAATCAAGCTATGCTTAATTAATGATACTCAGCATGGATTCAGTCATCTTACACATCTCCTCCAACCCTATCCTCATTCAAACCACACCTTCCTTCTCCTACAAGAACGCTGACTGGGATGCTTTCAAACAACACAGACAATATTAACCTCACCTATGACTACAACAACAAAACTATCTCTGACATCGATACTCAACTTGATCTCATCCAGGATACCATTACACAAGCAGCCAACACCGCAATACCAAAGAAAACTCACACCACTCGTTATTCCTTCAAACCCTCACTCAGAAAAAGAGACTAATTATCTGCTACACAACCGCTTCCCTCTCAACACACAAAAGATTTAATCAAGTCGATTAGATCTCACTTACTGGAAACAACATTTACACACCCTTGACCAAGACCACACAATCACTGGTCCAGCCTCATCACAAGCAGACAAACAGCGTATTAAAAACACTAAAAGCCTTCCTGGAATTTTATAAAAAAAATCAGGCACAACTCCCACAACAAATTCAAAACATCCCCCACAACAACACACAATCTCAGACCCACAGGCTGCTACCAACATCTTCAAACACAATGGGAACACTTCCACCCTACCCACCTCCCCCTTTAACGTTATTCAAAACATTCAGAACATAGACACTGGAACACTGCACACACATAAGAAACAAACCAGTTTAGCCACATACACTAAAACCTCTTTACTCCTCCCAAGAACTCGACACCCCTTTCAAAACCCACAGACATTAAAACTCTCTCAGACACTTCCTCCCAAGGCCCCTGGTCTCGGGCCCCTAGCCACATTATCCTAAAAACACCTTCCTGACCTTCATTAATGCCTACACAAACCTCCTCAACCCCTTTCCCTTGCCTCTGGATACTTCCTTCCCTCTTCAAACTGTCTGCTATCCCCCCTTCAAAAACAAAAAAGCACTCTGACCCTAGAAACTATCGCCTATCAGCCTCCTCGAAACTTCGGAAACTTGAAAACTCTTTCAACCATCGCCTTCGCAGATACTGAAACAACTCTTACTTTCTGATGGCAGTTGGCTTCAGAAACACAGATCCACACAGGAGCATAACATCATTCTCAATACATCCACAAAAAACACAAAACAAAGAAAAAACATGACAGCCCTGTTGCAAAAGACGTGAAAAAGTTTTTGACATGTCTGCACGAAGGGTCAAGTAAAACAAAGCATAACTTAACCTGTTCTCACACTCGTAACTCCTCTGCAACTTCTAGACGGCCACCAAGAGAACAAATCCAAGGCTGTTACTCTGACTACTCACATAAATGCTGGAGTACCCCAGGATCTGTCTCTCCCTACCTACAATTTATACACTAACGACATCCAACACCTGTATACCAAAACTCATCACACTAGCCTAGCAAAAGACTTACACAACTTATACTCAGCAAATAGATGCACTCACACACAAAACACAAAATGAGTCGACAGGATAGCCATCTGGGAAAAAAAATGGAGAATCAAACCAATGCAGCTAAATCCAGCATTACATGTTTTAACTACAGGAAACGTGATCTCCATTACCTGTCGAGCTCAGAACAGCTGACACCCGCACTTACTTTCCCCATCACACAATCTGTAAATTCCTTGGCCGTTAATCTTGATACCTTCTTGGCTTACACGGACACATTCATTCAAGCATGCAATAGCTAGTAAGGCCCTTGGGGGCCTCTACAAACTGAAACATGCTTCCCAACGCACCAAACTACACCTCACAAATCTCAATTTCGCCCTCTGATAACTTCTCTCCTCTTGCAGCTAAAACGTACTTACTTAAACTGCAGCGGTCCAGAACAAGGCGCTGCGCTGGGTGCTTGATGTCAATGGAGGATTTTCCCCACAAGCGAGTCTTCCATGCCCAATTAGACATCCTGCGCTGAAGCCGTATGGAGGGACGTCAGGACAGACAATAGACAAACTTGAGACACGACACGACTCCCTGGACCTCTCTCCTTGAGGGAAGACATTCGCAGACCACAAACCAACAAAACCTTTTCTACCCTTGTATGATCTGTCCTAACCCCTATTTAAAATAACCTTGGATTCTCTGCAGATACCTTCTCTGACATACCATTCTCTGCCCCACGTTCGCCTTAGCTTTTGGGTTAAGGCCCCTGGCCCTTCACCACTCTCTCTTGCGTAATCTTTGTCGTCCGTCCTTCCCGCTCACCCCCCCGGGAGTCCCATAGAAGCCTGAATTCTTTCTCAATATCTGTCCCGATCGCCTTCGCTGCTGGGTTAAGCCTGGTTTCTTTCTAAGACTAAGAACACTCCTCTCCAGCACTATTCTTCGTCTGTCCCGTCTTCCCCGCTCATCCCATTTGGGATCTTACCTGTACTATCGTTCGTTCGCTTGATCTTCAGTTAGTTCCAGACTTTGGAACAGAACTTCTCCAGGCTGAGGGACTGATAACCTCAAATCTACGACTTCAAGGGTGATGGACTGATTACATCGTCTTCACATCTCTACTGCTCCTGCCTACATTCTGTACTCGACTGAAGAAGTCTACTGTGTAGGCGAAACGTTTCGGAATAAAGTTGCCGAAATGTTGCCTATGTGTCTTATCTACCAACCTGTCGGTATTGTATACCATTTGATAATCATGTCACTAGTTACCATAATCGTTCATAGTTTATTATCGTCCTGTTCTACATAGTTTATTATTTCCGGAATTTCTTCCTGCGTAAAAACTGAAAGGAAATAAGAGTTAAAAATTTCACACATTTCCTTATCATTGTCAGTGATCTGACCCGAGTTACTCCTGAGTGGGCCAGTCTTGTCCCTAATCTTACTTCTATTTACGTTTCTAGATAAGGATATACTAAAAACTAGAATAGAACCTTCGGTAACTAGCATGATACGCAAGATTAAAAACCCGACCAACTATTACGAAAAGTTTATGTAAACTGGACAGGAAAAAATCATAAATTTTAGAAAATAAGAAAGAAATTGCAGAGAAATGCGAAACGAGCAAATTCAGCAGAACACCAGAATAACAAAACTGAAAAGAAAAAATGTGAATAAAACTATACAGATCAGTCAAACGCTCATATGAAAGACTGAAACAAATGACTTAATCATGCCAAACTCAGTTAAGAAACATAAAGTACCTACAAAGTGTAAACAGGGAGAGAAGCTTGCTTACAAAGTACATCGCACGCTTACATGTATAGACTGCCTCGTGCATTTTCATTCCGGTCATGGCACCAAAGCGAAACGTAGGCTAATAATTGGATTCTTCCTTAAAACGATCAGGATTTGTAGCACGGAGTACCTTGAGGAAAAATATTCATGTATACAACAAGCTCTCACAAATTTACACTCTAATGCACACTTGATCAACTACTGCGAAGACTTTGGACTTTTTAACGCTACTAGGATAGAGAATACCAGCAATAACGTGTACTTATACTTCAGCACAGCATAAGATCAAAGTCACTACCACTATTACTACTGCTACTACTGCTACCACTACTACTACTACTAGCATTACTACTGCTGCTGCTACTGCTGCTGCTGCTGCTGCTGCTGCTGCTGTTGTTACCACTTCTGCATCATGGCTGACAGATTTCAACACCTTATTTGATACCAATTCTGCGTGATGGATTATGACAAGTAAACATAATTAGTTTTTGTTCCCACTGTGTAACTATCATATAGAATAACGTAGCATTAAACTGCTTTATTTAATAATAATAACAAAAACATGGATCCCACCACAAAGAGATGAAAACAAACTACAAAATCCAACGTGGGATTTTACCTGATCCTATGTGGGGGATGCAATAGAGTTTACAATGGGGAACCTTTTAAATATTTGGACAGCCCGGCCAGTGAGCACAAGGAAGCATATAAGAGAGGCAATGTAAACATCGTATGTGCAATTGTACACTGGAACATTACCAAATTGATTATAAATGAGAAATAAAGAACGACAGCAACGGAGATGTGTGGTATCACTACGTTTTATGTTATCCAACACTATTAAACGCAGGGAGTTTCACGTCTCTAGAACTCTGGGCTTGCGTTAAATCTTCAAACATATTAATCAGATGTGTTCGCTATGGGTTCGAACCCCACCCGTTCTGTGATTTGCTTACCTTCCTGTTAGTATCAAATTAAATTATGTCTGCTAAAACGTCACCGCCCACACCTACGTCTGTCATTACTACTATAGGGTGCAGACATAGCTTCTTTGTATAAGGGAGGTAGTAGAGCACTAGCTAAAAATTACAGATCAATAACCCTAACTTCTCACACCATAAAAATCTTCGAAAGAGTGATGAGACGGCAGATTACAAATTTCATGGACCAGCACAACCAACATAACCCGAACCAGCATGGTTTTAGAATAAAACGATCATGCCTGTCACAGCTGCTGAACCATTATGACAAAATTACGGAGGCACTGGAAGAAGACCAAAACGCAGATGTGATTTACACAGATTTTTCAAAGGCGTTTGACAAATGCGATCATGGAGTGACAGCGCACAAAATGAGGGGCCATGGGCATTACGGGGAAGGTAGGCAGATGGATTTTCGGGTTACTAACATATAGAACACAAATTATAGTAAACAGGGCAAGATCCAGTATCAGCAAGGTCAAACGCTCGGTGCCCCAAGACACTGTCCTGGCACCTCTGCTGTTTCTCATCCTCACAGCAGACATAGATAAAAAAACCCGTCAGACTTTTGTATCATCATTTGCAGATGACACTAAAATAAGCATGAAAGTCACTACGGTAGAGGACACTGAAAAATTACAGGAAGACATAAGCAGGGTTTTCAAGTGGGCAGTGGAGAGCATGATGTTTAATGGTGATAAGTTACAGCTGCTTAGGCATGGAAAGAATGAAGAACTCAAAAGGAACATTGTATACAAAACTCAAGAGGGTCACCAAATAGAACGAAAGGAGCACGTAAAAGACCTGGGAACAATTATGTCAGCTGACCTGAGTTTAAGGAACATAAGACAAAGATCACGACAGCCAGGAAGATGACGGGGTGGGTATTGAGAACTTTCAAAACAAGGGAAATAATGCCGATGGTGACACTCTTCAAATCGCTAGTGCTCCCTCATTTAGAATATTGCTCAGTGTTGACGGCCCCGTTCAAAGCAGGAGAAATATCAGAGCTGGAACAAATACAGAGATCGTTTACGACTCGCAATGAGCCAGAAAAGCACCTAAATTCCTGGGAATGCCAGGAACATGTACTCATTGGAGCGGAGGAGAAAGAGATACTGTACATGATAATGTATACCTGGAAAGTACTCGAGGGCCTGGTCCCAAATCTGCACACTTCCATAACAACATACTGGAGTGAGAGATATGGGAGGAAGTGTAAAATAACCCAGTGAGAAGCAGGGGTGCGGTGGGACAATAAGGGAACACTATATCAACATCCGGGGTCCCAGACTATTTAACATCTTACCAGAAGATATCAGAAACAAGACTGGAACAAGTGTAGAAGCCTTCAAGAGGAAACTGGACAAGCAAATTCACCAGGTGCCAGATCAACCACGCTGTGATGGAAATGTGGGGCAGCGGGCCTCCAGAAGTAACAGACTGGTTGATCAGGCAAGCACCGGACGAGCCTGGCCCATGACCGGGCTCAGAGTAGTTAAACTCTCGAAACTCTTCAAAGGCATATCAAAGGTATATACTACCACCACCACTACTACTGCTATTATTATTGTTCCATCATTGCATGTCAACCTGGCTATTAGAACATTAGCATGGAGGAACACTGCAGTAGGCCTACCGGCCCATTCTTGGCAGCTCTTTCTCAAATCCAGTCATTATCACACAAGTATTTGTTCAGCGTATTCTTGAAGCTATACCAGATGTATCAGAATGATACAGACTGTAGTTGAAACTCAAAGAAGACAACACTTAATACCGAAGAATCCTGGAATCATCACTTATCTGCACATCCAACAACTTCAACCAGAACAACGGCTTCTATAAAATAGCTGAACCCCTCGCCAAGAAACTTCTTCATCGCTATCCAATATAAGAACATAAGAATGGAGGAACACTGCAAAAGGGTCCACTCATATACTTATCCAATCTCTTTAAAGCTACCCTATTTTTAGACTGCAGACAACAATAGAAGTTCAACGATAGAAATTTCAATTACTCAGATATGGTAAACACGAGGAAATTAAATCTTCATCAGAGTACAAAACAAATTCTGGCCACAAATAGAGTGAAACACCAACGTCAAAGACCTGGAGTGATCATGTCGGAGGATCTCACTTTCAAGGACCATAACATTGTATCAATCGCATCTGCTAGAAAAATGACAGGATGGATAATGAGAACCTTCAAAACTAGGGAGCCAAGCCCATGATGACACTCTCAGGTCACTTGTTCTGTCTAGCTGGAATATTGCTGCACACTAACAGCACCTTTCAAGGCAGTGAAATTGCTGACCTAGAAAATGTACAGAGAACCTTCACAGCGCGCATAATGGAGATAAAACACCTCAATTACCGGAGCGCTTGAGGTTCCTAAACCTGTATTCCCTGGAACGCAGGCGGAGAGATACATGATTATATACACCTGGAAAATCCTAGAGGGACTAGTACCGAACTTGCACACGAAAATCACTTACTACGAAAGCAAAAGACTTGGCAGACGATGCAACATCCCCCCAATGAAAAGCAGGGAGTCACTAGCACGTTAAGAGACCATACAATAAGTGTCAGGGGCCCGAGACTGTTGAACTGCCTCCCAGCATACATAAGGGGATTACCAACAGACCCCTGGCAGTCTTCAAGCTGGCACTGGACAAGCACCTAAAGTCGGTTCCTGATCATCCGGGCTGTGGCTCGTACGTTGGTTTGCGTGCAGCCAGCAGCAACAGCCTGGTTGATCAGGCGCTGATCCACCAGGAGGCCTGGTCACAGACCGGGCCGCGGGGGCGTTGACCCCCGGAACTCTCTCCAGGTAAACTCCAGGTACTCCGAAGACTGTCACGTGCACCTTTCTCCACCTGACCCAGCATTCCCACCTATATATAGCCACGTATGTTTCACCCAGGTAGATCTGTTTGTGACTTGATAAAGACCACTGCGTGGGCGAAACGTTGTCAATAAAGGATCACATTATGCTGCTTAAGTGTTGATATTTCCATTGTGTCGGTATTTTATACCATTTATTTCCATCAGACTGATACAGACATGTGTGTGTATCAGACTGATACACACATGAGGTGGGCGAAACGTCTAGTGTATCTTCAGAGTATATTTTGGTTGTCAGTTATTGCGGCCATATTATAACTTTTATGTAGCATATGCTTGTGTGTCAGTCTTCCTGAGCCTACTCCTGGGTACTCGCAGACGTCATGTGCGTCATACATGTGGCTAGACGTCATTGTGCGCATACATGGCTAGAGTCATGTGCGTCCATGTGGCTAACGCATGTGCGTCATACATTGGCAGACTCATGTGCGTCTACATGGGGTAGAGCATACGCGTCAAAGTGCACAACGTGCGTTCGGAGCTACATGCGTAAAGCGTCGTGGCGTCAATGCAGTTAAGGAGTTTTAAAGCACCATGTGCCGGCTCTACCGGGAGGTCGTTCGAATGCAACGCCACCGCAAACCAAACCCGACAGGCCTTCGGGGGATCAGGCCTGATCAATCAGGCAGTTACTACTGGCAGACGGAATCCAGCCTACCAACCACAGCGATACTTGGTACTAGGTGAGGGGATATTTCTACAAAAAATTACGGCTAATTCCGTCCCAAATCTTACTGCATGACCTGCTTCCATATTGGGTCCCTCCCCCCCACTGTGATGTCTAACTACTGCGCCTTTCCTCGAGCTCCGGTTACAAGTCTCGCTCTATGCCTCTACTTAAATACATCAAAGCTAAGCGACTGAACACCTTCAGACAAAGAAGGGACGAACACTTCAGACAAACGAAGGGACTGAACAACCTTTCATCCCATCTATATACGATACTTTTTACAATAAAGTTCTGGCAGTAATAAGGGGTACAGCCGCAAAAAATGCCTCATTTACACACGAAGACCAACAAATAAAGTCTACCGAAGAAACCCGGGTCCGAACCGACTTCCATTTTTTTCATGAAACTTAGATATATTTCGGTTCTGCCGATCCAAAAAAAATTTTCCCGAAATTTAATAAACCTCAGGCCCCCTTACCCTATGCACGCGAAAGGAATAGTGCAGAGTGGTTAAAAAAATGTAAAGCGAAAAATAAAAGAACCTGCAGGGTAAAATCCCTTTCATAAGATGTCAAATGCGGTTTAAGCCGATCACATAGCATTCTTTATGTACGAAACCAGTTCAACATTTTGATGCAATAAATAAACGGGACTTGTGCGGTCCAATAAGGAGAGGAAGTGAGTATATTAGAAGTAAACTAGCACAGAAGACTGAAACTTATCAAGAGGAGGAAGAGAGAGAGAGAGAGGAGAGAGATAGAGAGAGAGAGAGAGAGAGAGAGGAGAAGAGAGAAGGGAGAGAAGAGAGAGAGAGAGGACTAATTTAGTACAATAACAATTTACGGGAAACCCGACTAAATTTAATCGTACAAGTCTTCCCACAATGTCATCATCCATTAAATATTAAACTGTCAGAAGGGGTCAAACAATTTTAACTTGGTTTAATAGAATAATAAAAAGAAATACATACTCACACATAAAACTGCGAATATGAGCACAAAAGGGGTTTTTTATCACGATAGCCATCAAAGCGCAGGCTTTTGGAGATTACCATGTTTCATGGGCACCTGCAACGCCAATAGCCCAAGAATTTTGCCACTACCGTACACCAGCGCGAAAATTCAAGCCTATTGATGAGGCGTCTGTTATGAGCGACGAAACAGAACTTTTGGACGAAAAATAATTTGGAACCCATTTTAGAGTTTTCCCTTTCCCTTTAGGGATTCCTTAAAAATAAGCGCTTCTTAAAATAAGCTGGAATAAGCAACCTGAAATACGAAAACAAACTTCTGTTCTGGTAAATTAAATGAAAGGGTTAATGGGGGATCACTGTGCTATGTTACGGAGGTAACTGTGCTATGTTACGGAGGTAACTGTGCTAGTTACGGAGGTAACTGTGCTATTTTACGGAGGTAACTGTGCTATGTTACGGAGGTAATTATGCTATGTTACGGAGGGGTAAATGGTATGTTACGGAGGTAACTATGATTTTTTACGGAGGAAAACTTGCTATGTTACGGAGGCAACTGTGGCTATGTTACGGAGGTAACTGTGCTATGTTACGGAGGTAATTATGCTATGTCGGAGGTAATTTGTGATATGTTAGGAGGTAATTCTATTTACGGAGGTAACTGGCATGTTACGGAGGTAATTATGCATTTTTACGGAGGTAGCTGGGGTATGATACGTAGGTAATATTGCTATGTTACGGGGGTAACTTGTATGTTTGGGAGGTAATTATGCTATGTTACGGAGGTAACTGTGCTATGTTACGGAGGTAACTATGCTATGTTACGGAGGTAACTGTGCTATGTTACGGAGGTAATTATGTCATGTTACGGAGGTAATTATGCTATGTTACGGAGGTAACTGTGCTATCTTACGGAGGTAATTATGCTATGTTACGGAGGTAACTGTGGTATGTTACGGAGGTAATTATGCTATGTTACGGAGATAACTGTGGTATGTTATGGAGGTAATTATGCTATGTTACGGAGGTAACTGGTATGTTACGGAGGTAATTATGCTATGTTACGGAGGTAACTGTGGTATGATACGGAGGTAATTTTGCTATGTTACGGAGGTAACTGTGGTATGTTATGGAGGTAATTATGCTATGTTACGGAGGTAACTGGTATGTTACGGAGGTAACTGTTGTATGTTACGGAGGTAATTATGCTATGTTACGGAGGTAACTGTGGTTTGTTACAGAGGTAATTATGCTATGTTAGAAGGTAAATGTGTATGTTACGGAGGTAATTATCTATGTTACGGAGGTAACTGTGCTTTGTTTGGGGAAAGGTAACTGTGCTATGTTACGGGGGTAACTGTGCTATGTTCGGAGGTATTATGTTATGTTACGGATAAATATGCTAGTTACGGAGGAAACGTGCTATGTTTAGGGAAAGGTAACTATCTATGTTTACGGAGGTAGCTATGCTTTTGGAGGTAACTATGCTATTTACGGAGGTAACAAATGCAATGTTACGGAGGAACATGCTATTACGGATGTAACATGCTATGTTACGGAGGCAACTATGCTATGTTACGGAGCAACTATGCTATTTTATGGAGGTAACTAGCTATGTTAGGAGGTAACTATGCTATGTTATGGAGGAACTATGCTAATTTTTACGGAGGCAACTATGCTATGTTATGGAAAAAACTATACTATTTTATGGAGGTAACTATGTTATGTTACGGAGGTAACTATGCTAATGTCATGGAGGAACTATGCTATGTTACGGAGGAAATTAAGCTATGTTACGGAGGTAACTATGGCTATTTACGGAGGTAATTTATGTTACGTTACGGAGGTAACTATGCTATGTTTCGGAGGTAACTATGCATGTTACGGAGGTAACTGTGCTATGTTAACGGAGGTAATTATGCTATGTTTACGGAGTAACTGTGGTATGTTACGGAGGCAACAATCCCATGTTATGGAGGAAAACAAAATGCTATGTTACGGAGGTAATTATGCTATGTTACGAAGGTAATTATGCTATGTTTCGGAGGTAATATGCTATGTTATGGAGGTAACTATGCTATGTTACGGAGGTAACTGTGCTATGTTACGGAGGTAACTGGCTAGTACGGAGGTAACATGCTATGTACGGAGGGCTATGCATGGAGGTAACTATGCTATTTTACGGAGGTAACTATGCTATTTACGGAGGCAACTATGCAGTTAAGGAGGAACTATGCTATTTATGGAGGTAAACTATGCTATGTTATGGAGGTAACTACGCTATGTTACGGAGGCAAATGCAATGTTATGGAGGCAATATGCACTTGGAGGTAACTATGCTATGTTACGGAGGTAACAATGCTATGTTATGGAGGTAACTATGTTATGTTACGGAGGTAACTAGCTACGTCATGGAGGTAATATGCTATGTTACGGAGGAAATTAAGCTATGTTATGGTGTAACAAATGCATGTTACGGAGGAAAATTATGCTAGTTACGGGAGGTAACTATGCTATGTTTCGGGTAACTATGCTATGTTACGGAGGTAACGTGCTATGTACGGAGGTAAGAAAATGTACGGAGGTTTAACTATGGTAGTTACGGAGGTAAAAAGGGCATGTTATGGAGGCAACTATGCTATTTACGGAGGTAAATATGCATGTTCCCGAAGGTAATTATGCATGTTACGAAAGGTAATTATGCTATGTTTCGGAGGTAACTATGCTATGTTATGGTGTAAACTATGCTATTTACGGAGGTAACTATGCAAATTTACTGGGAGGTAACTATGCTATGTTAGGGAGGTAATTATGCTTTTACGGAGGTAGCTATGCTATTTTTAGGGAAGTAATTATGCTATGTTAGGAGGTCATATGCTTGTTACGGAGGAAATTTTATGCTATTTACGGATTAACTGTGGTATGTTACGGAGGTAACAATGCCATTTATGGAGGTAACTAGCTATGTTACGGACGTAACTATGCTATGTTACGAAGGTAATTATGCTATGTTTACGGAGGTAAGTTGCTATGTTACGGAGGTAACTATGCTATGCTACGGACGTAACTTGCTATGTTACGAAGGTAATTATGTTTATGTTACGGAAGTATGCTATGTTACGGAGGAAATTTAAATGCTATATTACGGAGGTTACATGCTTTTACTGGGGTAATTGCTATTACGGAGGTAATTATGCTATGTTACGGAGGTAACTGTATATTTCGGAGGTAACTATGCCATGTTACGGAAGTAATTATGCCATGTTACGGAGGTATTATGCTATGGCGTAACTAGCTGTGTTTCGGAGTAACTATGCTATGTTATGGAGGTAAATTATGCTATGTTACGGATGTAATTTATGCTATTTTACGGAGGTAACTAGCTATGTTTACGAAGGTAATTTTTGCTATGTTACGGAGGTCAATATGCTATTTTACGGAGGTAATTATGCTATGTTACGGGTTACTCTGCTTTTGTTACGGAGGAATTATGCTATGTTACTGAAGTAATTATGCTATGTTATGGAGGTAAAATGCTATGTTTACGGAGGCAACTGTGCTATGTTACGGAGGTAACTGTGCTATGTTACGGAGGTAATTATGCTATGTTACGGAGGTAACTGTGATATGTTATGGAGGTAATTATGCTATGTTACGGAGGTAAATGGCATTTACGGAGTAATTACTGGTTGTTACGGAGGTAGCTGTGGTATGATTACGGAGGAAATTATGCTATGTTAGGGAAAGGTAACTGTGGTAAGTTCGGAGGTAATTATGCCTATGTTACGGAGGTAACTGTGCTATGTTACGGAGGTAACAAATGCTATGTTAGGGGAGGTAACTGTGCTATGTTACGGAGGTAATTTGTCATGTTACGGAGGTATTAGCTATGTTACGGAGGTAACTTGTATGTTATTCGGAGGTAATTATGCTATGTTACGGAGGTAACTGTGCTATTTTACGGAGGTAATTATGCTATTTTAAACGGAGGTAACTGTGGATTTACGGAGGTAATTATGCTATGTTACGGAGATAACTGTGTATGTTATGGAGGTAATATGCTATTTACGGAGAACTGGATGTTAGGGAGGTAATTATGCTATTTTACGGAGGTAACATGGGGTATGTACGGAGGTAATTTTGCTATGTTACGGAGGTAACTTGGATGTTATGGGGGTAATTATGCTATGTTACGGAGGTAACTGGTATGTTACGGAGGAACTTTTGTATGTTACGGAGGTAATTACATGTACGGAGTAACTGTGGTTTGTTACAGAGGTAATTATGCTATGTTACGAAGGAAACCTGTGTATGTTACGGAGGAAATATCTATTTACGGAGGTAACGTGCTATGTTGCGGAGGAACTGGCTATGTTTACGGAGGTAACTGTGCTATGTTACGGAGGTAATTATGTTTATGTTACGGAAGGAATATTCTATGTTACGGAGGTAACTGTGCTGTTACGGAGGAAACTTGCTATGTTACGGAGGTAGCTATGCAGGGGGAATTTGCTATGTTACGGAGGTAACTATGCTATTTTTACGGAGGTAACATGCTATGTTGGAGGTAACTATCTGTTACGGAGCAACTATGCAAGTAGGAGGCAACTATTGCATTTTTATGGAGGTAATATGCTATGTTATGGAGGTAACTATGCTATGTTATGGAGGTAACTATGCTATTTTACGGAGGCAACTATGCAAAGTTTATGGAGGCAACTAAAAAACTATGTTATGGAGGTAACATGTTATGTACGGATGTAACTATGCTAGTCATGGGGGCAACTATGCTAGTTACCGAGGAATTAAGCTATGTTACGGAGGTAACTATGCTATGTTTCGGAGGTAATTATGTTACTTACGGAGGTAACTATGCTATGTTTCGGAGGTAAACTATGCTATGTTACGGAGGTAACTGTGCTATGTTACGGAGGAATTATGCTATGTTACGGAGGTAACTGGGGTATGTTACGGGGGTAACAATGCATGTTATGGAGGTAACTATGCTATGTTACGGAGGTAATTATGCTATGTTACGAAGGTAATATGCTATGTTTTCGGAGGTAACTATCTATGTTATGGAGGTAACTATGCTATGTTACGGATGTAACTGTGCTATGTTACGGAGGTAACTTGCTATGTTCGAGGTAACTGCTACTTCGAGGTACTATGCATGGAGGTAACTATGCTATGTTACGGAGGTAACTATGCTATGTTACGGAGGCAACTATGCATGTTATGAGGCAACTATGCTATGTTATGGAGGTAACTATGCTATGTTATGGAGGTAACTACGCTATGTTTACGGAGGCAACTATGCTATGTTATGGAGGAACTATGTCTATTATGGAGGTAACTATGTTTATGTTACGGAGGTAACTATGCTATGTTATGGAGGTAACTAGTTATGTACGGAGGAACTATGCTAGTCATGGAGGTAACTATGCTATGTTCCCGGGAAATAAGCTATGTTAGGAGGTAACTATGCTATGTTACGGAGGTAACTATGCTATGTTACGGAGGAACTATGCTATGTTATGGAGGCAACTAGGGCTATGTTTTTGGGTAACATGCTATGTTAGGAGGTAACTACGCTATGTTCCCCGGAGGCAACTAAGCTATGTTATGGAGGCAACTATGCCTATTATGGAGGTAACTATCCCTATTTTACGGAGGTAACTATGCAAAGTTAGGAGGTAACTATGTTATGTTACGGGTAATATCTATGTCAGGAGGTAACTATGCTATGTTACCGAGGAAATTAAGCTAGGTTATGGAGGTAACATGCTATGTTACGGAGGTAATTATGCACGTTACGGAGGTAACTATGCTATGTTTCGGAGGTAACTATGCTATGTTACGGAGGTAACTGTGCTATGTTACGGAGGTAATTATGCTATTTTTACGGAGGTAACTGTGGTATGTTACGGAGGAACAACCCATTTTAGGGGAGGTAACTATGCTATGTTACGGAGGTAATTAGGGCAATGTTACGAAGGTAATATGCATGTTTTCGGAGGTAACTATGCTATGTTAATGGAGGTAACTATGCTATTTACGGAGGTAACTGTGCTATGTTACGGGGGTAACTGTGCTATGTTACGGAGGTAACTATGCATGAACGGAGGTAGCTAGCTAGGAGGTAACTATGCTATGTTCGGAGGTAACTATGCAGTTACGGAAGGAACTATGCTATGTATGGGCAACTATGCTATGAAGGATAACTATGCAAATGTTATGGAGGAAAACTACGCTATGTTACGGAGGCAACTATGCATGTTATGGAGGCAACTATGCTCTATTATGGAGGTAACTATGCTATGTTACGGAGGTAACTATGCTATTTATGGAGGTAAACTATGTTATGTTACGGAGGTAACTATGCTATGTCATGGAGGTAACTATGCTATGTTACCGGAGGAAATTAAGCTATTTTTAGGAGGTAACTATGCTATGTTACGGGAGTAATATGCTACGTCGGAGGGTAACTATGCATGTTTCGGAGGTAACTATGCTATGTTACGGAGGTAACTGTGCAAATGTTTAGGAGGTAATTATGCATGTTACGGAGGTAACTTGGTATGTTACGGAGGTAACAATCCCATGTTATGGAGGTAACTATGCTATTTACGGGGTAATTATGCTATTTTACGAAGGTTAATTATGCTTATTTCGGAGGTAACTATGCTATGTTATGGAGGTAACTATGCTATGTTACGGAGGTAACTGTGCAAATGTTACGGAGGTAACTGTGGCTATGTTACGGAGGTAACTATGCTATTTTTACGGAGGTACTAAGCTTGGGAAGGTAATATGCTAGTTACGGAGGTAATTATGCATGTTTACGGAGGCAACTATGCTATGTTTAGGAGGCAACTTGCTATGTTATGGAGGTAACTATGCTATGTTATGGAGTAACTACGCTATGTTACGGAGGCAACTATGCTATGTTATGGAGGCAACTATGCTCATTATGAGGTAACTATGCTATGTTTAAAGGGAAATGTAACTATGCTATTTATGGAGGTAACTATGTTATGTTACGGAGGTAACTATGCTATGTCATGGAGGTAACTATGTTTATGTTAGGGAGGAAATTAAGCTATGTTATGGAGGTAACTAATGCTATGTTACGGAGGTAATTAGCTAGTTAACGGAGGAAACTATGCTATGTTTCCGGAGTAACTATGCTATTTTTACGGAGGTAACTGTGCCTATGTTACGGAGGTAATTATGCTATGTTAGGGAGGTAACTGTGGTATGTTACGGAGGTAACAATGCCAAATTTTTATGGAGGCAACTATGCTATGTTACGGAGGTAAATATGCTTGTTACGAAGGAAATTATGCTATGTTACGAAGGTAATATCCCTATGTTTCGGAGGTAACTATGCTATGTTATGGATGTAACTATGCTATGTTACGGAGGTAACTATGCTATGTTACGGAAGTAACTAGCTATGTTACGGAGGTAATTATGCTGTTACGGAGGTAGCTATGCTATGTACGGAGGTAATTATGCTATGTTACGGGGGTAACAAATGCTATGTTACGGAGGTAATTATGCTATTAGGGAGGTAACTGTGTATGTTACGGAGGTAACAATGCCATGTTATGGAGGTAACTAGGCTATGTTTAGGGACGTAACAAATGCTATGTTACAAAGGTAATTATGCTATTTTTACGAGGTAAGTATGCTATGTTAGGGATGTAACTATGCAAACTACGGAGTAACTATGCTTTTTACGGGGTAATTAATGCTGTTAAGGAAGTATTCTATGTACGGAGGAATTATGTTATTACGGGAGGTTACTATGTGTTCTGAGGAATTATGCTAGGGTTTACGAGGTAACTAGGCTATGTTAGGGAGGTAACTGCATATTAGGGGGTTTTGATGTTACGGGGGTAATTATGCCTTTTACGGAGGTAATTATGATGGCGAAAACTAGCTGTGTTTGGAGGTAACTATGCATGTTATGGAGGTAACTGCTTGTACGGATGTAACTATGCAGTTACGGAGGAACTATGCTATGTTACGAAGGTAAATTATGCTATGTTACGGAGGTCATTATGCTAGGGTTACGGAGGTAATTATGCTATGTTACGGAGGTTACTCTGCTGTGTTACGGAGGTAATTATGCTATGTTACTGAAGAAAATATGCTATGTTATGGAGGTAACTATGCTATGTTAGGGAGGAAATTTAAAGCTATTTTACAGAGTTAATTATGCTATGTTACGGAGTTAATTATGTTTATGTTACGGAGGTAACTATGCATTTTACGGAGCTATGCTATGAATAACAAAAAGGCACAATACCGTGACTGGAACGATACACAAATAACCCGCACATAAAAGACAGAAGCTTACGACGACGTTTCGGTCCGCCCTTGGAAACCATTAAACAAAGTCACACTAACAGAGGAGGAGCAGGAGGCTATATATAGGCAGGAAGAGGGGAGGTAGTAGTAGTGGTAGTATAGTAGTAGTAGTAGTACATGAATAGTATATAATACCGACAGGATGAAAGACCATGCACAACACCCGGGCATCCCCATAGCTATGCAGTTACGGAGGTAACATGCCATGTTACGGAGGGAACTATGCCCCTGTTACGGAGGTAATATGCATGTTACGGAGGTAATTATGCTATGTTACGGAGGTAATTATTTCTATGTTACGGAGATAACTGTGCAAAGTTTACGGAGGTAAATTTTGGTATGGAGGTAACTGTGCCATATTACGGAGGTAACTATGCCATGTTACGGAGGAAACTATGCCATGTTACGGAGGTTTAAATTTAAACTATGTTACGGAGACAATTATGCTATGTTACGGAGGTAACTATGCTATGTTTTCGGAGGTAACTATGCTAGTTTACGGAGGTAACTGTGCTAAGTTACGGAGGTAATTATGCTATGTTTCGGAGGTAACTGTGCTATGTTACGGAGGTAACAATGCCATGTTATGGAGGTAACTATGCTATGTTACGGAGGTAATTATGCTATGTTACGGAGGTAACTATGCTATGCTACGGAGGTAACTAGGCATGTTTACGGAGGTAATTATGGGTATGTTACTGATGTAACTATGGTATGTTACGGAGGTAATTATGCTATGTTACTGATGTAACTATGCTATGTTACGGAGGTAATTATGCTATGTTACTGATGTAACTATGCTATGTTACGGAGGTAACTATGCCATGTTACGGAGGTAACTATGCCATGTAGGTAACTATGCTATGTTACTGAGGTAACTATGCTATGTTACGGAGGTAATTATGCTATGTTACTGATGTAACTATGCTATGTTACGGAGGTAATTATGCTATGTTACAGAGTTAATTATGCTATGTTACGGAGGTAACTATGCCATGTTACGGAGGTAACTGTGCTATGTTACGGATGTAATTATGCTATGTTTCGGAGGTAACTGTGCTATGTTACGGAGGTAATTATGCTATGTTACGAAGGTAATTATGCTATGTTACGGAGGTAACTATGCTATGCTACGGAGGTAACTATGCTATGTTACGGAGGTAACTCTATGTTATGGAGGCAACTATGCTATGTTACGGAGGCAACTATGCCATGTAGGTAACTATGCTATGTTACTGAGGTAACTATGCTATGTTACGGAGGTAATTATGCTATGTCACTGATGTAACTATGCTATGTTACGGAGGTAATTATGCTATGTTACAGAGTTAATTATGCTATGTTACGGAGGTAACTATGCCATGTTACGGAGGTAACTATGCCATGTTATGGAGGTAAAAATGCCATTTTACGGAGGTAACTATGCCATGTTAGGAGGTAACTATGCCATGTTTACGGAGGTAACTATGCCATGTTATGGAGGTAACTATGCCATTTTACGGAGTAACTAGCCATGTTACGGAGGTAACTATGCCAAAGTTACGGAGGTAACTATGCCATGTTTTTGGAGGTAACTATGCCATTTTACGGAGGTAACTATGCCATGTTATGGAGGTAACTATGCCATTTTACGGAGGTAACTATGCCATGTTATGGAGGTAACTATGCCATGTTACGGAGGTAACTATGCCATGTTATGGAGGTAACTATGCCATGTTACGGAGGTAACTATGCCATGTTATGGAGGTAACTATGCCATGTTACGGAGGTAACTATGCCATGTTACGGAGGTAACTATGCCATGTTATGGAGGTAACTATGCCATGTTACGGAGGTAACTATGGGCCCTGTATGGAGGTAACTATGCCATGTTACGGAGGTAACTATGCCATGTTACGGAGGTAACTATGCCATGTTATGGAGGTAACTATGCCATGTTACGGAGGTAACTATGCCATGTTATGGAGGTAGTTACCCTCATAACACGTTCAGGTAACATTCTTCAGTTACCCATGTTATGAGGGAACAATGCTATGTTATAAGGTGGCAATATGGATAACACATCAGTACCAAGGAGAACATTTAGACATCCTCGGGTTATGGCAACAATGCAACATGGTTCTTATAATAATCTCGTCGCCTTGGCAACGCTTCGTCACATCGCAATTGTCTTAACATTAATAAATTCAATAAAAAGTCTAGGAAATGTGAAGTATGAGAGGAAGAGGATGAGGAACAGGAGGAGAAAGAGAATGAGAGGAAAAGAATGGAAAAAGAGAACATTCTCACGGGAAAACCGACACCAAGTCTATTGAAGATGTCAATTTTTAACATTCTTTGTATTGTAATCTGTTTTCATGGAATGTTTTCCTTCAGTGAATGTTTGACTTGATACTGTCACTAGTCTCGGGTTAACTAATATTGATTTTGTTTTGTTTCTGTGTGTGTGTGTGCGTGTGTGTGTGTGTGTGTGTGTGTGTGTGTGTTTTGTGGTGTGTGTGTGTGTGGGGTGTGTGGTGTGTGTGTGTGTGTGTGTGTGTGTGTGTGTGTGTGTGTGTGTGGGGTGTGTGTGTGTTGTGGTGTGTGTGGTGTGTGTGGTGTGTGTGTGTGTGTGTGTGTGTGTGTTTTGTGTGTGTGTGTGTGTGTGTGTGTGTGTGTGTTGTGTGTGTGTGTGTGTGTGTACTCACCTAGTTGTACTCACCTAGTTGAGGTTGCGGGGGTCGAGTCCGAGCTCCGGGCCCCCCCTCTTCACTGATCGCTCTAGGTCACCTCCCTGAGCCGTGAGCTTTATCATACCTCTGCTTAAAGCTATTATGGATCCTGCCCCACTACATCGCTTCCCAAACTATTCCACTTTTCTGACTACTCTGTGGCTGAAGAAATACTTCCTAACATCCCTGGATTCATCTGTGTCTTCAACTTCCAACTGTGTCCCCTTGTTTACTGGGGTCCCATCTCTGGAACATCCTGTCTTTGTCCACCTTGTCAATTCCTCTCAGTATTTTTTTATGTCGTTATCATGTCCCCCTATCTCTCCTGTCCTCCAGTTGTCGTCAGGTTGATTTCCCTTAACCTCTCCTCGTAGGGCTACCTCTTAGCTTGTGTGTGTGTGTGTGTGTTGGTGTGTGTGTTTTTGGTGTGGTGTGTGTGTGTGTGTGTGTGTGTGTGTGTGGGGGTGTGTGTGTGTGCGTGCGCGCGTTTGTGTGTGTGTGGGGTGTGTTTGTGCGTGTGTGTGTGTGTAGTGTGTGTTGATACCGCCTTGAAAACCTCACATCTTTGTCATATACAATTTATTTATATACATACATACATAATAATATATATATATATATATATATATATATATATATATATATATATATATTATAATATATATATATATATAAAATATAATGTCGTGCCGAATAGGCAGAACTTGCGATCTTGGCTTAAATAGCAACTCTCATCTTGCCATATAGGACAAGTGAAAATTTGTGTATGCAATAATTTCGCCAAAATCATTCTGAACCTAACGAAAAAATATATTTCACTGTGTATGTTTAGTATTAAATTGTAAACAAATCTAAAATATATTTAGTTGGGTTAGGCTAAAATAAATTGTTCTTGTTTTCTAAAATTCTTTTGGAGCAAAATTAAAAATTTTTACATTAACATTAATAAAAAAATATATCTTTAAGCGTATAAGAGAAATTTTTAGAAAGGACTTAATTTTAAAAGAGTTCTTGCTAACTGACCAGTTTTACACATTCGGCACGACATGTATATATATATATATATACATTATATGCACACACACACATCACTGCATGCGTGCCCTGTCGCTTACCTGATTTCTTGTCTGCCTACATTCTTGCCTGTCTGCCCACCTGCCTTTCTTCCCAACTCTCTACACTTACCTTTCTACCTACCTCTGCCTGCTGTCCTGACCACTACTTCTCTTTAGGGTTGCCCATAAAAGCAGAAAGAATGGCGGAGAGACATTAGACAGCCGGTAATTGTTAGGTGAGGGAAATTGTCTGTCATTGTGGTGGGTGACCGACAGGAAATGTAGCTCTTCAGCCCCTGTGTGGGGGAGGAGGGAACAGGTGTCTTCCAGGCGTGGGGGGAACGCTGTCTCCAAAACGTGTGGGGAGACAGTGGTCTCCAACACAAGTTGGGAATATATTTTTTTATTGCAATGTGCTGCTTCTCTAATCTGTTTAATAATTAAGCAGTGGGAACGAAGGCTAGCAAAGTTTCCCTGTCATATTTCATCACGCAGGATGGGTTTCGTACATCAAGCTATGTGATTCGAACCTGTGAACTCCGATAAGGAAGTCGTGAGAGTATGTACTCGGCTGTAGCGCCCGGCACCATCCCCGGGTTCATTCCTCAACCTATGGAGACCGTCAGCCTAAACTGAGAGGAACTTCAGTAGGGCAATGAAGATTTCGTCAAACATCCCACCAAGGGTTCTAGGATCTACATCAGCTTTACAGGTAATGATCTAACAAAGCTGGCGTTTCTCCTGAGAATTACTGTTTCTCATGATGGAATATCCCACAGAAAAGAAATGGCGTTGAAGATCTCTTCGTCACTGTATAACAAGATAATAGTGGAGCTATAGATGAACTAAAGAGTACTGATCTATGCTTGTAAATTCATAAATACATGCATATAGACACAGCGTGCTGTTGATACAGTGTTCTCTTATTGTGTTCACGGCGCCCCTGCTTTTCACTAGGTCTGTTTGAAATACACTTCCTCCCACATTTCTCACTCCATTACGTTGATGTAAGAGTTGGAACCAGGGCCTCACGTGTCTTCATTACAGTGAGCGGACACACAGTGGGCGTAGGCGGACATACAGTGAGTGAGTCAGGGTGTGGGCGGCCACACTAGGGCACATCATACAGGCTGGCTCCACCATACCACCAGACTCTTCCCTTTACTCACACCGAGCTCTGATTAATTCACTAACTCTCCCTCCCGCCCCCCCTCTCTCTCTTTTCCTCCCTCTTTCTTACCCTCCTTTCAAGCACTCCCATTCTCTCTCTGTCTGTCTCTCTTTGAGAATAACACTAATTCCTGTGGCACTGTCGACAATTTGGTGATGAATTACAAATCTATACAAAACAATACAAGGCTATACAAAGCAATAAAAGACAATACATAGCTATGCAAAGGAATAAAAAAATACAGAGCTATAAAAAATTGATATGCAAATCATTACAAGACTCAACCAAGTATACACACACGTACATTAAAACAAACTACACACACACACACAAAGCTATAAAATTTGTGTTAATAGCGACTAGCTAAATACTTATATCATATATATATATTTATTCTCATATATATATTTATATATATATATATATATTATATATATATTATATATATTTGATAAGTATCACAGTAAACAGGTGATTTCAAATATGCAAATACAACCACTCTGAAAGAATAGAGAAATTCCAAGCGCATTCGTGACTACTACATTATCAAGTTCCTTGATAATGTGAGTAGTACACGAAAGCGCTTGGAATTCTCTATTCTTTCAGAGTGGTTGTTTTGCATATATATATATATATTAATTATATATATAATATATCATATATATATAAATATATATATTTATATATAAAATATATATAATAACTGATCTCTGGCTGAAGGAGACTCGAACCAACGAACCTTAGGACAAGGTACGCAGTGCTCTACCAATCTACCCACACTGGACAATACCTTGGCGTGTAGCTAGCGCTACACGTTTGATCCAAGGCAGCCAGCTTTCAGGGAGAAGGCTTACAGCTTTTCATCTCATCCCCTGCATGCATAAGCCTTACTAGAGATTTGAACAATGCAAGGAATTCGCAAGAGCATGCGAAATATACACAAACACTGATCTCTGGCTGAAGGAGACTCGAACCTACGAACCTTAGGATAAGGTACGCAGTGCTTTACCAATCTACCCACACTGGACCAATACCTTGGCGTGTAGCATGCGCTACACGTGTTTGTGTATATTTCGCATGCTCTCGCGAATTCCTTGCATATATTATTATATATATATATATAATATATATATATTAAAAAAATATATTTATATAAAGTTCTTCGGGGATATGCAAATCCAGACATGCAAACGAAATCTCTAAAGACATTCCAGGGAGGAAAGGGGAGAGGCGCCCCCCCGGCCCAAACAAGGGTGTTTGCTCGTTCAGAAGCTTTAAGGCGGAGCAAACAATGTTAACTCGCGGAGTTATTGAAATGAAATATATATATATATTTCAGCCCAATTTTTCTTTTTTTTTACACACACACACACACATTATATATATATATATATATATATATATATAAAACGTATAGAGTTGCATTGCTCAATTACTTTTTCTGGCACTCAATTACTTTTGTTTACCACTTGATTAAAAAAAAAGGAGAGCAAATGTATCGCATCGCTGCAGGAAAATCGTTGAGCGATGATTGGAAAATAATGTTTTTGTGCTGTGATTGGTCATTGTTTTAGTGCTGTGATTGGTCATTGTTTTAGTGCTGTGATTGGTCAATGTTTTGTGCTGTAATTGGATATTTTTTTTTTAATATATTTGATCGGCCAGTTTTTTGTTTGTTGTGGTTTATCGGGCAATGTTTTTTTTTTATCTGTTGTTTGTTGATCAATACTGTTTTGTGCTGTAATTGGTCAAAAATTTATGCTGTGTTTGGCCAAAATTGTTTTGTGCTGTGTCTGACTGGACAATATGATTTATTGAACAATGTTTTGATTGTGTTTTATTGGTCAGTGTTTTATGTTTGGGTTGAGTGGACAATACTGTTTTGTGCTGTTTGGACAATGTTTTATGTTTGGAAAATATCACTGCGTACCGTCTGGCTGAATAACATACTGCGTTTGGTAGTGTTTGAGGCAACATTATCAGGTCCAGTGTTTGACTGAACACTAACCATCGTGACTGGACGTAACTAATGTGCTGTGATTGGACGTATAAGATCTGTGTCTGACCCGACATGTGGCATTGCGTCCTCTGTGGCTGAAATATGAGTATGGAGACTTGTATAGGTAAAATGGGTGATATTTGGAAGCGTGGCCATTAAGTTGCTCAACGGACAGTATGTTTAGTGGAATATACTGAAAGGAGCAGAATGGGTAAAGTGCCAGGATATAGATGGACGAGTTGAGACTAGTTTGTGCAGGTACATTGATGAAGTTAAGACATGTCACATTGGATATCTTTATTGTAGTAGACGTTTCCATCCAGTGGGACTTATCAATAAGTTTGGCATAATGGATGGACAGTAGTAATATCAAAGCTGAGGTATCGTCCGGCCTGGAATTATGTCATGCGCCATCGTGGTGGAGAGAATCTGGAGCAAAGTACAAGTAAAACTGAGCGGTTTATAATAGCGTCAGTGGATAGGAGTGCAGCAGACGAGGGCAAAGTCATGTAGGCGGGTTCCAGTGGAATAGGTCTTCAAAGGAGATGGGTTAGTTGCGCAGCCGATGAAGTTGTAGAGTCCTTGAACCAGATTCATATGTTGCAGTGTATTTGATGTATTTGCCTTAACCGAGACGTGGTTCAATACGAAAAATCGGGACATGCCTGCTGAATGTCACATACAGGGTTTTAATAGACAGAAGTATCGGGAAGGGGGTTGGGTGGCACTGTATGTCCGAGATCGCTTGACTGTTGCATAAAAACGGGTATTAAGTCTGAAGTAACACATACAGAGTCTGTTTGGATAGAATTTTCAGAGGGACATGAAAAATAGATTTTAGGTGTGATATACCGTCCCCCAAACTTAGATAGGGACCAAGGGAGACTACTTTGGGAGTAAATTGTTAAGGCCACAATGCACGATAACGTAGTAATTCTAGGAGACTTTAACTTAAGTCATATTGATTGGAATTTCTTGACTCGGTCACAATATCAAGTGTCCTTTAAAGGGCTCTTTCTCATTATCTGAGTTCGCCATGATGACTTTAAATACCCGGGTTATCTCCCTTTCCTGGACCATCCTCTGTTTACCCTTCGGGCATTCATGGCAAGTCCGATCTTCGCGAGTTTAACTTCCGAGGGGCGGTGGTGACGACTGTGTTTTGTTTGTCGGGAAAGAGGAGAAGTATGACCTCCTCCTCCTCCTCCAATGACGACCCATGACGGGGTGAAGAGTCCTTCGACCCACCTACCGGGGGACTCCCTCGACCTGGCTAAGAGGATTCAGTTCGTCTCGTCTGGGTATCATCTTCGCGGACGGACCATTTAGTTCTTCAACGGAGTGTCAGTGGCGTTCTTGAAACTGGGTGACCAAAATCTGGCGTAATGTTCCAATATGCGATGCAGCAACGACTTTACTGTTATTGCTCTTATTAGTACTGTAATTATTACTATTATACTGTTTGTTAATTATCATTATGGATATAATTGCAAGTTTTTTAAATTTAATTATTATTTTCATGAGGGAGCGCTAAGCCCGTCAGGATTGTTCAATCAGATTGTTATATTCACGGGGGAAGAGCTAAACCTACAGGAGTCATACAGCGTCTAGGGGGTATAATGCGAGGCATCCTGTTTCGAACGATGAACATAAGAACATAAGAAAGGAAGATCACTGCAGCAGGCCTGTTGGCCCATACTAGGCACAGGTCCTATTGTAGATCAATGGTTCAGAGAACCAATGTGATAATTAGACCAGTGAACCTGGATCTTTATTGAGGAAACGTTTCGCCACACAGTGGCTTCCTCAGTCCATACAAAGGAGAATCTTGAAGAACAGGAGGAGAATGAGGTAATCAGTCCCTCGGCCTTGCCCAACCCTTGGGCACGACCTACTTCCACATTTAACAAATGTGACACCACCTACGACTGCTGCACCTCTCCTGCCTACGGTTTATAAGCTGCTTCTCCGCACTTATACCGTATTCTATTCAAGATTGATGGACTGACCACATCAACTCAAGGTTGAGGAACTGATTACCTCATTCTCCTCCTGTTCTTCAAGCTTCACCTATGTATGGACTGATGAAGCCACTGTGTGGCGAAATGTTTCCTTATAAAGATACCCAAGAGTTGCTCATGTGTCTAATTTATCAACGTGTCGGTTCTGTGAACCATTCATCTACAGGCTGTTACTGCTGGCCACACGTACGAACCACAACACGGCTGATCGGGTTCTGACCTAAGTTATCTGTCCGTATTTAACGAAGGTTTCAATTGCTTGACATGTATAAATACACGTATATACTGTATATGTTAGAGGCACTGATGATCATGGATGTCAGAGACACGGGTGTGGTTCTTAAAGACAGGAAAGGCCTGGTAGGCCGCGAGAAGCGCATGTTATCGTGGGAATTCCGTCGAGAATCTCGTACCTTCGCTTCACCGCGACGCTTCGACATCGTCGGCGAGGAGAACCAGTGAGGAAACTCTTCGCCAGGCGCGACGGAGGCAAACCAGGAAGTGACCAACACTCTTCTCCGGCAGGATAGGTATCTGGTTTTGTTGTGTTTTAGTTTTTGTCTCGTGGGTGTGAGTAATGAGTAATTGTCGCATATTAATAGTTTTCTCGTGTTTTTTGTATGTTTAAAATGACCTCTAATTTTGTTATATGTATGTGACGTTTTAAATAAAACACACAAAAAAACACATTAACGTTAAATTGATGACAATCTTCGACCCATTCACACACAGACTAGTCATGGTGGGAGCCTGGTCAAGGACCGGGTCGCGGTGGGGTGACCCCTCAAAACAACCTCCAGGCAGCCTCCAGGTAAGCAGGGAGGGTATTCCTGCTTAACTTTTTTTTTCTTTTCCTTCTCCTGCTACCCTTTTCACTCTCCAGAAAATTACATGATTTACTGCCGCTCTTAGATAATCCGGCGAATTATTTCGCAAGCCTGTCATATGTCTTCCCTCTGTAAGATAATCACGAGAATTATCGTCAAGTAGCCAAGCCATGCGTCTTCTTAACACTCAGTGTTTTGTTGGTTTGGCAACCGGAAACATAAATATTACCGAAAGATGGAAATTATGAAATTCAACTCAGACAAGAAGAGGACAAGGATGAAGTGTATATTGAGAACGAAAATCAGAGGCTGGCACCAACCTGTAATTTTCCACTTAGATCCAGAGGGGATCAGTTGTCGAGAGAGAGAGAGAGAAAGAGAGAGAATTTTGTTTGGAATCCCAGAGGGTAATGAGCCGTCTTGAAACTCAGACGGGGATAAGCAGACTGGTAACCTCACGCAGGAATATTTTGTCTGACAGCCCTTAGACGGGAGTGGGTTGCTCAGACCACACGGGAATGATTTTCCAGGAAACTCAGACCGGAATGACTTGTTTGGAAACCCAGATGAGAATAAGTTGTCTGGAAAAACAGAATTAGAGGCAGCAGACAGAAGAGGAGGCAGAGATAAGAATAACTACAACAGCAGACAGAAGAGGAGACAGCAGAAATAACAGTAAATGCAACAGCAATAACAGCAGCAGCCATAGCAAAAGCTACAATAAAAAACAATAGCAACAACAGCATACAAAAAAAGCAATAACAGCAGCAGAAACAGCATAAGCAAGACTAATAAGCACCAACGGTAACAACACTAACCCCAACAGCAACCTCAAGTATAACAACAGCAACGTTAAGAGCAACAACAAAAGTTTCATTTGCAGTAACACCTTAAGCAACACAGCAGCAGCAGCAGCAGCAGCAGCAGCAGCAGCAGCAGCAGCAGCAGCAGCAGCAGCAAGAATAACAGTGGCAGCAACAACAGCAGCAGAATCAGCCACAAAACATTACCGCGACAGTATTAACAGGAAGAACACCAAAGCAATTTGAGAAGGGAGTAGTGGCAGTAGTCGTGATAGTCGTAGTAGTCATAGTAGTGTAGTAGTGGTAATAGTAGTAGCGGTGGTGGTGGTAGTTGTAGTAGTAGTAGTGGTGGTGGTAGTCGTAGTAGTAGTAGTGGTGGTGATAGTCGTAGTAGTAGTCGTAGTCATAGTAGTAGTAGTGGTGGTGGTGTAGTAGTAGTGGTGGATTAGTAGTAGTAGTAGTAGTCTGTGTGTGTGGTGGTGGTGGTGGTTAGTAGTTGTAGTAGTGTAGTAGTAGTAGTAGTAGTAGTAGTAGTAGTAGTAGTAGTGTAGTTTTAACAATAATATTAACATTAGCAAACACTAGCAGTTGTCTTCTAGAACAAGTGGTAGTAATAATGTAACAATAAAACTCAATATTGAGCGAAACGTCGTGTTTACATTCTAAGGTGTGAGAAACGGTATTCACTACCAACCCGATGGAAAGGGACACACGCATACAGTGTAAGGAATCTGTATGTGTGTGTGTTACCATGAGGGGACTGATAGTTCAGAGTAGGAAGCATGGCAGAAAAGATCGTTGACAATATCAGTAAGAATACTTTTCTTCTCATTAGAGAGAGGCCAGGTTCACCACTGGTTCTCAGAGAGAGGCCAGGTTCACCACTGGTTCTCAGAGAGAGGCCAGGTTCACCACTGGTTCTCAGAGAGAGGCCAGGTTCACCACTGGTTCTCAGAGAGAGGCCAGGTTCACCACTGGTTCTCAGAGAGAGGCCAGGTTCACCACTGGTTCTCAGAGAGGCCAGGTTCACCACTGGTTCTCAGAGAGAGGCCAGGTTCACCACTGGTTCTCAGAGAGAGGCCAGGTTCACCACTGGTTCTCAGAGAGAGGCCAGGTTCACCACTGGTTCTCAGAGAGAGGCCAGGTTCACCACTGGTTCTCAGAGAGAGGCCAGGTTCACCACTGGTTCTCAGAGAGGGGCCAGGTTCACCACTGGTTCTCAGAGAGAGGCCAGGTTCACCACTGGTTCTCAGAGAGAGGCCAGGTTCACCACTGGTTCTCAGAGAGAGGCCAGGTTCACCACTGGTTCTCAGAGAGGCCAGGTTCACCACTGGTTCTCAGAGAGAGGCCAGAGATGGAAAGAGATTAACAAGTTTTTTTTTTATACACCGGCCGTCTCCCACCCAGGTGGGGTGACCCAAAGATGAAAACACTTTCACCATCATTCATTCACTGGCTTGACAGAAGCGTGCCAGCATCACGGCTTAGAAAAGTTTCCGAACTGCAACGTTCCTCCCCTCCTTCAGAGAGCAAGCGCTGTATTTCCGCCTCCAGGACTCAAGTCCGGCTAACTTGTTTCATAAGAACATAAGAAAGGAGGAACAGTGCAGCAGGCCTGTTGGCCCATACTAGGCAGGTCCTTCACAGATCCAACCCGTGAATTCTTTCATAAATGTTATCTTGTTAACACTCCAACAGCACGCTAAATCATAAAACTACTTGCCTCCCCTCCAACCTAACACGCTCACGCAAGCCTGTTGGATAGCCATGCCCCTAGCACTCAAAGCCTCCTTTACCCCCCTTCCTCCAACCGTTCCTCGGGACGACCCCTACTCCTCCTTTCCTATACCCAAGATTGGTATGCTCTTCCAGTCATCCTGTTGTCGATGTCCAAACCATTTCAACAACCCATTCTCCTAATCTCCAAGCTACGAATTCTCTGCATAATAGTCGCACCACACATTGCCCTAACAAATGACATTTCCACTGCCTCCAGCCTTCTACTCGCCGCAACCATGCCTCACACCCATACACAACATTAGTATCACTCTACTGGTGCATTCCTCTTTTTTGCCTCCATGGATAAGATTCCCAGTGAAAGACACATGAGCAAGCAATAAGAAAACGTTTCGGTCCTGGGATCACTTCTCTAATAAATATATCCTAGTGTTGGCTGACGTGTTTTTCTAAACTAGTTTGTCGGTATCTATTAAAAAGATTTATACCAGGATTCCTCGTCTTCACAGATGCCTTGATGCACTACCTTTCTCCCCCTCCTCGTCAATTCTATAGTTCACTTCATCTTTCATAAACTCATCTGCTGATAAGTCCACTCCAAAATATCCAAACACATTTACTTCCTCCATACTCTCTCCTTCCAATCTGATATCCAGTTTTCCACTGTCTAACATTTTTTTGTTACTCTCATCACCTTGCTCTTTCCCATGTTCACTCTTAATTTCATTCTTTTACACACCCTCTCAACTTGATCTACCGATTTTTATAGCTTCTCTTCAGAACCTCCCAAAATAAGTGTAATTATCCTTATAATTATTACTATTATTATTGGTATTTAGAGTGTTCTTCGTAAAGGGGATGAATATCGAAGCTCTTTCAGGAAAATATGTAAACTCTCGTAACGTAGGAAGGATGAGGAGATAGACAAACAGGGAGGCGGACAAACACACTGGCAGTCTCGAGTAGCCTCGCTAACAATTAAATACTCATCGAAGAGTCCCACGTCAGTTCAACGCCGCAATGGAGAAAATCCGAGTGCCATTTTCCGGTCCCGTAGCTCCTGGATGAACGGACGGCTTTCTCAAGACAGATGGAAACACTCTCTCTCTCTCTCTCTCTTTCTTTCAGGAATCACTCGAGGGAAGGATTTTCGAAGGAGCTTGACGCTGAGTGCAAATAATCAATAGAACTCTACCGTCACGCGTCTCGTGACTTCCGTCTCCCGTGGGCCAAGTGAGAAAAAAATCCAATCGTATTTACTTTGTGATTTCCCATGACTTTGTGTTGTCCTGCACGGGGTTAGGGAGGTAAGGATTGAGGGAATGAAGGCGGGAGGGTGTTGGGAGGGAGTGAAGAAAAGTAGGGAGAGAGAGAATTGTATTGCTATATGATCTTCGTTCTGGATTACATGAGCTGGCTCACATGAGATGGATCACATGAGCTGGCTCACATGAGCTTCCTCTTCGACCACAAACAGTATATGTGACTTTCTTGAGCTCGAGACTTCAAGCTTCAGGAGACTTGTGACTCCCTGGAGTTCGAGAATTACGACTTTCTGGAGCTCAAGGCTTCAAAAATTTCGAGACTTCGAGGAGGCTAGAACTGGTACTCAGAGGAGTTGGTTTCATTGTTCACAACCTCGAATTGCATTACCGTACTCCGAGAACTGGTGTTTTTATTGATATATATATTTTTTTCAGGTAAACAGTCTCAGTATGGTCACGCTGACAGTCGACAGGCTCAGTGGGGAGCTTAACGTCCATCCTACATTTGTCTACCATTCTAGCCACATTACAACCACCATTACCACTACCCACTTCTACTGTCTCACCACCACCGGCACCACCAGTACCACCAGCACCACCCTTCCCCACCACCTTGCCCTGCGGCCTCTTTTCCACGGGCTCCTTCCTTCACCGTGAAATTTCAATTTTTGCTCGATATTGACAAGAAAAATCCCCGCTTCCGCATAATTGTCGTGGGCGATCTTTCTCTTAGAGAGGTCTTCTTACCCCCCACCTTCCCTCTCCGCCCCCCCCCCGTTCCCTCTCAGCCCTTCCCGTTTCCTCTCCACCTCCCCCCCCCGTTCCCTCTACACCACGCTCGCACTACAGTTTTTACGTAAATTAGAGAAGCAGACACAACGAGGAGGAAATGTATTAATGTGGACACAGGAACATAAGAAGACAGAAGATAGGGATGTGAGAGGAGGTATGAGAATCATAAAGTAATGAGGAAGATATCAAGAGGAAAGGAGGGCAGTAGCTACAATATAACATGAACAAACTACAAACTATCTCTCTCTCTCTCTTCTTCCCACCTTTCAGTCCTCAAGTAATGGTAAATCGGGTTCTAGAACGAAACCTTTGAAGCTGATGAACCTTTAATGGAATACTTAACGATATCCTCACGGCCCTACTGAAGTATCGCAGCTCAGGCTGACAAGCGCTATATAACCCTTGTGGTTTAGCGATTCTTTTTGATGATAATAATAATCAGGTTAACAAACTTCAACACCGCGTATGTAACCCATCATGAGTGATGGACTAAGACAGGGGAAACTGATAGCTTTTATTCCCACTTTGTAACCATAGTATTCCTACAATAGGGTAGCAGCACACTGCCGATGCTTCCAATTTTGCTATGTAAAGAATAATAAAAAAAAAACTATCTCTCCTCTGTCTGTCTGTGTCTCTATCCCTTCCCTTCCTCCTTGCCTTTATTCAAAGCTTCCAACCTTTATCACAGGTTCTGCAACTTTTGCTGCCTCATCGTGGGTAACATTCTTTATTCCCTCTTTTTTTTCTACCTCATTCGTTCCCCCAAATTCACGTGTTTGGTGGTGTGTTTCAAGTTCACCGGTGAAGATAAACGAGGTTTCTTTCCTCTTTCTCATTTCCTCTTTCTCTCTCTCTTACGTTTCTTCTAGATGACGTGACTAATCTCGGACATGATTTTTTTTTCCTCCGTGTTTTTGACTTTGTGATTGTGACTCGTTACTTCAAAGTTCACTTAGAAAGGAGGATAATATATGATGCTTCATAGGTAGAGCCAAAGGTAATAATGAGTGATGATAATGTTGGGGGTGAAGATGGTGGTGATGGCGGTGAAGGTGTGGTGATGACTGAGGTGATCACTGAGGTGGATGATAATGAGTGATGATAATGTTGGGGGTGAAGATGGTGGTGATGGCGGTGAAGGGGTGGTGATGACTGAGGTGATCACTGAGGTGGATGATAATGAGTGATGATAATGTAAGTGGTGATGGTGATAATGATAATGGGTAGGAGTGGCGAGTGTGAGAGTAGTTGTAAGACGAAGGGAAAACATCAGGAATTAGCAGATGAGGAGGAAGGAGAATTTACAACATAAACAATACTACGAAACGTAAACAGGGAAGATCTTCAACACATCTTTACCAGGGACGAGGCAAGAACCAGAGGCCACGGTCAGACAGTACACATCCAAATGAGAGACATATCAGGAGACATTTCAGAACAGCTAGACAGGAGAAAAAGATGTGGAATGAACTGAACAATGCCAGTGGTAAAAGACTCCATTCAGGAATTCAGAAAAATACGTGTGACAAGGCTGTTTCACGTCAGTCAGTCGACTATTAGAAGATGGGACCTAAAGCTAAAGAGGAAACACAAACTCAGTCAAAAGTCTTGTCAGAGGCACCTAAGCACCTATGTTACAGTTGAGGTGACTCTCCGAACTGCAGCGTTATCCCCGTAAATAAACACACACACACACACACACACACACACACACACACACACACACACACACACACACACACACACTTTCTCTCAGAATATACCCAAATCCTCTGTCTAACTGAAAGATATTCTGGGAAGCGTTTTTAAATAACTGCATCATTTTCGAAGTAGTTACGGACGCCAGGGGTGTGAGCCTCCGCGAGGTGTCGTGACAAAGCGAGGTTCTCTGCGACGAATACTGAACAGGCGCACCAGTTAGCGCACAGACTGTCCTGCTGGCACAGTCTGCCTCCGGCGGTAGAGCGTTGTTTAACGAAGATTCATTATCCGGTAATCACTGTAATCTCTGAATGATGGTCAGTTTAGGAGAGTGCTGAAAAATCCTCACATTCAAGCATACACAAATATACACACGAATGCGAGCACGCACGCACGCACGTACACATTCACACACACGAAGGATGCAAGGAAGTATTTCGTTAGTCTCAGTCTCAGGGTAGTTGAAAAGTAGACTGACTTGAATGAGGCAGTGATGAAAGCAGACTCAATGCACAGCTTCAAGAATGGTTATGATAAAACCCACAAGACCAGTAGTCTAGGAGGCGAGACTGGAAACAACTCAAACGAAAACAACTCAGCGAGTACATACAATCTATTAAGGTATTACGACAGTAAGAGAAATTACAAAAGAAACAAATGGACTGATTCTAGATTTCCTGGACCTATTACGGTACCTATTTAATCCTTCGACTGTCGTTAATAAGCATAGGTATGTAGTGCATAACAGATTAAGCTAAGTTTAAGAAAGTTTTAGATATAGTTCACTATACAACAACATTAATTCGGAAATTGGAAAATGTAAGTAAAACAAAAGGAAAATTTACGGAAAGTGAATGATTATTATCACTGGGTGGGGGGGGGGGCGGAAAACCTGTGTTGGGGGGGACTGAAGGTATTCCGGCTCAATTCAGGGAACTGGAGCACAGATTTACTTCCCTAGATCAAGAGCCCCTCACCAGTTTAAAATGAATGAGGGACGTTTCTGTCTGTGAGGAAAATAGTAACAGTTACTGTATATTAGACGAGACCTCGAGGGGAAGACTTCGCTAGTGTTCTTCAGGGAAGGTACCTTGATGCCGGTGAAAGGGGGCTCTTGATCATAACCTCTCCTTCCTTGGATCGAACCTGAATGTCTCCCACTCCCCAGGCGCTGCTGCACGACCCCTACAGATTTAGCGCTTCCTAATGAGAGGGAAAAAAAACTCAGTAAAATGACAAGTTGAGTGTCGCAGCATCTCTCTCTCTTCAGATATTTGTAATTGATATAAATAACTTACTAATAATTATTTTTTATTACTTCGTTTGCGAATGATGTAAAACTTGTGTTACCCTGTGTGTGTGTGTGTGTGTGTGTGTGTGTGTGTGAGAGAGAGAGAGAGAGAGAGGGGAGAGAGAGAGAGAGAGAGAGAGAGAGAGAGAGAGAGAGAGAGAGAGAGAGAGAGAGAGAGAGAGAGAGAGAGAGCTAAAATATATTACTTATTTTGGTCATTTATATATTTCTGTTCCTCCTCTAACGACGTTAGTCTGGGAATCTGTCGGCAACCTGACACTTGTTTCTCCTCAGAGATCATAAAATACATATACACTCTAGGTTTCCTACGCTAGGCTTTCAACGCTAGGCTTCCAACGCTAAGCTTCCTACGCTAGGCTTCCTACGCTAGGCTTCCTACGCTAGGCTTCAGGTTCGCTCTCACAGATATTTTTAAGGTTTTGCCCCCAAACACAAAATTGAAGTCTGTAGAGGTTTTAGTTAATAAGATGGAACCAGAGAGGTGTAGATTGATTCATGTCAGTATTATTTTCCCTTCACGAGAAAGTGCCATAAGACACTCGGTGCGCAACACAAGTGGCTGGCGGGCGACAGTCTGTATAGATTTTGTTCATGCCTTTCTGCTTCCAGATATAGTGGTGCTTCTTTTCTGGTAACGGGGCTGTTCTTGTTGTTGCTGCTGCTGCTGCTGCTGTTATTATTACTCCTGCTGCTGCTTCTGCTGTTTTTATTGCTGCTGCTGCTGCTGTTTCCACTACTGTTGTTGTTGTTGCTGCTTCTGCTATCAATTTTCGAGGCCCAACCAAGCTCATTATTATTAAATACGATAAACCCGTTGTGGAAAATACTGTATGTATTTTCCAGAAATACAGTAGTTATATGTAAATAGATGACCATACTGTATTTAAAAGAATTATATTATGGAAAATGGGAAACTGGACCTGCGCCTGCGCAGACAGGAGAGTCGCCATTTTGGTTTGAATGAGCCAAGTAAACGTTAGTGTAATGGGAAGAATTTTCGTGCTCTAGAGGTTAAAATTGGGCTGGCACCTCTCAAATAGGAGGCGAAATTGTTGGATGTGCATTCTTGCATAACTTGAGATATCAGGCGACAGGACAGGACAACTCCAGAACCTCAGATAAGTCTGTTATGTTATAACTCTGGCCAGTTGTTATTTTCATGTATAGACAGTGAGGTTTTCTGAGTATGATACAACTTAATCTCCAGTTAAATTGGTGAGTGATTTTTAAGATATTCTCCTTCTGTTATGTATATGTGTATCTATAATCATTTATTATTTTTAATATACAGTCCACAAATTTATATATTTACCAGTATTCCTGGTGATGTATTTTTCATTTGTAATTAATAGGTCCAGAGCAACTTGTGGATATGACAGTGGTAGGTATCGAAGGGGCACTTTTTTGCGACCTAGGTGTCCCAAATTCCTACATGTCTAACTGATAAATAATAATTATCTTTTCATTTACTGTTATGTATATAATGATACATTCAGATAAATGCAATTTTCCACACCCGTATAGGTTATACGGTATACCGTTCCATTTCCTCATATTGTTATACTTACAGTAACACTATACCCACATGGGTTGGCACATACTGTGTGTGATATAAACGTAGTGTTAGAGTCTGTGGCAGAATTTTGTACAGATATGAGTGGATGCTGGTGGAAAGAGGAGTAAGTAGTGGAATGAGGAGGTACAGAGGATGACAAGGGAGAAAGTTAGCATATGAAAAGATTTTTTACATTGTAGAAGTTATGTACGGAGGGCGCAGTGCATGAAGAAAAAACAGAGGTTAAAAGAGCGATGAAGAAGTGCAAGAGACAGTGAGAGAGTGGGAAAGGATTTTATAACAAATTTTTCTGAGAATATTTAAAAATTGTTTTGGAGGGAAACTAATGAGCTAAGAAAGCCCATGAAACTAATGGATTTAATAGTTAAAAAAGCTAAGGAAACATGCTAGATGGGGAGGTGGAGGTACTGGGAAGATGGAAGCAATATTTTGAGGTATTAGATGTTGATGGAGAAAAGGCGGCAGTGATTTCACGCATTGGGCAGGGAGGTACAACATCTTGTAGGAGTAAGGAAGAGTCAGATGAGAGTGTAGAGAATGTGTGTGAGGCAGTGTGTGGAATGAAGGTGAGCAAAAGCAGCAGGGATTGATATGATTAAGACAGAAATGCTAAAAACAGATGAGATACAGTTGTGGAGTGGTTGGCACGTTTCAATATATGCGAGAAAAAAGGGATGGTACTTAAGGACTGGCAGAGACCATGCATAGTTCCTTGGAATAAGGGAAAAGGGAGACAAGAGCAAGCGCATGTCAATGGTATTCAGTACCAATAAGATGATGAATTAGACATGTGCAATATCTGGTGTACCATTACTTTGCAGCCGTTTCACCATCCAGTGACTGTCAGTACATGAGCGTAATATGAAGACTAGAAATATATAAGAGCAAGTGTACGACATGTAACAGAATAAGCTTATTAAGTATATATGCTCAGTAAAGAGAATGACAGAATTATTAAAAGAATTAACACACAGGCAGCTTCCCACCAAGGCGGCTGATCTGTTAAAAGCGATCAGTAATAATAATAATAATAATAATAATAATAATAATATAGTCGTAATATGATGTATTCTCACTCTGTATTTTGTATTTGTGTTGGGGTTATCATTCTCAAGAGAACATTCGTGAGCAAACTTTGTATGAAGACAAATACACAAGTTCCAGAACAAGGTTTTGTTGGGGAAAAATTTCGCTCTGTATAGAGCTTTGTCATAACTCAGTATAGAGCTTTATCATGACTCAGTATAGAGCTTTATCGTGACTCAATATAGAGCTTTATCATGACTCAGTAGAGAGCTTTATGGTGACTCAGTAAAGCTTGAGACCAAAGTGAATCTCTGTCCCAGTAAAAGCTCGTCCAGCAACTTGTGTTCAAGCGAAAAATGCACAGTTATCAAAGGAATAAAAAAATTTCCGTGGCTAGACGTCACAAGTGGGTTGCCACAAGGATCAGCACTCGCCTAGTATTTATAATTTACACAAATGAGTTACCAGAAGGAATGGAAATTTGTAGGCAATGCGCCGTTGCTTTCAGAATTTGCGTTTGGGCTAAAATATTCTGGTACATTAGGGCGCGTTTCCTCCCTTGGGTTTTAATAAAGGCATCTGGAACGGAGGAAAGCGAACCAGCTTAGTCACGTGTCAGGTATACCTCTATGCCTTGTAGTGGGTATAATTGTAGAGGTATAATGATTTTAGTGACAGATATACAGCTGGGATGTTTATACCTGGAGAAGGTTTAGGGGGTCAACGCCCCCGCGGCTCGGTCTGTGACCAGGCAGAGTAAATTTTGTTTTCATGCCTGTGTTTCTATCTCTCCCCATACTACTACGATCACCACCACGACCCCTGGTACTATCACACTATTACCCTCACTGTCACAAGACACGGCTCCGGGTAGATACATATGTTGCAGCGGCTTCAGAACAACGGCGCCTTGCAACAGACTGGTAAGTGTGAGGGAGTGTGAGTGAGCATTTATGCGGTTACCTACCTTTTTGCTGCCTTATTTGTAGCAGAGCTACCGTAATCTTCCCATTTTCACTGCTTGTTTAAGTCTAGTCATCGGGATTACGAAGTGAACACCGCTACCCGGATGTCAACTCACTCATTCTCTCTCTCTCTCTCTCTCTCTCTCCCAATACAACCCATTCTCAAACCACGACTCTGGTCACCTTAAAAGAAAATGAACTTAGTAAAATAAGGGCGTGTCAGCACATAACACACCCCGTCTACCACCTTAGATAAGAAGTGTGTCTACAAGCGGTGTAAACACCTCACCAAGCTCCTCTTATGAAACATACCGACGGAACAGTGAATGGAGGCCGCAGTAAAAATGGGCTTTTTTCCCTGACAGTCAGAAAGCAGTCCAGAACCCAGCGGCCGTGATGTGCAGAAATCCTGGTGTTTAGTAGGAAAAGCCTTCAGTGTCGACACGTGAGTGTACAATGACACGCTGCCCTGGGAGTGCTCGTAAAGTGCACGGAGAGGGCACGTACGGCACTCTCGGACACTCACGGAGAATGTACTGTACTATCCGAAAGCCACACAGAGAGAGAGTACGGTACTAGCTATTGAACTAGTGGACTGTCACGGAGAGGCTAAGATTTCACCTTTCAATATCAGTCGTTTCATTTCCATTATGCTGAATCAATAGTGTGATATCGGCTGACCATTTATTATAATTTTAATCGGGGCTAACGAGAATTTAGCTTCAAATCTTATGGAGAGAAAGTTTTTGATATCAGCTGTTTAGCTGTGATGTCTTGTCTCTCCGGTAATCATTCTGGCGGTAAGAGACTTCCTTAATGCAGGTACTTGTTAATAATACCCTGAATAAGTGTTCAACTCAAATCCAATTATCAGTTAGAAAATGAGTTCGAATCTAATTACCAGTTAGAAAATGAGTCGAATCTAATTACCAGTTAGAAAATGAGTCGAATCTAAAAGATTAAAAAAATATTTCTCGGATCATCAACCTGCTCGTTGTGCATAACTTTATTGATAAATCTTTCGCTCTGCATAGAGCTTTACGAAGTTATGACTACACAGGACGAAACATCGCATCAATAGAGACCTACTTTGCAACGTGTGTACTGCTGTCTTAGCAAGTTATCTGGCTCCAGTAACCCAGGATATCTGTGAGGCTGGTACACACACATACACACACTTCTCTTGCACAGCGGTTCTTGTGGCCCAGGACGTGGTGGTTCGTTTTTTTTCATATAGGAATTTATCAGAGCTAATACTGTTAGGTAAATGGACAGATGCAACTAATGTGACATTTTATTGTGGCAACGTTTCGCTCTCCAGGAGCCTGCTAGTGGGAACTGTTTTCAAAGATGCCGTATTGAATCACTGGACGAAGTGTTGAAACTCAGCTCGACACTATCTTATTTCACGTTGATTCTTTATTTTCTTCGTCTCTCTTTTCTTACTTTCTCTTTCTATCTTGTCCTTTTCATTTATTCTTCTTCCTCTCTCGCTTCCATTCTCACTCTTTCTCCTCTCTCTTCTCCGGTTTCCATCTCTTCTTTTTTATATCACTTGTCCCTCCCCGTCTTATTTTATCAAGCTCTCTCTTCTTCCTGTTCCTTCTTGCATTCTTTTCCTCTTTCTTTTTTTCTCTATATTTACCTCTAGAGACGTAGAAGACTAGAGAGTAACTTCTCTAGTCTTCACACTGTTGGTATTGTGGCCGGACAGATTATCGACGGACTCTTGACCGACATTTGATATTAAGGACAATTGGCCGAACGGACATTGCGCCGAAAGCCATTGAGCCGAACGGACAATAGACCGAACTGATAATTAGTTCAGGTTACGTGATGAATGCCACTTCGGTCACATGTTCATTCGGTGTAATGTCAGTCAAATCAAATCAAGTTTATTCTCTATAAGGGTTACAATGTGGGGTTTACAGGATTTGGATATTGTGTGGTTTACATGTTATAAAATACTAATTACAGAGGGGGCCACTAGGACACCTAGCATGGCTAGGCATTTAGGGCAGACTTATATTAATTCTTAACATTAAATCCTTACAGATTATGGTATTAAGGCTAGGTGACTACATTATAATTTGTGAGTTTAGCAATGTGAATGATTTGTTTTAGCACAATACAAAGTGTCTTTATTGGAGTATCATAGGCAAACTTATGACTAGTTAGGATTCATTATTTTAAGATTAAGATTAGTATTTCTGTGTTTATAGTCAGTGGATGAGTGAGTGTAACTGTGAACCACCAAATGTATGGGAGCCGTTGGTATTCCCTCTGATACACTCAAAACAATCAAGGGTATTCAGCCTCGAGGGACGTATCCAGGGTATATGATGCCATGCTAATTGGATGTCAGTTTTTTTTTTTGTAAGGTCTGTTTGAGATTCAACTGAAATCACTTTTTTTTAAGATGGTGAACGAAATTGAAAAAAAAGTAGATCTGGGAGTATGGTCCACACTGCAGCTAAAAATTCCCATTTGATGAATATATTAATTACATTCGTCCAGTGCTCGGTGCAGCTGTTCAGTGCAACTGTTCAGTGCTTGGTGCAACTGTTCAGTGCAACTGTTCAGTGCTCGGTGCAACTGTTCAATGTCCGGTGCAACTGTTCAATGCTCGGTGCAACTGTTCAATGTCCGGTGCAACTGTTCAGTGCTCGGCGCAACTGTTCAATGTCCGGTGCAACTGTTCAATGTCCGGTGCAACTGTTCAATGTCCGGTGCAACTGTTCAATGTCCGGTGCAACTGTTCAGTGCTCGGCGCAACTGTTCAATGTCCGGTGCAACTGTTCAGTGCTCGGTGAAACTGTTCAATGTCCGGTGCAACTGTTCAATGCTCGGTGCAACTGTTCAATGTCCGGTGCAACTGTTCAGTGCAACTGTTCAGTGCTCGGTGCAACTGTTCAATGTCCGGTGCAACTGTTCAGTGCTCGGTGCAACTGTTCAATGTCCGGTGCAACTGTTCAGTGCTCGGTGCAACTGTTCAATGTCCGGTGCAACTGTTCAGTGCTCGGTGCAACTGTTCAGTGCTCGGTGCAACTGTTCAATGTCCGGTGCAACTGTTCAGTGCTCGGTGCAACTGTTCAATGTCCGGTGCAACTGTTCAGTGCTCGATGCAACTGTTCAGTGCAACTGTTCAATGCTCGGTGCAACTGTTCAGTGCAACTGTTCAGTGCTCGGTGCAACTGTTCAGTGCTCGGTGCAACTGTTCAGTGCTCGATGCAACTGTTCAGTGCAACTGTTCAGTGCTCGGTGCAACTGTTCAGTGCTCGGTGCAACTGTTCAGTGCTCGGTGCAACTGTTCAATGTCCGGTGCAACTGTTCAATGCTCGGTGCAACTGTTCAGTGTTCGGTGCAACTGTTCAGTGTTCGGTGCAACTGTTCAATGTCCGGTGCAACTGTTCAATGCTCTGTGCAACTGTTCAATGTTCTGTGCAACTGTTCAGTGCTCGGTGCAACTGTTCAATGTCCGGTGCAACTGTTCAGTGCTCGGTGCAACTGTTCATTGCTCGGCGCAACTGTTCAGTGCAACTGTTCAGTGCTCGGTGCAACTGTTCAGTGCTCGGTACAACTGTTCAGTGCTCGGTGCAACTGTTCAGTGCTCGGTGCAACTGTTCAGTGCTCGGTGCAACTGTTCAATGCTCGGTGCAACTGTTCAGTGTTCGGTGCAACTGTTCAGTGTTCGGTGCAACTGTTCAATGTCCGGTGCAACTGTTCAATGCTCTGTGCAACTGTTCAATGTTCTGTGCAACTGTTCAGTGCTCGGTGCAACTGTTCAATGTCCGGTGCAACTGTTCAGTGCTCGGTGCAACTGTTCATTGCTCGGCGCAATTGTTCAGTGCAACTGTTCAGTGCTCGGTGCAACTGTTCAGTGCTCGGTGCAACTGTTCAGTGCAACTGTTCAGTGCTCGGTGCAACTGTTCAATGCTCCAGTGCAACTGTTCAGTGCTCGGTGCAACTGTTCAGTGCTCGGTGCAACTGTTCAGTGCTCGGTGCAACTGTTCAATGTCCGGTGCAACTGTTCAATGCTCGGTGCAACTGTTCAGTGCAACTGTTCAGTGCTCGGCGCAGCTGTTCAGTGCAACTGTTCAGTGCTCGGTGCAACTGTTCAGTGCAACTGGTCAGTGCTCGGTGCAACTGTTCAATGTCCGGTGCAACTGTTCAATGCTCGGTGCAACTGTTCAGTGCTCGGTGCAACTGTTCAGTGCAACCGTTCAATGCTCGGTGCAACTGTTCAGTGCTCGGTGCAACTGTTCAGTGCAACTGTTCAGTGCTCGGTGCAACTGTTCAATGTCCGGTGCAACTGTTCAATGCTCGGTGCAACTGTTCAGTGCTCGGTGCAACTGTTCAGTGCAACCGTTCAATGCTCGGTGCAGCTGTTCAATGCTCGGTGCAACTGTTCAATTTCCGGTGCAACTGTTCAGTGCTCGGTGCAACTGTTCATTGCTCGGCGCAACTGTTCAGTGCAACTGTTCAGTGCAACTGTTCAGTGCTCGGTGCAACTGTTCAGTGCTGAGTGCAACTGTTAAGTGTTCGGTGCAACTGTTCAGTGCTCGGTGCAACTGTTCAGTGCTCGGTGCAACTGTTCAGTGCTCGGTGCAACTGTTCAGTGCTCGGTGCAACTGTTCAGTGCTCGGTGCAACTGTTCAGTGCTCGGTGCAACTGTTCAGTGCTCGGTGCAACTGTGCAGTGCTCGGTGCAACTGTTCAATGTCCGGTGCAACTGTTCAGTGCTTGGTACAACTGTTCAGTGTTCTGTGAAACTGTTCAGTGCTCGGTGCAACGTCCGGTGCAACTGTTCAGTGCTCGGTGCAACTGTTCAGTGCTCGATGCAACTGTTCAATGCTCGATGCAACTGTTCAATGCTCGATGCAACTGTTCAGTGCTCGGTGCAACTGTTCAATGTCCGGTGCAACTGTTTAGTGCTCGGTGCAACTGTCCAATGCTCGGTGCAACTGTTCGTTGCAACTGTTCAGTGCTCGGTGCAACTGTTCAGTGCTCGGTGCAACTGTTCAGTGCTCGGTGCAACTGTTCAGTGCTCGGTGCAACTGTTCAGTGCAACTGTTCAGTGCTCGGTGCAACTGTTCAGTGCAACTGTTCAATGCTCGGTGCAACTGTTCGGTGCAACTGTTCAGTGCTCGGTGCAACTGTTCAGTGCTCGGTGCAACTGTTCAGTGCTCGGTGCAACTGTTCAGTGCAACTGTTCAATGCTCGGTGCAACTGTTCGGTGCAACTGTTCAGTGCTCGGTGCAACTGTTCAGTGCTCGGTGCAACTGTTCAGTGCAACTGTTCAGTGCTCGGTGCAACTGTTCAGTGCAACTGTTCAATGCTCGGTGCAACTGTTCGGTGCAACTGTTCAGTGCTCGGTGCAACTGTTCAGTGCTCGGTGCAACTGTTCAGTGCTCGGTGCAACTGTTCAGTGCTCGGTGCAACTGTTCAGTGCTCGGTGCAACTGTTCACTACATTATACACAGCGAGGTCATTTTATTAAAGTCATCAGGACTTTATAACAAGTATCTACCAAGAATACTTTATAATAAGTATCTACCAAGAATACTTTATAATAAGTATCTACCAAGAATACTTTATAATAGGTATCTACCAAGAATACTTTATAACAAGTATCTACCAAGAATACTTTATAATAAGTATCTACCAAGAATACTTTATAATAAGTATCTACCAAGAATACTTTATAATAGGTATCTACCAAGAATACTTTATAACAAGTATCTACCAAGAATACTTTATAATAAGTATCTACCAAGAATACTTTATAATAAGTATCTACCAAGAATACTTTATAATAAGTATCTACCAAGAATACTTTATAATAAGTATCTACCAAGAATACTTTATAATAAGTATCTACCAAGAATACTTTATCAAGAGGACCTTTACCAGTCTTCATATACTAATAAAACTCAGTTAATTAAATAACAGTGATAAAGCTCTACTGAGAACGACCTATTAATAAAGCAATACTGGTAAAGTTCTTTACATAAAACTTTATTGAATTGATTAACTATTAAAGACCTATTGATGAATCCTTATTAATGAAGGCCTTTTGATAAATCCTTATTGATGAAGGCCTTTTGATAAATCCTTATTAATGAAGGCCTTTTGATAAATCCTTATTAATGAAGGCCTTTGATAAATCCTTATTAATGAAGGCCTTTTGATAAATCCTTATTGATAAGCCTTTTAATAAATCCTTATTAATGAAGGCCTTTTGATAAATCCTTATTAATGAAAGCCTATTGATGAAGACCAATTAATAGGTTTATCAATAAATGCCAGCTGATAAAACCTTATTGATGAACCCCTGTATAGGCTTCAGGTAGGCTTGAAGGACGTCTGAAGGAAATCCGGCGCAGGAACTCATTTTTTTTTAAATTGCTGGGCGCGTTTGTGAACGTGGCGTGTGCGAGGTGTGTTTGTGAACCTGGCGTGTGCGAGGTGTGTTTGTGAACCTGGCGTGTGCGAGGTGTGTTTGTGAACCTGGCGTGTGCGAGGTGTGTTTGTGAACCTGGCGTGTGCGAGGTGTGTTTGTGAACCTGGCGTGTGCGAGGTGTGTTTGTGAACCTGGCGTGTGCGAGGTGTGTTTGTGAACCTGGCGTGCGCGAGGTGTGTTTGTGAACCTGGCGAGTGCGAGGTGTGTTTGTGAACCTGGCGTGTGCGAGTGTGTGTTTGTGAACCTGGCGTGTGCGAGGTGTGTTTGTGAACCTGGCGTGTGCGAGTGTGTGTTTGTGAACCTGGCGTGTGCGAGGTGTGTTTGTGAACCTGGCGTGCGCGAGGTGTGTTTGTGAACCTGGCGTGTGCGAGGTGTGTTTGTGAACCTGGCGTGTGCGAGGTGTGTTTGTGAACCTGGCGTGTGCGAGGTGTGTTTGTGAACCTGGCGTGTGCGAGGTGTGTTTGTGAACCTGGCGTTGTGCGAGGTGTGTTTGTGAACCTGGCGTGTGCGAGGTGTGTTTGTGAACCTGGCGTGTGCGAGGTGTGTTAGTGAACCTGGCGTGTGCGTCATTACGCAACCTGATGTCTACCTGCAGCGTTCATCATCTGACTCATTGTTCTTCATGCGTTCCTGTGAGGTCTATATAACTCTAATTTTTAAAGTAGAGGTAGACCGGTATGCCAGCGGAAGGCTTCGGCCAGTTAACATAAGAACATAAGAACGAAGGAACACTGCAGAAGGCCTACTGGCCCATGCGAGGCAGGTCCAAGTCTCCTACCGGCTTAAGCCAAAGCACCCAACCTAGACAGGTCAGGTCACATTGACTTGAGGAGGAACACGGCAACCGACCTGTTAGCACAAGCTATCAGGTCTAACTCACACCCACCCACATCTACTCATGTATTTATCCAACCTATTTTTAAAGCTACACAACGTTCTGGCCTCTATAACGGTACTTGGAGTTTGTTCCACTCATCCACAACTCTATTACCAAACCAGTACTTTCCTATATCCTTCCTGAATCTGAATTTTTCCAACTTAAAACCATTGCTGCGAGTCCTGTCTAGGCTAGATATTTCAGCACACTATTTACATCCCCTTTTATTTATTCCTGTCTTCCACTTATACACCTCAATCATATCCCCCCCTAATTCTACGTCTTTCTAGAGAGTGCAGTTTCAGGGCCCTTAGTCCCATCCTCATAGGGAAGGTTTCTGATACATGGGATCATCTTTGTCATCCTCCTTTGTACATTTTCCAGAGAATTTATATCCATTCTGTAATACGGTGACCAAAACTGTGCAGCATAATCTAAATGAGGCCTAACCAAGGATGTATAGAGTTGAAGAACAACCTGAGGACTCCTATTATTTATGCTTCTTGATATGAAGCCAAGGATTCTATTAGCTTTATTGCGAACACTTATGCACTGTTGTCTTGGTTTCAGATTACTGCTAACCAGAACTCCTAAATCTTTTCGCAATCCGTAATATTAAGATCTACTTATTTAGTTTATATGTGGCATGGTTATTGTCCTGTCCAACATTTAGAACTTTGCATTTGTCTATATTAAACTGCATCTGCCACTTCTCCGACCACTGCATCAGTCTATTCAAATCTTCCTGGAGTGCTCGAATGTCCTCGTCAGAATGAATTCGACGGCCTATTTTGGGTCATCGGCAAACTTGCCGATGTCGCTCTTTATGCCCTTATGCTGCGGGTCATATGACGAAGACCCGCGTCAGGAAACCCCATGTCCTGGCGAGGCTACAAAAGATAGAGGCTAATGTTTGGTATCCCGGGGACGTGCGTGTGTCAAGTCTCGAGTGTACGTTTTCTCACGAAGGGTAACAAGAAACGTTGGGAGAAACGCATCTTTACGGAGCGTGAAACGAATGTTCGGAGGCAGGAGGGGGGGGGGGTTAGGGGGGGAAATAGATTGGGGATGGTGGAGCGATCTTTATGTCGAAACAAATAATACTTTCGTGTTTCTACGAATATTTACGTTCCTGCGTAAACATTCTCTTAGCACGAAGTCTAACTTTTACGATATCGGGTAAAGGTTCTTTTTTTTTTATAATGATTTTCTATCACACGAATCTAGGACGTCCATTAGTTTTATTACTCATTTCAAAATGCGTTTCACACTTCATCAGGAGTAATGAAATAACCCATTTTCATATATACACTTTCACATTTTAACGTCCAACGGAACGGTGAATTAACTAGATATTAAAAATCACATCGCGATATTCGCATGACGACATTTTTCCACGAGATTTTTTTTTTATATTGTACAACTGTGAATTTTCCTAAGCGCACTTTTACAAGATTAAATTTAAAAATGGAATCTGGAAATATTTCCTTTCGAAGAGCACACGTTTAGGAGATCAGGTTTAGGAATGTTGAGGCGCCATGATTCCCTGTCCAGGACATGTGTGTGTGTGTGTGTGTGTGTGTGTGTGTGTGTGTGTGTGTGTGTGTGTGTGTGTGGTGTGTGTGTGTGTGTGTGTGTGTGTGTGTGTGTCAGTAAACATGCATGTGTATATTTTTGTCTCTTGTAATGTAATTTTCCAGTCCCTCCACTCTACCTTCGACTGCACGTCTCTCTACGTATAAACACAGGTAAAGCCGGGCAAACACCAGCAATTTAACCCCCTCCCTCCCCTTCCAGGTTACACATAACACGAAGGGGTTCCCCTCTCCTCCTGTCACTGACGAACAAGGCATTATGAACCTTCTCCAGGTAGTCAAGCAACACCCCCACACGTCAGTTTCTCGTGTAAACAAAGATATGCCAGACAGAAGTTGGGTGAGATTACAGTGGACATGCTCATAATATCCTGACCCGACTCGACTAATATGACTTTGTCACACTGCCTCACCTGACCCCTCCCCATTTAACCCCTGGTCAAGTTCTTGGGAAAGGCAAAGGGTCTGGAAGGAGCTGAAGGGAGAGAAAGGTAGGGGAAGAAATGAAGTTTACATACGTACTGATAAAAAAAATGAAAGGAGTGAGATAGGAAACAAACAAAACAAAAAATAGCCGTAAATAGCAAACCATTTATACATCAATGCTACAACAATTAAAAAAATGAAGAATAACTAAGGAAAAAAAGAATAGAAGTGTGGGTCAGTAGAAGTGTGGGTCACTGAACGCCACTCATTATGACAAGTACTAGTATCGTTGTGACAACTTTGGTCAGTCATTGAGCACAGGAACGACGAGGAAGAATTCAAGGAATTATTTACTCGAGTCTTGTATTCCAGTGATGGACCCTGACAGTGATGATGGACCCTGACAGTGATGATGGACCCTGACAGTGATGATGGACCCTGACAGTGATGATGGACCCTGACAGTGATGATGGGCCCTGACAGTGAAAGATGGATCCTGACAGTGATGATGGACCCTGACAGTGATGATGGACCCTGACAGTGATGATGGACCCTGACAGTGATGATGGACCCTGACAGTGATGATGGACCCTGACAGTGATGATGGACCCTGACAGTGATGAGGACCCTGACAGTGATGATGGATCCTGACAGTGATGATGGACCTGACAGTGATGATGGACCTGACAGTGATGATGGATCCTGACAGTGATGATGGACCCTGACAGTGATGATGGACCCTGACAGTGATGATTTACCCTGACAGTGATGATGGACCCTGACAGTGATGATGGATCCTGACAGTGATGATGGACCCTGACAGTGATGATGGACCCTGACAGTGATGATTTACCCTGACAGTGATGATGGACCCTGACAGTGTTATGGACCCTGACAGTGATGATGGACCCTGGGCAGTGATGATGGACCCTGACCAGTGATGATGGATCCTGCCAGTGATGATGGATCTGACATGATGATTTGGGCCCTGACAGTGATGATGGACCCTGACAGTGATGATTTACCCTGACAGTGATGATGGACCCTGACAGTGATGATGGACCCTGACAGTGATGATGGACCCTGACAGTGATGATGGACCCTGACAGTGATGATGGACCCTGACAGTGATGATGGATCCTGACAGTGATGATGGACCCTGACAGTGATGATGGACCCTGACAGTGATGATTTACCCTGACAGTGATGATGGACCCTGACAGTGATGATGGACCCTGACAGTGATGATTTACCCTGACAGTGATGATGGACCCGGACAGTGATGATGGACCCTGACAGTGATGATGGACCCTGACAGTGATGATGGACCCTGACAGTGATGATTTACCCTGACAGTGATGATGGACCCTGACAGTGATGATGGACCCGGGCAGTGATGGGTTTACCCCGACAGTGATGATGGAGCCGGGCGTGATGATGGACCCTGACAGTGTGATGGACCCTGACAGTGATGATGGACCCTGACAGTGATGATTTACCCTGACAGTGATGATGGACCTTGACAGTGATGATTTACCCTGACAGTGATGATGGACCCTGGCAGTGATGATGGACCCTGACAGTGATGATGGACCCTGACAGTGATGATGGACCCTGACAGTGATGATTTACCCTGACAGTGATGATGGACCCTGACAGTGATGATGGAGCCTGACAGTGATGATGGACCCTGACAGTGATGATTTACCTTGACAGTGATGATGGACCCTGACAGTGATGATGGATCCTGACAGTGATGATAGACCTGACAGTGATGATGGACCCTGACAGTGATGATGGACCGTGACAGTGATGGTCCCTGACAGTGATGATGGACCCTGACAGTGATGATGGACCCTGACAGTGATGATGGATCCTGACAGTGATGATGGATCCTGACAGTGATGATAGACCTGACAGTGATGATTTACCCTGACAGTGATGATGGACCTTGACAGTGATGATGGACCCTGACAGTGATGATGGACCCTGACAGTGATGATGGATCCTGACAGTGATGATGGATCCTGACAGTGATGATAGACCTGACAGTGATGATTTACCCTGACAGTGATGATGGACCTTGACAGTGATGATGGACCCTGACAGTGATGATGGATCCTGACAGTGATGATAGACCTGACAGTGATGATTTACCCTGACAGTGATGATGGACCTTGACAGTGATGATGGACCCTGACAGTGATGATGGATCCTGACAGTGATGATAGACCTGACAGTGATGATTTACCCTGACAGTGATGATGGACCCTGACAGTGATGGTCCCTGACAGTGATGATGGTCTCTGACAGTGATGACGGTCCCTGACAGTGATGGACCCTGACAGTGATGAGTAAATATTTACACAGCCAAGAAACATAGATTATCACTGTCTTCAAAGAGCCGCCACCTCACCAGCTCTCACCTTCCACAAGTGACTGGCCGTGACCCAGGAGGCTACCTGGAAGGCATTTAGCACGCAATTACGAATTTATATCACTTGTACATACATTTCAGGGTATTTCACGTCTATTAAAAAATAAGTGACGTGTCATGCATGAGTTTAAAAGCACATCTTAACGATCTCTGCTACTAGCCAAACAAAGATGGGCTGTATTAGACGGTTGTACCAACATTCGTAAGACTGAACATCGGTCTACAAGAACTGCCTGGCTTGCTTAGTAACGTTGTCCCCTCAAGGAAGGTTCCTTGATGCTGGTGAGGGGCTCTTGATCTAGTTAATTGGATCTGTGCTCCGGTTCCCTGAACTGAGCCTGAATACCTTTCATCCCCCTACGTGCGCTGTATAATCCTACAGGTTTAGCGCACCCCATGATTATAATAATTAGTAACGTTGAGCAGTATACACTGGTTGAAAGTTCAGACTTAAGACCGAGAGCTGGAGTCTTCTGACGGCGAGGAGCTGCAGTATCTGGGCGACTGTCTTGGAAAGAGTCGTTGGTTCGTTACATCTTCGGAACGAGTCTCGCAGCTCATTGGACTATCACATAATTTTTCAGCGATGTAGTTACCTTGAACGAGTGTATTACTGGCCGTGAGGCACCGCAGGCGTTCATCGTCACATGGTGGCTTAATGGCTGGCTTGCAGCTACAAATGGACTCAAAGCCAGTGTCACGCACTAATAGACTTTGAACTTCACTGGAAAGGCGTTCCCTCAGAACTTTTCACCAGAGTTCATTGGGATGGTTTATGTGCACATCTCTAGGAGTTGCAATCCCAGGCTTGTGTATCCTCCAGGTAACCCAGGCTTGTGTATCCTCCAGCAAAGTAGATGTGTCTAATTTATCATCCTCCAGGTAACCCAGGCTTGTGTATCCTTCAGATAACCCAGGCTGCTGTATCCTCCAGGTAACCTAGGTTTATGTATCCTCCAGGTAACCCAGGCTTGTGTATCCTCCAGGTAGCCCAGGCTTGTATATCCTCCAGATAACTCAGGCTTGTGTATCCTCCAGGTAGCCCAGGCTGCTGTATCCTCCAGGTAACCTAGGTTTATGTATCCTCCAGGTAACCCAGGCTTGTGTATCCTCCAGGTAACCCAGGCTGCTGTATCCTCCAGGTAACCTAGGTTTATGTATCCTCCAGGTAACCCAGGCTTGTGTATCCTCCAGGTAGCCCAGGCTTGTATATCCTATAGAAAACTCAGGCTTGTTTTACCCTCCGGGGAGCCCAGGTTGTGTACCCCCGGAAACCCTATTTATTATCCCCAGGTAACCCGGGCTTGTTATCCTCCAGGTAACCCAGGCGTTTATCCCCCCGGGTAACCTGGTTTATGTTCCTCCAGGTACCCAGGTTTGTGTACCCTCCAGGAGCCCGGCTTGTTTTCCCCATAAAACTAGGTTTGTGTATCCTCCGGGTACCCCGGCTTGGTATCCCCAGGTAACCCAGGTTTGTATACCTCCAAAACTCGGGTTTGTGTATCCCCGGGACCCGGGGCTTGTGTACCCTCCGGGTAACCCAGCTTGTGTATCCCCAGTAACCCAGGTGGGATCCCCCAGGAAACCCTGGGTGGGTACTCCAGGTAACCCAGGTGGTGTACCCTCCATCCCCCCGGGGGTATTTCCCAGGAAAACCGGGCTTGTTTCCCTCCAGGTAACCAAAACTTGTGTACCCTCCGGTAACCGGCTTGTGTACCTCCAGGAAACCCCAGGCGGGGTTTTCCCTCCGGGAAACCCTTGGTTGTGTATCCCCCCGGAAACCCGGCTTGTGTACCTCCAGGAAAAGGGGTTGTGTACCTCGGGTAACCCGGGCTTGTGTTTTTCCCCAGGAAACCCCAGGCTTGTGTTCCTCCAGAAAATCAGGCTTGGTACCCTCCAGGAAACCCCGGGGCTTGTGTGTTCTCCGGTTTAACCCAGGTCTTGTAATCCCCGGGTAAAACAGGTTGTGTATCCTCCGGGAAACCCGGGCTTGTGTATCCTCCGGTAACTCAGGCTTGTGGGTCCTCCGGTAACCCGGGTTTTTGTGTATCCTCCGGGGTAAAAAACGGGCTTGTTTATCCCCCGGGTAACCGGGTTTGGCCCCTTGGTACCAAGCGGGTGTTCCTTGGTAACCCAGGTTTGTAACCCTTCAGGTAACCCAGGTTGTGTTCCTTCAGGTAACCCAGGCTGGTGATCCTCCGAAACCCAGGCGGGTGTATCCCCCAGGTAACTGGGTGGTGTACCCTCCAGGTACCCCAGGTTATGTATCCTTCAGGTAACCCAGGCTTGTGTACCCTCCCGGAAAACCAGGCGGGGGATCCTCCGGTAACTCGGGCTTGTGTATCCTCCGGTCCCCAGGCTGTGTATCCCCCAGGAAAACCCAGCCTTGGACCCCCCCAGGTAACCCAGTTGTTATCCTCCAGGAAAACCCGGGCTGGTGTATCCTCCGGTAACCCGGGCGGGGTGTACCCCCAGGTAACCCGGTGGGTATCCCCCAGGAAAACCCGGGACGGGTGTACTCCATAACCCAATGGTTATCCTCCAGGTAACCCAGGGGGTGTACCCCATAACCCGGCGGTGTATTCCGGGTCCCCGGGCGGTGTATATCCAGGTAACCCAGGCTGGTGTATCCTCGTTACCCAGGCTGGTTTGTATCCTCCAGGTAACCAGGCTTGTGTATCCTTTCAGGTAACCCAGGTTGTTTATCCTCCAGGTTAACCCAGGCTTGTGTATCCTCAGGAACCTAGGCTTGTGTATCCTCCAAGTAACTCCGGTGGTGTTTCCTCCAGTTTACCCAGATTGTGGTATCTCCAGGTAACCGACTTGTGTATCTCCAGTACCCAGGCTTGTGTCCTCCAGGTAACCCAGACTTGTGTATCCTCCAGGTACCAGGCTGGTGTATCCTCCAGGTACCCAGGCTGGTGTATCCTCCAGGTAACCCAGGCTGTGTATCCTCCAGGTTACCAGGCTGGTTAGTATCCTCCAGGTTACCCAGGCTGGTGTATCCTCCAGGTAACCCAGGCTTGTGTATCCTCCAGGTAACCCAGGCTTGTGTATCCTCCAGGTAACCCAGGCTTGTGTATCCTCCAGGTAACCTAGCTTGTGTATCCTCCAGGTAACCCAGGTTGTTATCCTCCAGGTACCCAGGCTGGTGTATCCTCCAGGTAACCTAGGCTGTGTATCCTCCAGGTACCCAGGCTGGTGTATCCTCCAGGTTACCCAGGCTGGTGTATCCTCCAGGTAACCCAGGCTTGTGTATCCTCCAGGTAACCCAGACTTGTGTATCCTCCAGGTAACCCAGACTTGTGTATCCTCCAGGTAACCCAGGCTTGTGTCCTCCAGGTAACCCAGCTTGTGTATCCTCCAGGTTAACGCCAGGCTGGTGTATCCTCCAGGTTACCCAGGCTGGTGTATCCTCCAGGATAACCAGGCTGTGTGTATCCTCCAGGTAACCCAGGCTGTGTGTATCCTCCAGGTTACCCAGGCTGTGTGTATCCTCCAGGTAACCAGGCTTGTGTATCCTCCAGGTAACCCAGGCTTGTGTATCCTCCAGGTAACCCGGGCTGTGTATCCTCCAGGTAACCCAGCCTTGTGTACCTCCAGGTAACCAGGCTTGTGTATCCTCCAGGTAACCCAGGCTGGTGTATCCTCCAGGTAACCCAGGCTGGTGTATCCCCCAGGTAACCCAGGCTGTGTATCCTCCAGGTAACCAGATGTGATATCCTCCAGGTAACCCAGGCTGGTGTATCCTCCAGGTAACCCAGGCTGGTGTATCCTCCAGGTAACCAGCTGTGTATCCTCCAGGTAACCCAGCTGGTGTATACTCCAGGTAAACCAGGCTGGTGTATCCTCCAGGTATACCCAGGCTGGTGTATGCTCCAGGTAACCCAGGCTTGTGTATCCTCCAGGTAACCAGGCTTGTGTATCCTCCAGGTAACCCAGGCTTGTGTTCCTCCAGGCAACCTAGGCTGTGTATCCTCCAAGTAACCAGGCTTGTGTATCCTCCAGGTAACCCAGACTTGTGTATCCTCCAGGTAACCCAGACTTGTGTATCCTCCAGGTAACCCAGGCTTGTGTCCTCCAGGTAACCCAGACTTGTGTATCCTCCAGGTAACCCAGGCTGGTGTATCCTCAGGTAGCCAGCTGGTGTATCCTCCAGGTAACCCAGGCTGGTGTATCCTCCAGGTTACCCAGGCTGGTGTATCCTCCAGGTTACCCAGGCTGGTGTATCCTCCAGGTAACCCAGGCTTGTGTATCCTCCAGGTAACCCAGGCTTGTGTATCCTCCAGGTAACCCAGGCTTGTTCCTTCAGGTAACCCAGGACTTGTGTATCCTCCAGGTAACCCAGGCTGGTGTATCCTCCAGGTACCCAGGCTGGTGTATCCTCCAGGTAACCCAGGCTGTGTATCCTCCAGGTAACCCAGGCTGGTGTATCTCCAGTTACCCAGGCTGGTGTATCCTCCAGGTAACCCAGCTTGTGTATCCTCCAGGTAACCCAGCTTGTGTATCCTCCAGGTAACCCAGACTTGTGTATCCTCCAGGTAACCCGGTTGTGTCCTCCAGGTAACCCAGACTTGTGTATCCTCCAGGTAACCCAGGCTGGTGTATCCTCCAGGTAACCCAGGCTGGTGTATCCTCCAGGTAACCCAGGCTGGTGTATCTCCAGGTAACCCAGGCTGGTGTATCCTCCAGGTTACCCAGGCTGGTGTATCCTCCAGGTAACCCAGGCTTGTGTATCCTCCAGGTAACCCAGGCTTGTGTATCCTCCAGGTAACCCAGGCTTGTGTATCCTCCAGGCAACCTAGGCTTGTGTATCCTCCAAGTAACCCAGGCTTGTGTATCTTCCAGGTAACCCAGACTTGTGTATCCTCCAGGTAACCCAGACTTGTGTATCCTCCAGGTAACCCAGGCTTGTGTCCTCCAGGTAACCCAGACTTGTGTATCCTCCAGGTAACCCAGGCTGGTGTATCCTCCAGGTAGCCCAGGCTGGTGTATCCTCCAGGTAACCCAGGCTGGTGTATCCTCCAGGTTAACCAGGCTGGTGTATCCTCCAGGTAACCCAGGCTGTGTATCCTCCAGGTAACCCAGCTTGTGTATCCTCCAGGTAATCCAGGCTTGTGTATCCTCCAGGTAACCCAGCTTGTGTATCCTCCAGGTAACCCAGACTGTGCATCCTCCAGGTAACCCAGGCTTGTGTATCCCCGGTACCAGGCTGGTACCTCAGTAACCCAGGCTTGTGTATCCTCCAGGTACCCAGGCTGGTGTATCCTCCAGGTACCCAGGCTGGTGTATCCTCCAGTAACCAGGCTTGTGTATCCTCCAGGTAACCCAGGCTGTGTATCCTCCAGGTAACCCTAGGCTTGATGTATCCTCCAGGTAACCCAGGCTTGTATCCTCCAGGTAACCCATGACTTGTGTATCCTCCAGGTAACCAGGCTGATGTATCCTCCAGGTAACCCAGGCTGTGTATCCTCCAGGTAACCCAGGCTTGTGTTACCTCCAGGTAACCCAGAGCTGGTGTATCCTCAGGTACCCAGGCTTGTGTATCCCTCCAGGTAACCCAGGCTTGTGTATCGTTCAGATAACCCAGGCTTGTGTATCGTTCAGGTAGCCCAGGCTGGTGTATCCTCCAGGTAACCCAGGCTGGTGTATCCTCCAGGTAACCCAGGCTGGTGTATCCTCCAGGTAGCCCAGGCTTATGTATCCTTCAGGTAACCCAGGCTTGTGTATCCTCCAGGTAACCCAGGCTGGTGTATCCTCCAGGTAACTCAGGCTTGTGTATCCTCCAGGTAACCCAGGCTCGTGTATCCTCCAGGTAACCCAGGCTGGTGTATCCTCCAGGTAACCCAGGCTGGTGTATCCTCCAGGTAACCCAGACTTGTGTATCCTCCAGGTAACTCAGGCTGATGTATCCTCCAGGTAACCCAGGCTGATGTATCCTCCAGGTAACCCAGGCTTGTGTACCCTCCAGGTAACCCAAGCTGGTGTATCCTTCAGGTAACCCAGGCTTGTATACCCTCCAGGTAACCCAGGATTGTGTATCGTTCAGATAACCCAGGCTTGTGTATCCTCCAGGTAACCCAGGCTTGTGTATCCTCCAGGTAACCCAGGCATGTGTATCCTCCAGGTAACCCAGGCTGGTGTATCCTCCAGGTAACCCAGGCTTGTGTATCCTCCAGGTAACCCAGGCTGGTGTATCCTCCAGGTAACCCAGGCTGGTGTATCCTCCAGGTAACCCAGGCTTGTGTATCCTCCAGGTAACCCAGGCTTGTGTATCCTCCAGGCAACCTAGGCTTGTGTATCCTCCAGGTAACCCAGGCTTGTGTATCCTCCAGGTAACCCAGACTTGTGTATCCTCCAGGTAACCCAGACTTGTGTATCCTCCAGGTAACCCAGGCTGGTGTATCCTCCAGGTAACCCAGACTTGTGTATCCTCCAGGTAACCCAGACTTGTGTATCCTCCAGGTAACCCAGGCTGGTGTATCCTCCAGGTAACCCAGACTTGTGTACCCTCCAGGTAACCCAGGCTTGTGTATCCTCCAGGTAACCCAGACTTGTGTATCCTCCAGGTAACCCAGACTTGTGTATCCTCCAGGTAACCCAGGCTTGTGTATCCTCCAGGTAACCCAGGCTGGTGTATCCTCCAGGTAACCCAGGCTGGTGTATCCTCCAGGTAACCCAGGCTGGTGTATCCTCCAGGTAACCCAGGCTGGTGTATCCTCCAGGTAACCCAGACTTGTGTATCCACCAGGTAACCCAGACTTGTGTATCCTCCAGGTAAGTCAGGCTGGTGTATCCACCAGGTAACCCAGACTTGTGTATCCTCCAGGTAAGTCAGGCTGGTGTATCCTCCAGGTAACCCAGACTTGTGTACCCTCCAGGTAACCCAGGCTTGTGTATCCTCCAGGTAACCCAGGCTTGTGTATCCTCCAGGTAACCCAGGCTGGTGTATCTTCCGGTGAGCACTCAGATGTCCAGCAGTTTTAGGTAAACATTCCGCGAGAGGCAGCGTTTTTCCTGTTTCTCTTCTAGCAAGCCTGGGTATGTCAATGGCAAACCATGTCGACACGTATGTCAGCAAGATGTGATATGCGATTTACTGCATTTTCTGGGGCGTTTCGCTTACTAGGGACTGATGACACCAGGGACTATCAGTCCCTGGTGGACGATAAAACCTTCTCAATAAAGGCCAGAAACAGCATAGTGTGGCTTATTCACCTAGGAAGCGTATTATAGAGAAGCTTAATTCAAGGGGTAAGTAGGTTCCTTGATGTTGGTGAAGGGCTCTTGATGAAGAGTTTCAGGTAACCTCCCTGGTCATGGACCGGGCCGCGGGGGGCGTGGACCCCTCGAAATACCCTCCAGGTACACTGTCGTTCCTAATTACTTCCCCTTCCACTTGAGCTGTATCAGTACTATTACTACTACTAAATAATGATAATAATAATAATAATAATAATAATAATAATAATAATAATAATAATAATAATAATAATAAAAACTTGGCGAGTACGCCTGAAGAATTATTTAGCAGTTTAGGAGCGAACATGAAAGTTCATTTAGTGGAATTATTCCAGACTGTAGTGATTACAAGAGAGGAATGTTGGGTTCAGTGTGTTTCAAGGTTATATTGACCATGTGTGTCTCTCCTCTTATAGTGTTATATTGAGTAACAACATCAGTAACAGTAGTGGCCGCAGCAGCAGCATAGTGGCAGTAGTAAAAGTGGAAGAAGAAGAAAAGAAGAAGAAAGGGGTCGCAACAGAAGTGGCAATGGAATCAGTGGTAGCAGCAGCAGCAACAGCAACAACAACAACAACGGTAGTGGTAGCAACGGCGGCATTAGCAGCAAAGGCAGCAGAAGTGGCAGCAATCAAGATGGAGACAAGAGGAGTGTAGGTGCCCAAGATAGAAAGCAAAGCCTTTGCCTTGTGGAGGTAATCCCCACCATTAAGAACAACCACGTCCTCTCTGTCACAAGAGAAGGTAATGGCTGCGACAGAGTTACGAGGGGTTATGGCAAGCTGATAGTGACCAGGAAGGCAATGATTTCTAGTGGGGAAAATGAAGCGATTGCTGTTAAAACTTGTATAAAGTCAGGGATAAGGGAACCACGAATGAAACATATCAAGGAAATTATGAGAAAGGGGCTGGTGAAACTGGCCAAAGGAACTGCATAGGTTATTTTGTAATGTAATGGAATGTAGGTCCAGGGCTAAGACGAGCAGTGTTAAGGGTAATGATAGTAAGAAGGTCGATCATTGGGAAAGGAGATAGAGAGAGCACTTTGACCGAGGGTGAAGAAATCAGCCTTCACTTGAAGGCTGATATGTTCTCATCAGAGAGAGGTATACAGCGGAGAGGTGTCTGAGCAGTTTACCGCGTCGAGTGGATTTTCCCAGTCCTCCTTACAATGTGTATAGATAATTTCGAGGTAAGGCTAACATACAGGATAGCAATATTTGCGAATGACACCAAACTGAGGAAAAGTGGAGCATCCAAAGCAGAGTTCTTGAGGATTCAAAGTGATCTGGATAGGTTAACACTGTGGCCAGAAACGTGGAAGTTTGGCAACAAACCAGGAGTAATAAACAACGACCTCAAAAGTACCAAACAATATCCGTCTGGGAGCATCCAAACTAAAAGAATGTGGGGTTCACAGTAAGAAACTTCAAGTATAAAACCTCAGATATATTGACTCTTTATTGACACTCAAACACTAAGAAATATTTAAGGTAGGAAGTTCATAACTCTAAACAATGGGAAGAAATTGTGATGCAGAATATGCAACATAAACGTATACAAAGGATTAATGCAAACATGATTATAGCAGAACGAAATTAACTACCTGCTAATGTTGTAAGCGCAAAGGCAATACAACCATTCAAGAACCGGCTGGACAAACATTTTGCAAGCATAAGACTCACTTGAGACTCATCTTGCTTTGGTGGGAGGAGTTGCCAGAGCGTTCAGGACCTGGTAAGTTACAGTGACCAGCAAGGTATATAATATGGTGAGGAAGGACAGGAACGATTTGTTGCTCTGTACACTCACTGCCTCACTCAACAGTCTTATACATACAACAGATGAGACAGTCCGAAATTATCGGATTCCTGGGTCAATAACAGAAGTAATGAAAGAAGCAGAGGTATGTGACAGCCCTAGCAGAACTAGTGGCAACCAGACGCATCACTACTGGTACAAGCAGCTGTGAATGGTAGTGGAGCAGCAAGAAGAGTAAGATAAGAAACAATACTAATTAAGTAAAGGTAGTTGCAGACCACGTCTTCCTTCCAGATCCATCTGGCCTGTAAATTTAACGCAAGTTTTCAAAACGGTATATTTTTACAGCTGTCATCATGCCAGCAGTGGTCGGAGTGGAGGGTGAGGAAAGTGCCTTCAGTTTTTCTGTCTCTGTCTCATAGTCTTTAACCTAAACAGAAGTAGATAATTCCTCTCAGTAGAAAACCTCGGTGTGGACTTGAATGTCCTGTGCTGCACCTATGTCTTCTTCGTGTATTGCAAAGCAAAAGAAAGGGGAAGTCTAATATATTGAGCTGAAGGAAATGAGAGGAGGAAAAAGGCATACGATATTTAGCAAGACAGTCACGATCCTCAGTTCCTTCCAGTAGAAATTTCCACTCTTCATAATTCGTTCTCCCGTCTTGGCTACCCTTCCCATTTCATAGACTCTGCCCTCTCACGTGCTAAACGCAATTTCTTCTCTCCCAAACTCTCTACTCATGGGAACTCTTCTATCCTCTGCCTTCCCTACATTTCCGGTCTTTCTAATCTCAACAATTCTCTCCGTCCCTTAGACATCAAGCTTACCTTCCGCCAGACTAACACTCTTCGCACTAATCTCGTTCATACCTCTCCTCCCTCTACAGATGTTCCTGGTGTCTACTCTATTTCTTGCTCCTCCTGTCCTCTTCAATACTTCAGTACTGGTCGATCTCTTTCTGACAGACTTAGGGAGCACAAAAATAGTGTTAGGCTTGCCGACACTAACAATGCTCTTTTCTGTCACGTCAGAGATCATAGCCATCCTATTGACTGGTCTTCTGCTAAAACTGTCTTCCCTACTTCCAACTCGAACAGTCGCCGTCTAGTTGAATCCTCTCTAATACACAACTTTCCTTGTATGAATCCTAGCCCTGGCTTCGTCTCTGTAGATGCCTTCCTCTCCCACTACATTGTAAAATGCTCCAAACTTCAGAACACCCGTGACTTAAAACCTGAATCCTCATTTTTTCTTTCTTTTTCTTCTTCCTCTTCCCCTTTCCTCTTTCCTTTTCTCCTCTGGGTTGTCTTTCTCTCTCCTGTCTCGTGTTTCTGTTCCTTCTTCATTTATTTTATTTTACCACTTCCCCTTTCACGCACCTCTGTGCGCTTGCTCTCCCTCTGTGGATATATAGCTCTCTTGCAGTGCTCCCCCTTCCTTTGTTTTTAACTGGCTCGTCTTCCTTATTTCCCACTTCTTCCACTACCACTACTACTACCTCTTCTTCTTCTACTACTACTACAACTACTGATGAAATTAAGACACATGTGCGGCGTCTGGTTGTCTTTGTTGTTTCGCCATCTAGTGGCTGGCTGGATGGCGAAACGTCTATGATGGGGATGCCCGGGTGTTCTGCATGTGTCTTAATTTCATCTTGTCGGTATTATATACAATTCTTGTACTACTACTACTACTACTACTACTACCTCCACCTCTTCCTGCCTATATATAGCCGTCCTGCTCCACCTCTGTTAGTCACTGTCCTTGGCGTTAATCTTGACTACCTTCTACGCTTACACGGACACATTCACTCAAGGCATGCAATAGCTAGTAAGGCCCTTGCGGGCCTCTACAAGCTGAAACATGCCTCTCAACGCACCAAACTACACCTCTACAAATCCCTTATACGTCCTCTGATAACTTACTCTCCTCTAGCCCTCTCTCTTGCAGCAAAAACAAACTTACTTAAACTGCAGCGTGTCCAGAACAAGGCGCTGCGCTGGGTGCTTGATGTCAGATGGGAGGACTTCGCTACATGCGAGTCTCTACATGCCCAGTTAGACATCCCTGCGCTGAATCTGTATTGGAAGATGCTCAGTGACAGACAGATTGACAAACTCGTGACACGACATGACTACTGGACCTCTCTCCTTGACGTAGACATTCGCAGACCCACAAACCAACACAACCTTTTCTACTCCTTGCATGATCCTGCTCCTAACCCTATTTACAAATAACCTTGGATTCTCCGAGAGGTACCTTCTATGACAGGTACCATTCTCTGATCCACGTTCGCCTTACCCTTTGGGTTAAGACATGGCTCAGTTCTACACTCCTCTCTAGCTCTAAACGTCGCATGTCCCTTCCTTCCCGCTCACCCCACCGGAGTCCCAACAGAAGAGTATGAATTTCTCTTCTCAAATATCTGTCCCACGATCGCCTCGCTGCTGGGTTAAGCCCTGGCTCTATTTCTACGACTAAGAACACTCCTCTCCAGCACTGTTCTTCGTCTCTCCCGTCTTCCCCGCTCATCCCATTTGGGATCTTACCTGAACTTTCGTTCGTTCGTTCGTACCTCTGTTAGTGTGACTTTGTCAATGGTCCAAGTCGGACCGAAACGTCGTCGTAAGCTTCTCTCTTTCATGTGCGGGTTATTTGTGCATCTTAATAACTCTGGCTGTCTTTTTCATCTCTCTGTCTCTCTGTCTCTCTCTCTCTCTCTCTCTCTCTCTCTCTCCTCTCTCTCTCTCTCTCTCTCTCTCATGCGACTGGATAACTGTTTTGAATGGAAAGAAATGTCGTCCAATTTTCATTTCCAATTTGTAGGTTAGTTTAGAATCGCCATCAAACGCGCGAATGCAATTATGCAAAACTACCTTTGTGAAAAATAAAAGAACAGAACAACGTGAACATACTCCCGGGTTCACACGCATTTTTCACCTGGATTGTTCTTCCATCGACTATACACTGTTTGTTATAAATTATTAAGATGTTTGTTCGTGTAGCTTGGGGAGAAATGTCGGACATGGGGAGGGTAGGTGTGTCATCATTAACATGGGGAGGGTAGGTGCGTCATCATTAACATGGGGAGGGTAGGTGTGTCCTCACTAACATGGGGAGGGTAGGTGTGTCTTCAGAAACATGCGGAGGGTAGGTGTGTCCTCAGTAACATGGGGAGGGTAGGTGTGTCATCATTAACATGGGGAGGGTAGGTGTGTCCTCAGTAACATGGGGAGGGTAGGTGTGTCCTCAGTAACATGGGGAGGGTAGGTGTGTCATCATTAACATGGGGAGGGTAGGTGTGTCCTCAGTAACATGGGGAGGGTAGGTGTGTCCTCAGTAACATGGGGAGGGTAGGTGTGTCCTCAGTAACATGGGGAGGGTAGGTGTGTCATCATTAACATGGGGAGGGTAGGTGTGTCCTCAGTAACATGGGGAGGGTAGGTGTGTCCTCAGTAACATGGGGAGGGTAGGTGTGTCCTCAGTAACATGGGGAGGGTAGGTGTGTCATCATTAAACATGGGGAGGGAAGGTGTGTCCTCAGTAACATGGGGAGGGTAGGTGTGTCCTCAGTAACATGGGGAGGGTAGGTGTGTCATCATTAACATGGGGAGGGTAGGTGTGTCCTCAGTAACAGGCGGAGGGTAGGTGTGTCCTCAGTAACATGGGGAGGGTAGGTGTGTCATCATTAACATGGGGAGGGTAGGTGTGTCCTCCAGTAACATGGGGAGGGTAGGTGTGTCCTCAGTAACATGGGAGGGTAGGTGTGTCCTCAGTAACATGGGGAGGGTAGGTGTGTCTCAGTAACATGGGGAGGGTAGGTGTGTCATCATAAAAATGCGGAGGGTAGGTTGTGTCCTCAGTAACATGGGGAGGGTAGGTGTGTCCTCAGTAACATGGGGAGGGTAGGTGTGTCCTCAGTAACATGGGGAGGGTAGGTGTGTCCTCAGTAACATGGGGAGGGTAGGTGTGTCCTCAGTAACATGGGGAGGGTAGGTGTGTTCTCAGTAACATGGGGAGGGTAGGTGTGCCTCAGTAACATGGGAGGGTAGGTGTGTCCTCAGTAACATGGGGAGGGTAGGTGTGTCCTCAGTAACATGGGGAGGATACGTGTGTCCTCACTAACATGGGGAGGGTAGGTGTGTCCTCAGTAACATGGGGAGGGTAGGTGTGTCCTCAGTAACATGAGGAGGGTAGGTGTGTCCTCAGTAACATGGGGAGGGTAGGTGTGTCCTCAGTAACATGGGAGGGTAGGTGTGTCCTCAGTAACATGGGGAGGGTAGGTGTGTCCTCAGTAACATGGGGAGGGTAGGTGTGTCCTCAGTAACATGGGGAGGGTAGGTGTGTCCTCAGTAACATGGGGAGGGTAGGTGTGTCCTCAGTAACATGGGGAGGGTAGGTGTGTCCTCAGTAACATGGGGAGGGTAGGTGTGTCCTCAGTAACATGGGGAGGGTAGGTGTGTCCTCAGTAACATGGGGAGGGTAGGTGTGTCCTCAGTAACATGGGGAGGATACGTGTGTCCTTACTAACATGGGGAGGGTAGGTGTGTCCTCAGTAACATGGGGAGGGTAGTGTGTCCTCACTAACATGGGAGGGTGGTGTGTCCTCACTAACATGGGGAGGGAAGGTGTGTCCTCAGTAACATGGGGAGGGTAGGTGTGTCCTCAGTAACATGGGGAGGGTAGGTGTGTCATCATTAACATGGGGAGGGTAGGTGTGTCCTTACTAACATGGGGAGGGTAGGTGTGTCCCTCATTAACATGGGGGGGGTAGGTGTGTCCTCACTAACATGGGGAGGTAGGTGTTTTCCTCACTAACATGGGGAGGGAAGGTGTGTCCTCAGTAACATGCGGAGGGTAGGTGTGTCCTCAGTAACATGGGGAGGGTAGGTGTGTCCTCAGTAACATGGGAGGGTAGGTGTGTCCTCAGTAACATGGGGAGGGTAGGTGTGTCCTCAGTAACATGGGGAGGGTAGGTGTGTCCCCAGTAACATGGGGAGGGTAGGTGTGGGCCTCAGTAACATGGGGAGGGTAGGTGTGTCCTCAGTAACATGGGGAGGGTAGGTGTGTCCTCAGTAACATGGGGAGGGTAGGTGTGTCCTCAGTAACATGGGGAGGGTAGGTGTGTCCTCAGTAACATGGGGAGGGTAGGTGTGTCCTCAGTAACATGGGGAGGGTACGTGTGTCCTTACTAACATGGGGAGGGTAGGTGTGTCCTCAGTAACATGGGGAGGGTAGGTGTGTCCTCACTAACATGGGGAGGGTAGGTGTGTCCTCAGTAACATGGGGAGGGTAGGTGTGTCCTCATAACATGGGAGGGTAGGTGTGTCATCATTAACATGGGGAGGGTAGGTGTGTCCTTACTAACATGGGGAGGGTAGGTGTGTCATCATTAACATGGGGAGGGTAGGTGTGTCCTTACTAACATGTCGAGGGTAGGTGTGTCCTTACTAACATGGGGAGGGTAGGTGTGTCCTCACTAACATGGGGAGGGTAGGTGTGTCCTCACTAACATGGGGAGGGTAGGTGTGTCCTTACTAACATGGGGAGGGTAGGTGTGTCCTTACTAACATGGGGAGGGTAGGTTTTGTCCTTACTAACATGGGGAGGAGTGGTAGGTGTGTCTCATTAACATGGGGAGGGTAGGTGTGTCCTCAGTAACATGGGGAGGGTAGGTGTGTCCTCAGTAACATAGGGAGGGTAGGTGTGTCCTCAGTAACATGGGGAGGGTAGGTGTGTCCTCAGTAACATGGGGAGGGTTGGTGTGTCCTCAGTAACATGGGGAGGGTGGTGTGTCCTCACTAACATGGGGAGGGTAGGTGTGTCCTCACTAACATGGGGAGGGTAGGTGTGTCCTCACTAACATGGGGAGGGTAGGTGTGTCCTCAGTAACATGGGGAGGGTAGGTGTGTCATCATTAACATGGGGAGGGTAGGTGTGTCCTTACTAACATGGGGAGGGTAGGTGTGTCATCATTAACATGGGGAGGGTAGGTGTGTCCTTACTAACATGTCGAGGGTAGGTGTGTCCTTACTAACATGGGGAGGGTAGGTGTGTCCTTACTAACATGGGGAGGGTAGGTGTGTCCTCACTAACATGGGGAGGGTAGGTGTGTCCTCACTAACATGGGGAGGGTAGGTGTGCCCTCACTAACATGGGGAGGATAGGTGTGTCCTTACTAACATGGGGAGGGTAGGTGTGTCCTTACTAACATGGGGAGGGTAGGTGTGTCCTTACTAACATGGGGAGGGTAGATGTGTAGGTGTGTCATCATTAACATGGGGAGGGTAGGTGTGTCCTCAGTAACATGGGGAGGGTAGGTGTGTCCTCAGTAACATAGGGAGGGTAGGTGTGTCCTCAGTAACATGGGGAGGGTAGGTGTGTCCTCAGTAACATGGGGAGGGTAGGTGTGTCCTCGGTAACATGGGGAGGGTTGGTGTGTCCTCAGTAACATGGGGAGGGTAGGTGTGTCCTCAGTAACATGGGGAGGGTAGGTGTGTCCTCAGTAACATGGGAGGGTTGGTGTGTCCTCAGTAACATGGGGAGGGTAGGTGTGTCTCGGTTAACATGGGGAGGGTACGTGTGTCCTTACTAACATGGGGAGGGTAGGTGTGTCCTCAGTAACATGGGGAGGGTGTGTCCTCAGTAACATGGGGAGGGTAGGTGTGTCCTCAGTAACATGGGGAGGGTAGGTGTGTCCTCAGTAACATGGGGAGGGTAGGTGTGTCCCTCATTAACATGGGGAGGGTAGGTGTGTCCTTACTAACATGGGGAGGGTAGGTGTGTCATCATTAACATGGGAAGGGTAGGTGTGTCCTTACTAACATGGGGAGGGTAGGTGTGTCCTTACTAACATGGGGAGGGTAGGTTGTGTTCCTTACTAACATGGGGAGGGTAGGTGTGTCCTTCACTAACATGGGGAGGGTAGGTGTGTCCTTACTAACATGGGGAGGGTAGGTGTGTCCTTACTAACATGGGGAGGGTAGGTGTGTCCTTACTAACATGGGGAGGGTAGGTGTGTCTCACTTACACATGGGGAGGGTAGGTGTGTTCTCACTGACATGGGGAGGGTAGGTGTGTCCTTACTAACATGGGGAGGGTAGGTGTGTCCTCACTAACATGGGGAGGGTAGGTGTGTTCTTACTAACATGGGGAGGGTAGGTGTGTCCTTACTAACATGGGGAGGGTAGGTGCGTCCTTACTAACATGGGGAGGGTAGGTGTGTCCTCACAAACATGGGGAGGGTAGGTGTGTCCTTACTAACATGAGGAGGGTAGGTGTGTCCTCACTAACATGGGGAGGGTAGGTGTGTTCTCACTAACATGGGGAGGGTAGGTGTGTCCTTACTAACATGGGGAGGGTAGGTGTGTCCTCACATGGTAGGGTAGGTGTCCTTTGGAGGAGGGTAGGTGTCCTCACTACATGGGGGGGGTAGGTGTTTACTAACAGGGGAGGGTGGGTCTTCACTAACATGGGAGGAGTAGGTTGTCCCACTAACTTGGGGAGGGTAGGTGTGTCCTCCTAAATTGGGTGGGAAGGTGGTCCCAGGCGGTTTCTCTCGCTTAGCATTGGGAGGGTACTCTACTGACCATACCATGGGGAAAGCCCCCTTCTCCTGGTGTACTCATGACATACCAGGCAGGAATGTCTATGTCCTCGCGGGAATAAGGGAACTCAGAGATGAAGATGTTCGGGGAATAAGACTAAGATGGATTTGTCCCGTGATAAGTTGTGTAAAGAATGAGCAGTGTACACGGAATATATAAGTACCCTTCCCTTCCCTCACTACAGTCGCACTAGTATCGTGTTAATAACGCTCTTTGACTGAGAGGGATTGAGACAGACACCTTTGTGTCCTTATACATAACGCAGGAATAGTATATAAGCGTGGGTAAATTATATTCTCCATTGCATATATTAAAACAAAACATGTATGTGTTAGGTATTTCATACCATTTTAATGTTCAAAACATGTATGTGCCAGAAGGAGTTAAATGACTGGAGGTATTGCTATAATGTCATGGTAAGTCATGCGCTGAGCCAAAAGTTGTCCCATGTCTTTTCTTCTCTTTTTGTCGACAGTACGTCATTTGGATTGACGTGCGCCCTATGGTTGACTGCTTTGGGTTAAATCCTGTCGACTACACTACCTTCATTATGGCTGCCTATCATATGTACACTGTCAGCCAAGAATTCTTGAACCTCTCAACGTCGGATTAGGGAAGAACTCTCAATGTATATATTTTGAGATATACATTGATATAAATACGCTAGTGATCTCACAGCATAAACATCGGAAGAAACATACACTTCGAAATGTGTAAATTGTTTATAAGAACGTAAGAAAGAAGGATCACTGCAGCAGGCCTACTGGCCCATGCGAGGCAAGTCCAATTCTACCGGCTTAAGCCAACTCCACAACCTAGTCAGGTCAGGTAACATTCACTTAAGGAAGAAACACGGCATCTGACCTAGTAGCACAAGCTAGTCAGGTCCAACTCACACCCACCCACACTCACTCATCTGTAATACTGATACGACTAAGAATTGTTTCTTGCATAATTAATTCAGGAGTCAGGCGACAGTACATAAGTCTGAACTAGCACATGACTGTGTAACTCTTCTGTTTATCAAGTAAATTAGAAATAAAAACGCAGTCGGTACGTAAGACACACAGGCAACAGTTAAGCATCGTTATTCCGAAATGTTTCGCCTATACAGTAGGCTTCTCCAGTCGAGTACAGAAAGTAGGCAGGGACAGTAGAGATGTGATGATGTAATCAGTCCATCACCCTTGAATATGTAGACTTGAGGTTGTCAGTCCCTCAGGCTGGAGAAGAATTCTGTTTCATAGTCTGAAACAATGTAAAGAACTACATCGTCTTCACATCTCTCTACTACTTTCTGTACTCGACTGAAGAAGCCTACTGTGTAGGCGAAACGTTTCGGAATAACGATGCCTAAATGTTGCTTATGTGTCTTACCTGTTTTATTGTAGCCAGCTGGTCTAGTGCCTTACGCACTGGCCTTGAGTTTTACGACTCACTGGCCGTGGGTTCAAAACCCCATCCGTTCCGTTTGTTTGCAATCGTGTTATTGCGAGTTTGAGAGTCAATAAGAACGCAAGAATGGAGGAGCACTGCAGCAGGACTACTGGCCCATGATAGGCAAGTCCTCCTCGTAGTGTATGCAGTCCTCCTACACTTTCATAACGTTTATTTATCAGCCCATTTTATCAGCATGAGTGATGAACGTTCAAATCTGAACGTTCACCGGCGCTACATATCCTCCACATCGCCATTTGTTTTAAACTTCTTGTTTGGGGATAAATATACATTCTGCAGATTTATTATATTGTAACCTAAGCTAACCTCGCATCTGTAAGTTTACACGGAGTGCTATGAAGCTGTTACTGGGAACAGCGTAAGAAAATGAACGTAATGAAACGTGGGTGTGATGTTGAAGGGAACAACAAGAATAATATTCTCTTCAGATTTGCCTAGTAAAAATATTGGATTACCTGATCATAACAGCGTCCCTCCTTCCATCTTCCTTCCATCTCCCTCTCTCCCGCTCTCCCTCCCTCCCTCCCTCAGGCTAGTCGCTGCCGATCATAATAGCAAATTAACTTCACTTCCTCTGTAAACATAACTTTCCACTTAAGCGACCTGCGATGGCCCCGTAATTATTCTCTACTGTCTTGACTCGTATCTTTACCGTCTCAACCCGCTGCTTTACCGTCTCAACCTGCGGCTTTACCGTCTGAATCCACTTGTTTTTATAACGTTCTCGTTAATAGCCTTTACTTGCCTACCTGCTTGCCTGCATCCTACGTGGCAGCCTGTATGCGTTCTAGCTTGCTAGTCTCTGTCAGCCTCTATGCATGCTTGCAGTGCTTGCCTGTGTCTCTGTATGCATGTTTACAATGCTTGCCTGTGTCTCTGTATACATATTTGCAATGCTTGCCTGTGTCTCTATACCCGCTTGCAACGCTTGTCTGTGTCTCTGTATATCTGCTTGCAATGCTTGTCTGTGTCTCTGTATACCTGCTTGCAACGCTTGTCTGTGTCTCTGTATATCTGCTTGAAATGCTTTCCTGTGTCTCTGTATACCTGCTTGCAACGCTTGTCTGTGTCTCTGTATATCTGCTTGCAACGCTTGTCTGTGTCTCTGTATATCTGCTTGCAACGCTTGTCCGTGTCTCTGTATATCTGCTTGCAACGCTTGTCCGTGTCTCTGTATATCTGCTTGCAACGCTTGTCTATGTGTCTGTATATCTGCTTGCAACGCTTGTCCGTGTCTCTGTATATCTGCTTGCAACGCTTGTCCGTGTCTCTGTATATCTGCTTGCAACGCTTGTCCGTGTCTCTGTATATCTGCTTGCAACGCTTGTCCGTGTCTCTGTATATCTGCTTGCAACGCTTGTCTATGTCTCTGTATATCTGCTTGCAACGCTTGTCCGTGTCTCTATATCTGCTTGCAACGCTTGTCCGTGTCTCTGTATATCTGCTTGCAACGCTTGCCTGTCTCTCTGTGTGCCTATATTTCCGATTGCATTCTTACCTATTTATATTTATGTTCCTGCCGGCTCGCATCCTTGACTACATGTCTACCTGCATGTTTGTCTGCATGTCTTTGTGTGTGTCTGCCTACACGCTTATCTGTATGCCAGTCTGCTTGTCTCTGCCTGCTTGTCTGTCTGCTCGTCTGCCTTTCTGTCTGCATGCTCGTCTGCTTGTCTGTGTGTCTGCATGCCTGCTTGTTTTCTTCCGTCTGTCTCCCTTCCTGCATCCCATCTTTTTGTCTCTTTGGTTGTACGTGGGAATACAAGGGAAAAGCAGATAGCAGAGGATTTTTAAATTCCATACCGAGCTTGTCTGCAAAGAAGTCAGTAGGTAAATGGTATAGAGAACCGAAAAGTTGGTGAGCTTAGCATATCTGCAATACTTGGGTATCTACTGAGGAAACGTTTCGACACACAGCGGCTTCATCATCCATACGAAGAAGAATGGTGAAGATCGAAGGAGTTTGAGGTAATCAGTCCTTCAGGGATTGATTACCTGTCTGTTCCTGTGCGCAATGAGAGCCATAATCTACTGTCCAGATGTGTGGGGCAAGGATAATCAAGAGTCGCCCCTCCCCGGCTAGCCTAGCCACTGACAACGCCTTTCAGCTCACGATCACTCTTATTCCCTATTAGTCAGCCAGTTATTAATCCAGGCATGTAATATGTATCCTGTACCAAGCAATTATCGCATACACTTTTGGAAATTTAGATATATAGACCATCTCTTAAGACTTTCTCGTCCCAGTTTTTCATATATTATAGATACACACACACACGTATATAATTAAAATAAAGTACATTAGTAAGGTATGATTTTTTTTAATTGGGAAATGCGTTTTAATTTCCTGTTAAAAAGTTATGCCACAGAAATATAGCTAATCCATTCCCTGCTAACAGACGCCATATATTATATATAATATATATATTTATATATTATATATATATATATATATATTTTACCACATATGTGTGTGTATGTGTGTGTGATGTGTGTATGTGTATGTGTGTGTATGTTTTATGTGTGTATGTGTATGTGTGTGTATGTGTATGTGTGTGTGTGTGTGTGTGTACCACCTAGTTGTACTAACCTATTGAGGTTGCGGGGGTCGAGTCCGAGCTCCTGGCCCCGCCTTTTTCACTGATCGCTACTAGGTCACTCTCCTGAGCCGTGAGCTTTATCATACCTCTGCTTAAAGCTATGTATGGATCCTGCCTCCACTACATCGCTTCCCAAACTTTTCCCACTTACTGACTACTCTGTGGCTGAAAAAATTTACTTCCTAACACCCCTGTGATTCATCTGTGTCTTCAGCTTCCAACTGGGGTCCCCTTGTTACTGTGTCCAATCTCTTGAAAAATCCGTCTTTGTCCACCTTGTCAATTCCTCTCAGTATTTTGAAATGTCGTTATCATGTCCCCCCTATCTCTCCTGCCTCTCAGTGTCGTCAGGTTGATTTCCCTTAACCTCTCCTCGTAGGACATACCTCTTAGCTCTGGGACTAGTCTTGTTGCAAACCTTTGCACTTTCTCTAGTTTCTTCACATGCTTGGCTAGGTGTGGGTTCCAAACTGGTGCCGCATACTCCAATATGGGCCTAACATACACGGGTACAGGGTCCGGGAATGATTCCTTATTAAGATGTCGGAATGCTGTTCGAGGTTTGCTAGGCGCCCATATGCTGCAGCAGTTATTTGGTTGATGTGCGTTTCAGGAGATTTGCCTGGGGGTTATACTCACCCCAAGATCTTTTTCCTTGAGTGAGGTTTGTAGTCTCTGCCCCCCTAGACTGTACTCCGTCTGGGCCCTTCTTTGCCCTTCCCCAATCTTCATGACTTTGCACTTGGTGGGATTGAATTTCCAGGAGCCAATTGCTGACCAGGTCTGCAGCCTGCCCAGATCCCTTTGTAGTTCTGCCTTGTCTTCGATCGAGTGATTCTTCTCATCAACTTCACGTCATCTGCAAACAGGGACACCTCAGAGTCTATTCCTTCCGTAAATGTCGTTCACAAATACCAGAAACAGCACTGGTCCTAGGACTGACCCCTGCGGGACCCCGCTGGCCCACAGGTGCCCACTCTGACACCTCGCCACGTACCATGACTCGCTGCTGTCTTCCTGACAAGTATTCCCTGATCCATTGTAGGCCTTCCCTGTTATCCCTGTTTGGGTCCTCAGTTTTTGCACCAATCTCTTGTGTGGAACTGTGTCAAACGCCTTCTTGCAGTCCAAGAAAATGCAATCCACCCACCCCTCTCTCTCTTGTCTTACTGCTGTCACCATGTCATAGAACTCCAGTAGGTTTTTTGACACGGGAAATTTCCCGTCCCTGAAACCATGTTGGCTGCTGTTGATGAGATCATTCCTTTCTAGGTGTTCCACCACTCTTCTCCTGATAATCTTCCCCATGATTTTGCATACTATACATGTCAGTGACACTGGTCTGTAGTTTAATGCTTCATGTCTGTCCCCTTTTTTTAAAGATGGGACTACATTTGCTGTTTTCCCATACCTCAGGCAATCTCCCTGTTCGATAGATGTATTTAATATTGTTGTTAGGGGTACACATAGCGCCTCGGCTCCCTCTCTCATACCCATGGGGAGATGTTATCTGGCCCCATTGCCTTTGAGGTATCTAGCTCACTCAGAAGCCTCTTCACTTCTTCCTCGGTTGTGTGCACTGTTTCCAGCACTTGGGGGTGTGCCCCACCTCTCCGTCTTCTGGAGTCCCTTCTGTCTCCCCCTGTGAACACTTCTTTGAATCTCTTGTTGAGTTTTTTCACATACTTCACGGTCATTTCTTGTTTTCTCTCCTCCTTCCTTCCCCTTTGCCTGTGTGTGTTTTATGTGTGTGTGTGTATGTATGTGGTGTGTGTGTGTGTGTGTGTGTATGTATGTGTGTGTGTGTATGTATGTGTGTGTGTGTATGTATGTGTGTATGTAAAGTGTGTGTGTGTATTATGTGTGTGTGTGTATGTGTGGTGTGTGTGTGTGTGTGTGTGTGTGTGTGGTGTGTGTACTCACCTAATTGTACTCACCTAATTGTGGGTTGCAGGGGTCGAGACTCAGCTCCTGGCCCCGCCTCTTCACTGATCGCTACTGGATCCCTCTTCTCTCTCTGCTTCCTGAGCTTTGTTATACCTCTTCTTAAAAATATGTATGGTTCCTGCCTCCACTACTTCACTTTCTAGGCTATTCCACTTGCTGACAACTCTATGACTGAAGAAAAAACTTCCTAACGTCCCTGTGACTCGTCTGAGTCTTCAGCTTCCAGTTGTGACCCCTTGTCCCTGTGTACCCTCTCTGGAACACCTATCTCTGTCCACCTTGTCTATTCCCCGCAGTATCTTGTATGTCGTTATCATGTCTCCCCTGACCCTTCTGTCCTCCAGTGTCGTCAGTCCGATTTCCCTTACCTTTCCTCGTACGACATTCCCTTGAGCTCTGGGGCTAGCCCTTGTTGCAAACCTTTGCACTTTCTCTAACTTCTTGACGTGCTTGACCAGGTGTGGGTTCCAGACTGGTGCTGCATACTCCAGTATGGGCCTAACATACACAGTGTACAGTGTCTTGAACGATTCCTTATTAAGGTATCGGAACGCTATTCTCAGGTTTGCCAGGGGCCCGTATGCTGCAGCGGTTATTTGGGGTTTATGTGTGCCTCCGGTGATGTGCTCGGGGTTATGGTCACCCCAAGGTCTTTCTCCCCGAGTGAGGTTTGTAGTCCCTTTTTCCACCTAGCCTATACTATGTCTGGGTCTTCTTTGCCCCTCCCCAATCTTCATGACTTTGCATTTGGCTGGATTGAATTCGAGAAGCCAGTTGCTGGACCACATGTCCAGCCTGTCCAGATCTCTTTGCAGTCCTGCCTCATCCTCGTCCGATTTAATTCTTCTCATCAACTTCACGTCATCTGCGAACAGGGACACTTCAGATCTTTCCTTCCATCATGTCGTTCACATATATCAAAAATAGCACTGGTCCTAGAACTGACCCCTGTGGGACCCCGCTCGTAACAGGCGCCCACTGTGATGTATATGTGTGTGTGTGTGTGTGTGTGTGTGTGGTGTGTGTGTGTGTGTGTGTGTGTGTGTGTGTGTGTGTGCGTGCGCGCACGCAAAACAACCATTGTGAGAGAATAGAGAAATTCAAAGCGCTTTCGTGACTACTCACATTATCAAGGAACAATAAAATAATGCATCAGAAGGGAAAGGCATATAAAGGGTCTAGACCATACCTTTACTGTTTTTCCTGGTATATAAATTATATATATATATATATATATATATATATATATATATATATATATATATAATATATATAAATTAAAAATTATATATGAAAAAACAACCATTGAAAAAATAGAGGGCTTAGACTACCCCAAATTTTAAAGGAATTTTTAAATTGTGAGTAGTTCAGAAAGGTTTGGGTTTTCAAATTTTCAGGGGGGAAGAAAACCGTTTTGAATTTTTGATTTAAAAATTAATATAAAGAAAAATTAATAATAAATATTTTTAAATAAAATATCAAAAAATATATAGAAAAAAAAATTTAAAAATATTTAAGATGGGTGGGGGGGAGCAAAAGGGAGTTGGGGGGAGATGACTGTTTAAAAAGAAAGAATGTTTGGATGGTAGATTTTTCCTTTTTGTTTAAAACACTAGAAAAGGGAGATTCTACCTAAACATTTGGGCTAATAAGAGGAATTATTAATAATAATATTAATAAAGGTTTTTTGTTTTTTAATAGGGGCTTTGATTTTTCTTGTCATGGGAAAAGGGGAAAAATCTTTTAGAAAGCCATTGGTGTGTAATTTGGGGGCGATAAAATGGGGGAAGCAATTGTGGGTGGAATTTAAAAACCCCTTTTGTAGACAAATTTTATAAAAAGAGGGAAAGGAAAACCCAATTGGGAAGCTTTATATTCCTGGATTAAGGCAAGGGAAAGAAACAAAATTGATTGCTTTTAGTTTAAAATTTAAAGAAAAGAAGTTGGAAGCTGGTAAAGCGAAACAAAGGGTTTAAGGGGTAGGGGGTTTCCGGTGGGGAAAATAAATGGGATTTTAATCTGAGGTTTTGCTTTTGGATTTAAAAAGCAGAAGGGGGTAGCAGTAATGTTGAATGATGGTTAGGAAGGAGAAGAAAAGAGAATATGGGAATTGGGTTTTAAAAGAGAATTTTAGAAAATGGTTAAAAGGAAGGGGTTGGATGCAAAGTGGGTTTTTATTTTTAAGGGGGGTAAGGGGAAAGAAATGCGAGGGGGCAAGGGGTGGAAATTAAAAAAATAAGATTTAAACCAAAATGGGAGTGTAAGTGTTAGGGGACCTGTGCCTTAGATTAGAGAAAAATTTTAGAGAGGGTGTGGTAGGAAATTTTGGGGGTGCCGGGTGTAAATGATAAGGGAGCCCTTTGTTTTGAACTTTGTAAGAAAGGGGTTTTTTTATGGGAATACATTTTTTAAAGAAAAGAGGAAAAAATAAGTAAATAAAGATATATGTAGGGCAAATGACAGTAGTTTGTTGGATTTGTTTTGGTAATAAAAGAGTTTTGAAACTTCGGGTGTACATGTTTAAGGGGCCACAATATACAGATCACTTTATAGTTGTAGCTACACGGGAGAAAAAAGGTAGATGGGATAAAAGGAAAAGAAGATCGGGGAAAAGGGGGTAAGGTTTATAAACTAAAAGAGGGGCAGTTAGGGAAAGATATAAACAGCTTTGGGGATAGATGGGCAATGAGAGCATAGGCAAGGGGGGTGAAGGGTAGGGGGTAGGTTTAAAATGTGTGTTAGAGTGTTCAGCAGAAGTTTGTGGTTACAGGAAAGTGGGGGGCGGGGGAGGAAAGAGGACGATTGGTGGAATATGATGTAAAGGAATAGAGGGGGAAAAAAATTTTGCATTGAGAAGTTTTTACAAAGTAGAAGTGTTTCAAGGAGGGAAAAAGTTATGGAGAAAAAGAGGAGGTTTAAAAAGTGGTGAAACAAAATAAAAAGAGAGCAAATGAGAGGTGGGGAGACGTTTCAACAAAAATTTTTTTAAAATAAGAAAAAGTTTTTGGGGTGAGATTAAAAAAAGTTTAAAGGGAAACCCAGAGAACAAATGGATTTGTCTTTTTAAAAAAAGGGAGGAGAGTTAAAAATGGAAGGGTAGAGGTATTGGGAAAATGGAGGGGGTATTTTGAGGGGAATTTTTTAAAATTTTAGAAGTTTTGGGAAGCTATGATTCTTTTATAGGGCAAGGAGGAATAAATCTTGTGGAGTGGGAAGAGCCAGAGTTGAGGTGGGGGAAATTCGTGAGGGAGTAGGTAAAAATGAAAGGGGTAAGGCAGCCCGGGGTTTATGGGTAAAGAAGAAAAATTAAAAAAACGGTGGGGTTTGTTTTGGGTGGTTGGTGCAATTATTTAATAAATGTATGGAAGAGGGTAAAGGGACCTAGGGATTGGGAAGAGCTGCTAGTTCCTTTTTTTTAAAAGGGAAAGGGGGCAAAAGAGAGTGCAAAAAAAATTTTAGGGGGGTAATCTGTTGAGAAAACCTGGTAAAGTGTATGGGAGAGTTATTATTTAAAAAATTAAAAGTAAGACTGGAAAGGGAAAAGATGAAAAAAGGAGGCTTTAGGAAAGGTAGGGGGGTGTGGGCCCCGGTGTTTACGTGAAACATTAAGTGAACAGTATTTTAAAAAGGCTAAAGAGGTCTTTTTGGCTTTTTGGATTTTAAAAGGCGTAGACAGGTGGATAGGGGGGCAAAGTGGCAGATGTTTCAGGGTGGGTGTCGGGGAGGTTTTGAAAACAGTAAGGTTTTTACGAGGGGTAGTGAGGCTCAAGTTAGAGTACACAGGAAAGAGGGAAATTATTTCCCAGTAAAAGTAGGCCTTAGAGGATGTGTGATGTCACCGTGGTTGTTTAATATATTTATAGATGGGGTTGTAAGAGAAGTAAATGCGAGGGTCTTGACAAGAGGCGTGGAGTTAAAAGATAAAGAATCACACATAAAGTGGGAGTTGTCACAGTTGCTCTTTGCTGATGACACTGTGCTCTTGGGAGGTTCTGAAGAGAAGTTGCAGAGATTGGTGGATGAATTTGGTAGGGTGTGCAAAAGAAGAAAATTAAAAGTGAATACAGGAAAGAGTAAGGTTATGAGGATAACAAAAAGATTAGGTGATGAAAGATTGGATATCAGATTGGAGGGAGAGAGTATGGAGGAGGTGAATGTATTCAGATATTTGGGAGTGGACGTGTCAGCGGATGGGTCTATGAAGGATGAGGTGAATCATAGAATTGATGAGGGGAAAAGGGTGAGCGGTGCACTTAGGAGTCTGTGGAGACAAAGAACTTTGTCCTTGGAGGCAAAGAGGGGAATGTATGAGAGTATAGTTTTACCAACACTCTTATATGGGTGTGAAGTATGGGTGATGAATGTTGCAGCGAGGAGAAGGCTGGAGGCAGTGGAGATGTCATGTCTGAGAGCAATTTGTGGTGTGAATATAATGCAGAGAATTCGTAGTTTGGAAGTTAGGAGGAGGTGCGGGATTACCAAAACTGTTGTCCAGAGGGCTGAGGAAGGGTTGTTGAGGTGGTTCGGACATGTAGAGAGAATGGAGCGAAACAGAATGACTTCAAGAGTGTATCAGTCTGTAGTGGAAGGAAGGCGGGGTAGGGGTCGGCCTAGGAAAGGTTGGAGGGAGGGGGTAAAGGAGGTTTTGTGTGCGGGGGGCTTGGACTTCCAGCAGGCATGCGTGAGCGTGTTTGGTAGGAGTGAATGGAGACAAATGGTTTTTAATACTTGACGTGCTGTTGGAGTGTGAGCAAAGTAACATTTATGAAGGGGTTCAGGGAAACCGGCAGGCCGGACTTGAGTCCTGGAGATGGGAAGTACAGTGCCTGCACTCTGAAGGAGGGGTGTTAATGTTGCAGTTTAAAAACTGTAGTGTAAAGCACCCTTCTGGCAAGACAGTGATGGAGTGAATGATGGTGAAAGTTTTTCTTTTTCGGGCCACCCTGCCTTGGTGGGAATCGGCCAATGTGATAAATATATATATATATATATATATATATATATATATATATATATATATATATATATATATATATATATATATATATAGGGCAAAAGAATCCCACAATATGATGAGAGCAACATAGTCCTGGTCACGTGTATGTGTAAGATAACGTATTAAAGAATGTGTATTATATATATATGTATGAATTTATGAATGTATATATTTGAATGCATGTATGGCTGTATACATTCTTATATATATGAATGAAAATATAAATATACCTGTGCAAGAAACTCCAGGTAACTACTAGTTATGATCAACATAATTCACTCAGACATGATAGTATGCTCAGCATATATAACCTTAACAACGAGGACATCAACTGGGAGATAATAAATCGTGAGTCTGCTGAAAGACGCACGATAAATGATGAGCTAAGCCAGTATATTGAGATGATGAGCACACTGGCACTTGAAGTATACCATTCTTGTGCCACTTAAAGTATACTCCAGACACACACGGTTATGAAAGTGTAGAAGTTGCAAGTTGCAAATGGCGAATAACAGAGCTTCTCAAAGGCAGTGATAGAAAAAGTAATCCCGGTTAGAAAATTAGAAAATGCTGAGCTCAAACTGAGTGCATCATGTGGCGTCCAGGAGAGACAGAGGGAATTAAATGCCAAACGTGAAATTGAGACAAAACTGAGGTCACAAGCATCTAGTGTCTGGCCTGTGATTAGAAGAGATGGGACATATACTGATGACAACAAACAGAGTAAAACACAAGGCCCAGTGCAGCTGAGTGTTCAGCGAGCTGCTGATCGACCTAAAGATTGACGACCCAAATGAGTTATTCGTATGATAAAATGCTGCGGACATGTCCCTAATCTCTGATATAACTCCACTTCACTTCCAAGAAACCATTTATTGCATGCCCATGCACTTTGCCCCAGGCCTAGACTCGTGGAGCTCGATATTCATCAAAAATTGCAAGAAACCCATATCACGTGCCTTAAATATTCTTAAATATTCAGTGTCTATGCCTAGACACTGGAGCCGTGCCACAGCCATTAATTAAAAACAACTGATACTGCTCCACTCCTCTCAGGTGACAGCAAAACAACTGCAGTAACTAGAGACCGATAGCCCTGATATCCTACAATATCAAGGTTTGTGAAAGGGTTTTAAGAAGCAATATTACCAATCCCATGGAATCACAGCGTTTTAACAACCCAGGTTAACGTGGGTTCACACCAGGTCACTCTTGCCTTTAGGAATTGCTGGTCCACTACACGGTCCACCAATTCCAGTGTGTACTACACCTGCAAAATGCAGATGTGGTACACACCGACTTTTCAAAAGAATGACAAATGCGGCCACTGGATAACTGCACACAAAATGTGTGCAAAAGTCATAACTGGGTAAGTAGGCAGATGGATATTTAACTTCCTAATAAATAGAACCCAAAGCGTAAAAGTAAACAGAGAAATTAAGAGCTGTCAGAGTGAAAAATTAAGAACTGTCAGAGTGAAAAATTAAGAGCTGGCAGAGTGAAAAATTAAGAGCTGTCAGAGTGAAAAATTAAGAGCTGTCAGAGTGAAAAATTAAGAGCTGTCAGAGTGAAAAATTAAGAGCTGTCAGAGTGAAAAATTCTGTCGCTGAAGGCACGGTATTCGCCGCACTTCTTCTCATATCTAACACAGATAGGAACATCTATCATTGCATTGTATCATCCTTTGCAGATATTACTAGAATATTTGTGAAAGGGGCATCCATAGAAGACACAGCGAGCTTCCAAGATGAAGTATGCCAAGTCTTCCAGTGAGGACAAATTTCAGTTACTATGTCATTGAAGAATGGATAAAATAAAAACAAGATCGGAGTACAAGACAAACTCAAACCACTTAAGAGAAAGAATGTCAAGTGTGAGAGACCTGGGAGCGATAATGTTAGAGACTTTCACGTTCAAGGAGCACGATAATGATGTCATCACAGCTGCAAGGAAAATGACAGATTGGATAACAAGAATCTTCAGAACAGGCAGGAGCGACCTACTCTAAATCCATGTTGCCTTGTTGGGAATCCAAGTGTTTGGAAATCATGCTTCTTAAAACTCTTTCAAAGATTTTCATAATGTGGGACATTAGAGCTATCGATCTATATTTTTTGCATTTGCTGTGCTGCCATCTTTACTGAATGGGACTAAACACAGTCATACTGAGATTTCAGTATCTCACTCATTTCTTTGGTGTCGTCAGTGTAAGTCCCGTCTTGTCGGAGCAAAGACCCGATACTGGATATGGTGTGTGACTTCTTTCTGGCATATGAAAATAAATATTTTGGACTTCTTTCGTAAATCTCGAAAAAGGCGCTAACCCTTGCGCCATGCGCAACGCCGTAGATGCGACCTGATAATACCATAGAGGCTACTTGATAACACCGCAGATGCGTCTTGATAACTGCTCAGGAACGGACCGAAATGGATTCTAAGGTTTCCTCTTCCAAATTGCTGGCTAAATGGACAAAGTGCGCAGCGCAGTACTGGCTTCTGTATCTTCAGTTCATCTCTCCGAGTCCGTAGATCTGCGGTGGAGCTGTAATTTGACCTGTGATGGGTGTTGCATGATCTGTGGAGGGGTGTTGCAAGTAGATCTGTTGAGGGGTGTTGCAAGTAGATCTGCTGAGGGATGTTGCAAGTAGATCTGTCGAGAGGTGTTGCAAGTAGATCTGTTGAGAGGTGTTGCAAGTAGATCTGTTGAGAGGTGTTGCAAGTAGATCTGTCGACAGGTGTTGCAAGCAGACTGACTTCATCAATAAAACAAGGGAGGAAAGCATTAAAACCAACTGGTGAAAGCGTGTTTGGGTATATAACATCTTTCTCCCCCACCCCCTCACTCCTAGTTATTTCCTCTGTTTCCTCCCTCTTCAACGTCTATTTCTCTCCCAGCCTTATTCTCCTCGTTCCCTACGCAGCGCTCTCTTTCTCTCGTTTCATACAGTCCTCTCTCACCCTTCCCCACTATCCTTTACTGGCTATCCCCCCACCCTCCCTCCCTACCTCTCTTCCGCGAACCCCTACCCTCCCACCATCTCACCAGCAAGTGCTTGTAGTTGAGGTAGTGGAGTGTAGATGGCGTTTGTTGTGCGTCTGTATGGGCAGTGTTGCCTGTTTGCCATTGTGCATGCGCACACATACACTAACATGCAACCTAACCTAACCTAACCTAACCTAACCTGACCTTACCTAACCTATCGACAAGTGCCTTTGACAACTAGTGATTATTACTACACACTAACACACACTGGCTGTGTGTTAGTGGAGCTGCAACTCGACCCCTGCAACTACAAATAGGTGAGGAGTAAGAGAAATGAAAGGTTAACTACAGAAATACAAATATCAACGAACATCAAAAATAAGATGAACAAGTAATTTCTGTAACCTGATAAAGAAAATTCGCAGAATGAATGACAAAATTCTTTACAAAGCAGCAAGAACACTGGAACGGTATTCATGATTATGTCGAGAGCATTACGACTAATACGTAATGTTTTCAAAATGTTATCTGAGAAATTGATTTCGGAAGACGAGCTGAACGAGTATACTTCTGCTGCTGTAGCTACGATCACAGAAGACTGCTGCTGTAGCTACGATCACAGAAGACTCTGCTACCAACACTGAAGACTCTGCTACTGTAGCTACCAACACTGAAGACTCTGCTACTGTAGCTACCAACACTGAAGACTCTGCTACTGTAGCTACCAACACTGAAGACTCTGCTACTGTAGCTACCAACACTGAAGACTCTGCTACTGTAGCTACCAACACTGAAGACTCTGCTACTGTAGCTACCAACACTGAAGACTCTGCTACTGTAGCTACCAAGACTGAAGACTCTGCTACTGTAGCTACCAACACTGAAGACTGCTACTGTAACTACACAGAAGAGGACACCACCAGCATCACAGTTCTGTTCCTGCAACATCAAACAATCACAAATAAACAATGAGACACAAACCTGCTCGTGGAGGGAAATATAACATATCAGTATTATTTAAAAAAATAATTAGGCTGTTAGACTGATAGCTTTATTATGCGCCCGTTTTCCATCGTGGCGGCGGCAATCAACAGATTACAGAGGCGCATAATAGGCCCAGGAACTGAGCCGGGTAGTGGCCAGTAAAGGCGAGAATAGGTTTTCCTGTGAGGTGACTTGTGGAGGGGTAGGCTACAGCAAGCAGACACCGGCAACTATGCATGGGGAAGTTTGTCTGGTTCGCAGGCAAAAATGGTGCAACACTTGTGTGTGTGTTTTATTTCCCCCTTCGCCCTCCCCCCTCATGTCTGTGTAGAGTGTCCCGAGCCAGTGAAGGGCTGCTGGGAATGGCCAGGCTGGTAATATGGGCTGCATTGCTTTAGTATTGTCATAAAGGATAAGAAATGAGGCGGTTGTGCTGGCGTGGCCCCCGGCACCTGACTTACTGCTTCCTCTGTTGAGTAATCACTATCGGAGGTGGAAAAAAAGAAGAAAAAAAGCAGTAGCTGGTGTTGGACGGACTCGTTGCTCCGAAGACACTTGGAGTTACGTGACGGCGGCTTTGTCTCCGTCTGGTTCCGTCAGCTTGATGTATAGCTCCTGGTCCCGTCCACCTGTTGTATAGCTCTTGCTCCCGTCCACCTGTCGTTAAGGCTCCTTATCCCGTCCGTCTGTCGTATAGGCTGCTAGTTAGGTCCACTTGTCCTATAGCTCCTGGTCCTGTACACCTGCACTTATCTCACATATCTACCACGATAAGGCATAGCATTGTGTATATAGATTTCATTAAGGTTTTTGGTCACGCAGGAGCCTGATGAAGTAAGTAGCGGCACAATGTATCGGAGACTAAAAAAAGTTCTCTCTTATATTAAGGCATGACTGACCGATAGGTAACAGAGAATGTCTAAACGAGAGGAAATCAAAACTGATATCAGTCAAGTTGCGATCCTCAGGGATCAATACTGAGTATCTTAAGTAAGGTTCGTAACATACATAAATTTGATTATGACACTAACCTAGACTAACATAATTACCTAGGACACCAGAGAGCTTCGAGATGACAGTGATGATTCTCGAGTTCTAACTCGTTATGCTTATTTTCCGTTATCTGCTAAGTTAATGAAGGAGGGCGTGTTAGAAATGGTATAAAATACTGTCAAGTTGATGATTAAGACACATGTGCAACAGTTGGATATCCTTATTGTTGAAACGTTTCGCTTACACAAACGTTGCTTACACAAGCAACCTACTGTGTAGGCGAAATGTCTCAACAATAGATGCTTAACTGTTGCACACCTGTCTTAATAATGAAGGAGGATCTAGCTACCTTTTTAAGTGATGACCATCTCCTCCACCGTTAAAAATTGCTGCTCAAAATTTAGGCTTTGTAGCCTCTTCTGTTAAGAAATGTTGATTTGAGTTCTAGGTAAACCAGCCTTCTAAGGCAAATCTTATGGATCTATAAGTGATGTATGTGCCGACACGTAAATGATTAGTTACTTTTACTTGTGGGTGAAGCAACAGAGTTTTAGGAAAGTCAGGAAAGGCAAGAGAAGGAGACACTGGAAAAGTGTACTGTGAGTACCTGTCTATATCATTTTACCTCGGCAAGACTTCATTCAGGTGACAATAAGGTCCCACTAACGTACCACATACTGCACCGCCTTCTAACCTGAGCTCTCCTCCCACTTCACCTGATCTATGTCCCCTTCTCTCTACAACCTTAAGTATTTTTGAGTATTATTTCATTATTTCTCCATTGTGTGTTAAACGACAGCATTTAGGCTCGTAAGCCTGTTCACCGGCTCTCACCCCTCGGCGTATCGACCAGAAAAGAGGAGACACACTTGAAAGGTGATAGATCAGTGGGCCTCGTCACAACCTTACGGTCCATTGCGAGGCTTGGCAACCTTGAGAGCAAGACGGTAGACAGTACGATGGTTGGAAACCTTTGAGAGAGAGGCTATAGATGGCACTACATTTACCAAACTTGGGAGTGTGATAGTAGATGGTATGGTATTTATCGGCCTTGAGAGAGACGGTACGAAGATCGGCCAGCTTGGGAGCGAGACAGTATATGGTACGATGTTTGACAGTTATGAGAACGAGACATTGCGACGGTACCCGCCCGGGTAAAACGCGAATCATCACACCCGGGGCGGGTCCTGTCACCTGCCTATATTTTGCCAATTATACTAAACCAACTCAGAATGAGAGGCTCGTGTGACGTGTCCAGGGTCGTCAATAGCGCAGGTGGGGACTGGTGGAGAGGATCCAACCTTCCTCCACCACAACCACCACTACCATCGGTGCTTCCACCACCTTTCTCCTCTACCATCACTACGACCATTACCACACCTCCACTCATCCACGACAAGGTCCTAGATGCACTAGAGGACAAAAAGAATGCAAATGTAATATATACAGACTTTGCAAAAGCCTTCGACAAGTGTGACCATGGCGTAATAGCGCACAAAATGCGTGCTAAAGGAATAACAGGAAAAGTTGGTAGATGGATCTATAATTTCCTCACAAACAGAACACAAAGAGTAGTAGTCAACAGAGTAAAGTCTGAGGCGGCTACGGTGAAAAGCTCTGTTCCACAAGGCACAGTACTCGCTCCCATCTTGTTTCTCATCCTCATATCTGACATAGACAAGAATGTCAGCCACAGCACCGTGTCTTCCTTTGCAGATGACACCTGAATCTGCATGACAGTGCAAGACACTGCAAGGCTCCAGGCGGACATCAACCAAATCTTTCAGTGAGCTGCAGAAAACAATGTGAAGTTCAACGATGAGAAATTTCAATTACTCCGATATGGTAAACATAAGGAAATTAAAACTTCATCAGAGTACAAAACAAATTCCTTCCACAAAATAGAGCGAAACGCCAACGTCAAAGACCTAGGAGTGATCATGTAGGAGGATCTCATCTTCAAGGACCATAACATTGCATCAATCGCATCTGCTAGAAAAATGACAGGATGGATAATGAGAACCTTCAAAACTAGGGATGCCAAGCCCATGATGACACTCTTCAGGTCGCTTGTTCTATCTAGGCTGGAATATTGCTGCACACTAACAGCACCTTTCAAGGCAGGTGAAATTGCTGACCTAGAAAATGTACAGAGAACCTTCACGGCACGCATAACGGAGATAAAGCACCTCAATTACTGGGAGCGCTTGAAGTTCCTGAACCTGTACTCCCTGGAACGTAGGCGGGAGAGATACATGATTATATACACCTGGAAAATCCTAGAGGGACTAGTACCGAACTTGCACAGGAAAATCACTCACAACGAAAGCAAAAGACTTGGCAGACGATGCAACATCCCCCCAATGAAAAGCAGGGGTGTCACTAGCACGTTAAGAGACAATACAGTAAGTGTCAGGGGCCCGAGACCGTTCAACTGCCTCCCAGCATACATAAGAGGGATTACCAATAGACCCCTGGCTGTCTTCAAGCAGGCACTGGACAAGCACCTAAAGTCGGTACCTGACCAGCCGGGCTGTGGCTCGTACGTTGGATTGCGTGTAGCCAGCAGTAACAACCTGGTTGATCAGGCTCTGATCCACCAGGAGGCCTGGTCACAGACCGGGCCGCGGGGACGTTGATCCCCGAAACTCTCTCCAGGTAAACTCCAGGTAAACCAGCACCACTGTCACCATTACCACTTTTGGAGCATCATTCAGGTAGGTCAACTGGGATTAAAGCAGCGTCTCACCTCTTCCCAAGCACCATAGAAAGCTTTAAATAGTCCCTGAAATATAGATTAAAACAAACTGTCAATGAATATACACACTGAGAAACGCATCTCTGTGTATATATATGTATATACCGCGGACCTCCGGTAGGATCGTCCTCTAAGCTGAAGGAGATTGCTAGCTAAGCAAGTAACCTCAGCTGTCTATGAATGTTATCCTTCTGCTGTGAATGCACTACCACCTCTCACACCCTCAGTGGCTCCCACCTCTCACACCCTCAGTGGCTACCACCTCTCACACCCTCAGTGGCTACCACCTCTCACACCCTCAGTGGCTACCACCTCTCACACCCTCAGTGGCTACCACCTCTCACACCCTCAGTGGCTACCACCTCTCACACCCTCAGTGGCTACCACCTCTCACACCCTCAGTGGCTACCACCTCTCACACCCTCAGTGGCTACCACCTCTCACACCCTCAGTGGCTGCCACCTCTCACACCTTCAGTGGCTACCACCTCTTACACCCTCAGTGGCTACCACCTCTCACACCCTCAGTGGCTACCACCTCTTACACCCTCAGTGGCTACCACCTCTCACACCCTCAGTGGCTACCACCTCTCACACCCTCAGTGGCTACCACCTCTCACACTCTCAGTGGTTACCACCTCTCACACTCTCAGTGGCTACCACCTCTCACACCCTCAGTGGCTACCACCTCTCACACCCTCAGTGGCTACCACCTCTCACACCCTCAGTGGCTACCACCTCTCACACTCTCAGTGGCTACCACCTCTTACACCCTCAGTGGTTACCACCTCTCACACTCTCAGTGGCTACCACCTCTCACACCCTCAGTGGCTACCACCTCTCACACTCTCAGTGGCTACCACCTCTCACACTCTCAGTGGCTACCACCTCTCACACCCTCAGTGGCTACCACCTCTCACACCCTCAGTGGCTACCACCTCTCACACCCTCAGTGGCTACCACCTCTCACACCCTCAGTGGCTACCACCTCTCACACCCTCAGTGGCTCCCACCTCTCACACCCTCAGTGGCTCCCACCTCTTACACCCTCAGTGGCTCCCACCTCTCACACCTTCGGTGGCTCCCACCTCTCACACCTTCGGTGGCTCCCACCTCTCACACCTTCGGTGGCTCCCACCTCTCACACCTTCGGTGGCTCCCACCTCTCACACCTTCGGTGGCTCCCACCTCTCACACCTTCGGTGGCTCCCACCTCTCACACCTTCGGTGGCTCCCACCTCTCACACCCTCGGTGGCTCCCACCTCTTACACCCTCAGTGGCTCCCACCTCCCAGACCACCTCTCACACCCTCAGTGGCTCCCACCTCCCAGACCACCTCTTACACCCTCAGTGGCTCCCATCTCCCAGAAAACCTCTCACACCCTCAGTGGCTCCCACCTCCCAGACCACCTCTCACACCCTCAGTGGCTCCCACCTCCCAGACCACCTCTCACACCCTCAGTGGCTCCCACCTCCCAGACCACCTCTCACACCCTCAGTGGCTCCCATCTCCCAGACCACCTCTCACACCCTCAGTGGCTCCCACCTCCCAGACCACCTCTCACACCCTCAGTGGCTCCCATCTCCCAGACCACCTCTCACACCCTCAGTGGCTCCCACCTCCCAGACCACCTCTCACACCCTCAGTGCCTCCCACCTCCCAGACCATCTCTCACACCCTCAGTGGCTCCCACCTCCCAGACCACCTCACACCCTCAGTGGCTCCCACCTCCCAGACCACCTCTCACACCCTCAGTGGCTCCCATCTCCCAGACCACCTCTCACACCCTCAGTGGCTCCCACTTCCCAGACCACCTCTCACACCCTCAGTGCCTCCCACCTCCCAGACCACCTCTCACACCCTCAGTGGCTCCCATCTCCCAGACCACCTCTCACACCCTCAGTGGCTCCCATCTCCTCCCTTCACTCAAGAGGACTATACCATAACACTTTACTCAAGTTTGTTTTGTTATAAAGCAACTGTAACAACCTCCCTCCCCTCTCCCCCCCCTCTATCTCTCTCTCTCTCTCTCTCTCTCTCTCTCTCTCTCTCTCTCTTCCTCACTCATTCCAGCACCATACTTTCTTGGAGTTATTGAGACGATGAATTTACGCGCATGCACACCCACACACCCATCCACCCACATACCCCCCCCACACACACATACACACCCACACACACACACCCACACACACACACAGTGGGTTTTATGTATTCATTGAAGTATAGCATAATTTTATTAACAAATTTGATCTCACATGGGAAGGTTATTTCCCGTGTGTGTTATGGGTCATCCGGGAAGATTTCTAATTCACAAGAAATATTAACTTCTGCTTTGATGGAAAAGAACCTTTAAAATCGCTGAATCCAGAGTGGAATAAAACGCAATATCCTCCTAGTTGTGCCGTGGTCTCCCATCCGAGGCTAGCACATTATATTACTTGATGTAACGAGATCATCCTGTGTAATACATAGAAGCATAGCAAGTTATTGCTCCCAATAAGTAACCGTCAGAGAGCAGGGTAGCGGTACACTGCAGGGTAGCGGTACACTGCAGGGTAGCGGTACACTGCAGGGTAGCGGTACACTGCAGGGTAGCGGTACACTGCAGGGTAGCGGTACACTGCAGGGTAGCAGTACACTGCAGGGTAGCGGTACACTGCAGGGTAGCGGTACACTGCAGGGTAGCGGTACACTGCAGGGTAGCGGTACACTGCAGGGTAGCGGTACACTGCAGGGTAGCAGTACACTGCAGGGTAGCGGTACACTGCAGGGTAGCAGTACACTGCAGGGTAGCGGTACACTGCAGGGTAGCGGTACACTGCAGGGTAGCGGTACACTGCAGGGTAGCGGTACACTGCAGAGTAGCGGTACACTGCAGGGTAGCGGTACACTGCAGGGTAGCAGTACACTGCAGGGTAACAGTACACTGCAGGGTAGGAGTACGCTGCAGGGTAGCAGTACACTGCAGGGTAGCAGTACACTGCAGGGTAGTAGTACACTGCAGGGTAGCGGTACACTGCAGGGTAGCGGTACACTGCAGGGTAGCAGTACACTGCAGGGTAGCGGTACACTGCAGGGTAGCGGTACACTGCAGGATAGCGGTACACTGCAGGGTAGCGATACACTGCAGGGTAGCGGTACACTGCAGGGTAACAGTACACCGCAGGGTAGCGGTACACTGCAGGGTAGCGGTACACTGCAGGGTAGCGGTACACTGCAGGGTAGCGGTACACTGCAGGGCAGCGGTACACTGCAGGGTAGCGGTACACTGCAGGGTAGCGGTACACTGCAGGGTAGCGGTACACTTCAGGGTAGCGGTACACTGCAGGGTAGCGGTACACTGCAGGGCAGCGGTACACTGCAGGGCAGCGGTACACTGCAGGGTAGCGCTACACTGCAGGGTAGCGGTACACTGCAGGGTAGCAGTACACTGCAGGGCAGCAGTACACTGCAGGGCAGCAGTACACTGCAGGGTAGCAGTACACTGCAGGGTAGCAGTACACTGCAGGGTAGCGGTACACTGCAGGGCAGCAGTACACTGCGGGTTGCCTGTAGGTTATATACAGTTGCTTCCGGAGGAGCCCCCCTCCCCCCTCATAGTCCGATCCCAGACTTACCCATCACAGCTCGGCTGATCAGCAACTTATCTGAGAAATTTATAAAGCTCCTTCTTGACCATTCATCACAGCTAAGGGATCTGTTGGTAATTTACCTTAAGCATACCTGGAGGTTACCTGGAGGTTATTCCGGGGATCAACGCCCCCGCGGCCCGGTCCATGACCAGGCCTCCCGATGGATCAGGGCCTGATCAACTAGGCTGTTACTGCTGGCCGCACGCAGTCCGACGTACGAGCCACAGCCCGGCTGATCCGGCACCGACTTTAGGTATCTGTCCAGCATGAGTTGTCTCTCAGCGAACTCGTCGTTTCCACGAGACGTATCCTGCACCGTCTGTCAAGTCTCGTGTGTTCATGTACAGTGATTTCGGTGTGAAGGTTTGGGACCAGTTCCTCCAGAATCTTGCAGTAGATTATCATGTATCTCACTCACCTACGTTCTAACCAGTACAGTTCGAGGGACTTCAAGATCTACCAGTAATTTAGGAGCTTGATCGAGTTTATACGAGCTGTAAAAGTCCTCTGTTCATTTTCTAGTTCTGCAGCTTCACGTGCCTTGAAAGGGGTTGTTAGCATGTAGCAACATTCCAACTTAGAGTGAACAACTAACGTGAAGAGGGTCGCCATTGCCTTGGCATCTCTTGTTTTGAAGGTTCTAGTTATGCAGCCCTGCTGTGTTCCTTGAACATATTATCACTACCAGGTCTCTCGCATTACATTTATGCTCTATCGAGTTGAGTTCGTCTTGTGCTCCGATCCTGTTTTCCTTTCCTCATTCTTTCCGTAACGTAGTAACTGAAGTTTGTCTTCATATCATATTGTTGTCAGCAGTCCAGTGAATGGTTATCTTCTGTGGATACCGTCACTGGCTTGGCATCTCTGTCACACAGTGCGGTAGCATCACACTCAGGGTATTTCCAATTTTATTTAATAATACATAAACGGGTTCTATCCCCTGCTCTGGTTCTATCACCTCCATCACCCCCTTGCTTCCCTCTATCAATCCCCTCCCCTCTCACAACCACGCACCCCTACCATCACCCCCTCACCGTCGCCCACAACCTCTTCTCCTGACTCACCCATGTTCTTCACCATCTTCCCACCCACCGCTACCACACAACCACCCCAGCACCATCACCCCACCCACAACCACCCACAGTAAAACCTGTGCTCTGCTCTTCCTCCCTCCGCCCAGACACGTCGTTATTATCATTCCTCATCTCCCAGGCCAGCATTATCATTGCTATCATCCTTATTACGGCTATTTATTGCCTTACATAAAGCAAGGTGGAGAGACGGTTATAGAACCCCCCTCTCTCTCTCTCTCTCTCTCTCTCTCTCTCTCTCTCTCTCTCTCTCCTCTCTCTCCTCTCTCTCTCTCTCTCTCTCTCTTCCCCCTCTCTCTCTCTCCCCCTCTCCCTCTCTCCCCCCTCCCCCTCTCCCTCCCCCTCTCTCCCCCTACCCCTCCCCTCACCACTGTTACTGCTACAATCACCACTACCATCACCACCACTACTACTACTACTACCACCACCACCACCACAATTATTTTATTACCCTTCTCTCCCTAACCACATCCCGCATTACCAGCTCGACTTAATTCGTCTGTTAATTGCAAGCAGCTTCAAGTATTTTTATTACTTACTATTTTCTTCCTTTTATCTGAAAGTTGATGGCGCTGTAATTGTGTATAGAAGATTATATGTTGTGGGAGACTCTGGGAATTGTTGTTACCGTTGTGGTTGTTCTTGTGGTGGGAGAATGGTAGAAATCATAGTGTGTGAAACGGGAGAGAGAGAGAGAGAGAGAGAGGAGAGAGAGAGAGAGAGAGAGAGAGAAACAAGGGAGGCGAAGGCAGGGAGGGAAAAGAGAGTCGGAAGAGAGGAGGGAAGAAAGAAATAGAAGGGAGGGAGGGAGGACTTGAGATAGACTATAATAATAATAATAATAATAATAATAATAATAATAATAATAATAATAATAATTTTAACACGTACATGTACAACGTCTTAGGAGGCAATGTGCTGAGGGCAAACTTCTCTTACGCACCTCTGCATTATGTCTTCTCCACACAGCTGAGGTCTACATAGTAAATCAGAAGGCTCTCTGCCTGTCATCGAGTTCTCACTTTCCTCCCCGTCACACTGCCGGCTTGAAGAAACTAGATGGTGAATCATCTTGTTGTATTATCAAATAGTGGTGGTACAGGCAGTTGCAGTAGTAGTAGTAGTACTAATAGTGGTGGTAGCACAGGTGGTACTAGTACTGTAGTAATAGTAATAATAGTAATAGTAGTAGTGGTTTAGTTGATGTACTACGCATCAAATATTGTTTTGCTGTGACTTCCTTGAAGCAGACACAGCAAGGATAGTCAGTGGTAGTATTGACACCATTACAAGGATAGTCAATTAGTGGTAGTATTGACATGCTGACAAAGATAGCCACGTGTCAGAGAGCGTGTGAAACACACACACACACACACACACACACACACACACACACACACACACACGTATTGGACACGCCAAGGTCATCAAGAACTGCAGTACTTTCCTCTCCCTTTCTTCTGTCGGGTTCCAGCTGCTGGGCTCCTGTCGATTTTCAGCTCACTTGTGTCTAATAGAGTTGAACTCCATATCTTGGGGCATGCTCTGGCGCGTCATACATCCCTATCGGTATATAGTCTCTGTTTTATAGTACATAACGTTCACTTTCTCCCACCACTTCCTAATGTTTATAATCCTAACCATAATTCTGAATTTTTAAATGCCATAATCACGTTTTCTCCCTGATTCGTCGCTCTAGAAGGGTCACTAGGTTAATTTCCATTAGTCTCTCATCACAGGTCGAGACTTAACACAGACTCTGCTAGTTGAGAACCTCTGGATATTTTTCGAGCTTTCAGTCTAGTTCAGGTTTAGTCACAGTGATGATTGTGTGTGTTTTATGATGTGCTTGTAAAGTATCTTGTATATTGAGACCTTGCAAGAAATTTCATATCCATGCAATCACTGCAACCAATTATACGAATGATTGAAACCAAAATTAGTGAACATAAAAACCTCAATACTGTTGAGCAAGTTTTAAGTCCATTAAGAAAAATAAATTTAGCTGGAAGCTGTTTCACACACCCAATATTATATATATATATTATATATATATATATATATATTATATATATAATATATATATATATTATATATATATATCTCACGAACGAGTGGTATTGATCAATAACAACAGCGCTAGCCAAGGATTCGAACCCATGTTGTACTGGCCTGCCTCATGGTAAGCGAGAACCACATGACGCTTTAAACCACAGGACCACCCAACCTTACAAGAATGGTGCAGCCAGCACACAGCTAGCTGTTGGGCCGCCATCCGAGGGCATACGGAGGTGCGGGAGCTTCTAAGCTAATTTCATTCTCATCCCTGTTTGGTGTACTAGCCTCACGAGCAGTATTTATATATATTAATTGTAATCACGAACGAGTGGTATTGATCAATAACAACACTGCGCTAGCCAAGGAGGGGTTGGGTGGTCCTGTGGTTTAAAGCGTCATGTGGTTCTCGCTTACCATGAGGCAGGCCAGTACAATATGGGTTTGAATCCTTGGCTAGCGCAGTGTTGTTATTGATAATATTATATATATATATATATATATATATATATATATATATTATAATATATACTTCATAACCCAATTTCAGGACACCAGGAAGTCAGTAGAAGTCTGATATATCTGGAGTATATCTGGAGAGAGTTCCGGGGGTCAACGCCCCCGCGGCCCGGTCTGTGACCAGGCCTCCTTAGGTCAGTGTCCCAGGATGCGACCCACACCAGTCGACTAACACCCAGGTACCCATTTTACTGATGGGGAACATAGACAACAGGTGGAAAGAAACACGTCCAATGTTTCTACTCTGGCTGGGAATCGAACCCAGGCCCTCACCGTGTGAAGCGAGAGCGTTAACCACCAGGCCACCAGAGCAATAAGTATGTTTACCCTGAAGTCTCTTGTCCTTCCCCTAACTTGGTTCTTCAACCTAACCATGTTATTCCGTCTGTTCTAGTTCCTGGACTTTATTTACATCATGCAATTTGAGTCGTGTGGCCGGGAATATGTTCTTTCCCCCCCTTGTACACTGTTTAATCTGTTGAAGAGGACCTCATTTGGAGTGCTCCATGTCTCCTCTCTCCATCGTATGTACCTAAAAAATATGCATTTGGTATTTGATCATTCATCGCAGTTTACGTAATTTTTTTTCTGGGAGCCTTTTTTCTGTTTACCTGGAGACCTGTATATCTTTTGGTTTATTATGTTTTATCAATATGTCCGGTTCATACACTATATTACAGCTGCGTATTATATTCTGGTCGAACATGTATATGTGTTTTGCTGCATTCTTAACGCCAGGCTTATCCCCCCCCCAAAAAAAACAAAAAAAAAACGGAAAATGCTCCAATTATTACTGTTTAAGTACAAGTTATTTATAATACACAATATGTTCCATCTGCCAGCTGGGGACAGTCTCAATTTTAAGAGGGAATAAATGTTATATTTCTAGATTTTATGACACGCGCACACGTTATTTATTGCATGCTGCTGCTGCTGCTGCTGCTGCTGCTGCTGCTGCTGCCGCCGCCAGGGAAGCAGTGTCACACGGACACAAGGTGGCGTCCGTCTGGAGAACCTCACTAACTCTGGCAGACACATGTAAACGTCCTTTATCAATTTAATATACACACACATTATATATATATATATATATATATATATATATATATATATATATATATATATATATATAATATATAATATATATGCAAAACAACCACTCTGAAAGAATAGAGAAATTCCAAGCGCTTTCGTGACTACTCACATTATCAAGGAACTATGAAAGTGAAGCATCCAAGGAAGCTATATAAGGGGTCTGGCCAGCACCTCACTATCAGATCCCACAACGGTTAAACACGTGACGCGCGGCTACCCAACTTGGATAGGTCCTTTGCACACCTCACCCCCAAGCTATTCTACCCAAGAAAATTTAAAAATTATTTGTCCAGTGTATTATTAAATTCTTCCCAAATTCTATTAATTATAGTTGGGTCGCCGCGCGTCACGTGTTTAACCGTTGTGGGATCTGATAGTGAGGTGCTGGCCGGACCCCTTATATAGCATTCCTTGGATGCTTCACTTTCATAGTCCTTGATAATGTGAGTAGTCACGAAAGCGCTTGGAATTTCTCTATTATTTCAGAGTGGTTGTTTTGCATATTTTGAAATCACCTGTTTACTGTGATCTTAATTGCATATATATTATTATATAATATATATTATATATATATTATATAATATATATATATATATAATATATATATATATATATATATATAATCTCAGGCCAAGTGTCTATCGATAAGAGCTTTTGACAGCTAGTAACTACTAAATACTACTATTACACACACAAGTATTTCTTCAGTCAGAGTTGTCAGGAAGTGGAATAGTCTGGCAAGTGCTGTAGTGGAGGCAGGAACCATACATAGTTTTAAGACGAGGTATGATGAAGCTCATGGATCGGGGGGAGAGAGGACCTAGTAGCGACCAGTGAAGAGGCGGGGCCAGGAGCTGAGCCTCGACCCCTGCAACCACAAATACGTGAGTACAAATAGGCGAGTACACACACCAGGTGGCTGTTGTCACCACGCTACCCTACTCTGAGAAAACTTCCCCTCGTTCATCTTGTTGCTACTCTTGCAACGTTGCACAGCTCCCGATGACGCACAGAGAAGTGTGAAAGTACTTGAGCTGAAGATTTCCATCGCCCGTGGCTGTCTTGCATTGTGAAGGTCGCCTGTCTGAGATTTTATTGCATACATACGTATATGTGTGTGTGTGTGTGTGTGTGTGTGTGTGTGTGTGTGTGTGTGTGTGTGTGAATTTTCTGTATATCAGTGGAGTGGTTGGGATTCGAACCCGCTGTGTGGCGGTCCTGAAGTGAGCAGCACTACCACTGAGCTAGAGTTACAAGGATTCTCAAATAATATTTGCTGGGATGGTTCTTGAAGGCCACATCTGTGTCCCAATCACGTCTTTTTATGTAGTTGGCTGCTGGTCGAGTCGTCGGGCCTCTCTAAAAATACTCTTTATTGCTCCGCAGTTGCAGCAATCGCAAAAAAAAGAATACAGCTTGAGAAACCTTAGCATTCTTTGTTTGTGCTTTATTCTCCCGAGTGCCGATATTATTATTATTATAATCAAAAAGAAGCGCCGAGTGCCGATAGAAATTTGTTTGGAGTCCCAATCTTTTGCTTCACTCTGTATTTTAACTCGCTGGGTTGTCCTCGCCTGCTGAAAAAAAATTAAGTGTTATATCTCGTCTTACATCAGCTTATGAAGGCATCAATTTATAAATAACCCGCGTTTGTTTTTCTCTAGAGAACGCCTCATCCGGTCGGCTTCAAATTTTCGTTGCTGGTGTACTGTAACTGGGGAAAAGATTAACCTAACTGTCATGCGCAGTCTTAATCTGTTCCATTTCACACAGACCATTTCAGGATTTGGTTTCTGTTTTGATAACTACAGAAAGCTTCATTAGATCGGTTTCAAACTGTCAACACGCAAATTACTTTTGACGTTTGAGATCTTGTGTTTATTATTTGATTTAGTCGAATAAATTCTGGATTAACTTGTCTAAATTTTCCAGTCTATTTATTAAACATTAAGAAAGTGGAATGTGACTTCCTTGTATCATTCTTAAAAAAAAACTTGGGATTGTTAATGGCGTAGCTGCCAATATATAAATTTTATTTTTTAATTGGTGCACATTTTTATTTTTTTGGTATATTTTTTTTTATTTTTTATTTTTTTGGTATATTTTTTTTGGTATATTTTTAATTATTTGGTATATATTTAATTTTTTTGGTATTCTTTTAATTTTTTGGGGGTATATTTTTTTTGGTATATTTTTAATTTTTTGGTATATTATTTTGGTTTTGGTGTATTTTTTCAAGGAAAATAAGGTGGAAAAAAGTCCTCTATTGAGCTTTTATCTTCAATAACTGAAGGAATGTATGGTAAGATGATTCATTTTTAGGTTTAGGCCGTATAGGCGCAAACTTTTTAGTTTACTAACATTAGTTACTGAACTTATGATGAATGAATTCTGGAAGATAACTGGGGAATGGTTCTTCTGGTCTGCTTCAAACTTCACGCGATGGTACACCTTTATACAAAAAAAAAAAACTTTTCATTGATTTTGGATTGTGTACATTTTAATTTGCCAGTTTTACTAGATAAATTGGTATCCATGAAATGATTGGGAAATGAGTCGTCTGATCGGCTTCAAACCATATTACTGAGTTTTTATTACTTATACAGAGGGACTTTGATGACCTTCTTGCAGTATTTGACATGAGAAACTTTGTTGGTTTCCTTACTCACATCTCTGGCTCCTCCCTTGACCCAGTAGTGAGTGATCCGGCAGAAGGCATAGTCACTTGTCAACCCCTCGGCTACGTTGGATCGTCTGACCACAAGGCTGTTTTTACGACACTTAAGATCCCAACAGAACGAGGTGAGGAGTCCACATGCACAACCTGGCAATGGGAAAGAGGTAATTGGCCAGCCCTTTGCTCTGAGCTCGCCACCACCGACTGGAATGCTCTTCTCCAAGGGGATTTTGACAACCAAGTGAAAGGCTTCACTGGACACATCCTTAATCTACAACAAGAACACATTCCTCACCGGCAATATGTGACGAAACCTACAGATCAGCCTTGGTTTGGCTTTCGTTGTAGAGAGGCTGCTACTGCTAAGTACAAAGCATGGCGAAGGTATAAGACATATTCTACCACCTATAACAGGAACTTGCACAGGCAAGCCTGTAGGTATAAGGGTGACGTTCAAAAGTAGGCCATCGCTAAATGGGAGGACACAAAAAAAAGCTACCATCAGGTATGGTAGGCTCCAAAACCTGGTGATCCCTGGTCAAAGACAGACAAGGTTATCCGCCTGATGAACTCATTCCACCTCTAAATCGACAGGATGGAACCACCTCTACTAGTAGTCAAGAGAAAGCGGACCTGTTTGCCGAACACTTTGCTACCAAAATGCAAGTTCCTGATCCAGCAAGGGACCCTCTTTGGCTAGCTGCAAGAACTGTGTCAAAACTGTCAGTGGTGACGAAGGCAGGAGGAGGTGCATTTCCCCCTTAAATCGCTTGACCAAGAAAACGCTGGGCCCAGACAAGTTGAGTCCAAGATTGCATCTTTCAGCACTGCCTAGTACAGTGTAAATGACCTTCTCTGTGGAAAGAAGCAAATGTAGTCCCTGTTCACAAAAAGAAGAGCAGAGCAGAAATCAGCAACTACAGACCAGTGTCACTCCTGTCAATCACTGGTAAGATTCTTGAGACAATAATCTCAAGACAAATGACAGTTTTTTTGACTACCACTACTTTGTGATCGTCAATATGGCTTCAGGAAAGGTTACTCTGCTGCTGACCTGTTAAACCTCTCCACTAAGTGGCACCAGTCACTTGATGAATCCAAAGTCAGATGTGTGGTAGCACTGGACATTGCTGGTGCTTTCGACCAGGTGTGGCACCAGGGTCTCTTAGCAAAACTGCAAGCTCTGGGAATTGCAGGCTCTACGCTATGTCTCCTCAGTGATTACCTTCATGGTAGGTCTCTAAGTGTAGTTCTCAATGGAACGAAATCAGCAAGACATCCTATTGGGGCAAGTGTTCCACAAGAAAGCGTGCTGGGACCATTGTTATGGAATGTCTACTTCAATGACCTTCTTCATCTCATCTCAGAATCCCGTGCATATGCGGACGACTGTACACTGGCATTCATTTTTCCAAGAAAAGAAATGCCAGATGCTCTAAGCTACATCAATCACCAGCTAAGAGCTATATCAGCTTGGGGAAATAGATGGCAAGTAACATTTGCATCTGAGAAAACAAATGATGGTCTCTAAACACCATGATGGTAATGCTGGTGCAGTAGTAAGGATGAATGGGAAGGTGTTGGCACCTGGGGAAGAAGTGATATCCTTGGGGTGAAATTTGATTCCAAACTGACTATGAAGAACCACATTGTAAATCTTGCAAACAAGGTAGCTAGGAAGCTTACAGCACTTCGCCGTATCTCGCATCTGCTTGACAGTAGGGGTTGCAAGATTCTGTAAGAGGCACAAGTACGCTCACACCTTGAGTATGCTCCACTTTCTTGGTTTGCCTGCCCCCCTCTCATCTGCGACTGCTTGACAGAGTAGAGAACAGAGCAAGACGTCTCATCTCTCGCCTGGACCCATCCTGGATAGATCTGTCATTTCAGCAAAGCCTTCAACACAGGAGGGATGTGGGGTGCCTTACTGTTATGTACAAGGGCCCAAAATTGTCAAAATACCACACTTGGATCCACTTCGAGGGCAGCGTGAAACAAGCTTTTATGCCACAAGACGGGCAGAAAGCAGCAACTTCACTCTGGCTGTACCCTTCTCCAGAACATCACTCCTCTGAGAAACATAAATACCCATGGAAAAAAGAAAACCCAGTATGGAACACATTCGTAAGCATAATGATGCCAACGAGATAAAGTCAGTTGATCAAATGAAAATGCTGGCCCACATATGGCTCCAACTTCATCCTGTTCCCTACTTGTATGTCTCATAACAATAAAAATGCTTTCAAATGAGGTGATGTAGGTAACAGCTCTTAGCTTGCCAATAAAGTTAGGAATCCTTAACCTGTAAATAGCTTGTCAATAAAGCTAGGGATCCTTAACCTTGTCAAACCCTGTGTAAAAAAAAAAAATTCAATTCAGTTTTGGACTGACAATACCAATTTGCTAATTTTATTGAAGGAGAAAATTGAGTTTCATGAAGTAATTTGTGAATGCATCATTCGATCGGCCTCAAACCTTCCACTTCAAAATGCAATTCTTGAGCGACTTTAAACTAGACATACTCTTGAATTTTGAGCTATTGGTCTCTGTACGATAACTAGAGAATGCCTCTTCTGGTTGGCTTGAAACTTTCCTAGCTGATGTATTGATGCTAATTTATTATTTTTTTTAAAGAATCTGGAATATTTATTTCCATAAAATACCTTTTAAATACCTCATCCGCTCGGCTTCAAACCTTCAACGTTGATATTTAAAGACATAAGAAACTTGAGCCTTTTGTATGCAGTGAGGTAGAGGAGGCTGGGCTTATGAGATACGGGGACAATTTTCTCGGATTGTACAACTACCGAAGCACATTTATTGCAGTTTTCTAAGCGATATTTTTGCGATATTCCTAAATAAAAGTTAGGAAATATCTTATTCTCTGTTACTGGCGGGGCATATTATAATCATGGGGGAGCCCTAAACCCATCGGATTATACAGCGCATGTGGGGGGGGGGGGGAATGGAAGGCATTCAGGCTCAATTCAGGGAGCCGAAACACAGATCCAATTTCCTAGATCAAGAGCCCCTCACCAGCGCCAAGGAACCTCCCTTGAGGGGCGGCGCGAGACCTAGTCCTTAAGACCCATTACCTGCATCTGTGACCATCTGACGACCTACAACAAAATGGGTAACGATGTATAATAAAGCAAGCAAAATACAACAAAATACAACAAACTCAAGGAATGAATATGCCTTGTTGCAAGAGACTGTTAGTACCAGAAACTGCATACCTATCTTATACAATATATAATATATATATATATATATATATATATATATATAATATATAATATATATATATATATATATATATATATATATACACACACAATGGAACCTCAAAAATCGAACTGCTCCCAACACTACCAATTATGTAAGTGTATTTTTGTAAGTGCTTTTATAAGTGTATTTTTGTAAGTGCTTTTATAAGTGTATTTTTGAGGGTCTGAAATGGACTAATCTAATTTACATTATTCCTGATGGGAATAAATTCATTCGGTAAAGGCACTCAACAGCCTTCTGGACCGAAGAAAGTTCGATATTTGAGGTTCCACTGTATATATATTATCAGCTAACTTACTTGTGGAATCCATCCACTAATTTTTAATGTTTCAACACATTTCATATGCGCAGAATTGCTTAATCCGGCGATTTAAAAAATCCCACTGACACCTTTTTTTTCCATCCTTGTCTGTGCATGAATTAATTATGCAGTCGTTATTTCTCGTCTAAAGAGAAGAAAAAAAAAGAAACGCTTCTAATATGGATCCTGGTTAATGGTGGCACTCATTTATAACTCACAGAGATGTGTAAAATATGTATTACCTTTCCTATCGTGTTAACACTCACTCCTCACTCGCTCGCTCGCTCACTCACTCACTCACTCACTCACTCACTCACTCTCAGTTCCGATATTTATATTGTGTGTTGTTTAGTGTGTAACACCCGCAGTGGGGGTGAGCTACGTGGTGGGAACTGACTACTCTGTTATAGTGAGACATTGTGTGAACACCCACAGTGTGTAGCGCTTACCTTACAAGAGTTAAATCTCTTATCTGTTCTATCTACTAATGATTCCGGGAGATCATTGCCCCCCTTCCTCCCCGAGGTCCTGTCTTAGTACATGCTTCCTCAGACAGGAAATATTACAGGATTTTTTAATTAAAGAAACACACAGGAAAGTAAAGTGTAAATTGAACTTAAGTAGAGAAGAAATGTAAGTTAGATTATCTGCTATTTTACCTGCTTACGAGACCTGTCAGAGTACTAAACATTTAACAGGCTTCTGTTTCACACTCGCATAACAGGACAGTAGAACCTTCCAATAAGAAACATCAGCATTTCACTGCTGCCTTATTGTATATTAGAGTTACAATGTGGGAAGAAAAGTTAGATTCTATTATCATACAAGGATGAAATTTGTCAGTCTGAACAGGGAGACTTCAATAGGGTAATGGGGATGTCATCAAACATTTCAGTAGCTACGGAAGTTTTAAGAGTTTCACTGCAATAGTACTGGAGTTAATACTTCGGAATTACATTCGTAGGAGAGGAGGAGGAAAGAGGGAGGGAAGGAGTATAGAAAGAAGGTAGTGTGACTTTGTAAATGGTCCAAGTCGGACCGAAACGTCGTCGTAAGCTTCTCTCTTTTATGTGCGGGTTATTTGTGTGTTGTGTGTACTTAATCTGACTTTCAATTAGGGTCATGCAATTGCAGTTCATGTGGTCTTGAACGTGGAGTGGACGTCGACCAGACAACTTCTTGAGATAAGCGTTGCTTTCTCAGACGTCCAGCAAACGTCGAGCTGCAAAGTGGCCATTGACACTATGATAAATAAAGATCAGTCTCAATTTGACTGAAAGCTTGCTGTGAGTGGTTACATTCTATTTGTAAAGCCTCGGAGCGCAATTCCGGTAATGTACGTAATTTGTGTCTGTTTTGATGTTGTGGTCTGCAGCCACGCGGTGCGGAGATTGGCAAATTTACTGCATGTGGGCAGGAATTGTGTGTGCAACTCCTGCCCTCCTCCCTATTTGAGGGAGACAAATCTCAGCTCCTGGCCACGCATCCTAGAATCCTTCGATTGTCGCTTCTGGTTTCTTGAGCCTTATCCAATTTATTCTTGAAGCTGTGTATTGAATTTGGCTCTACTATCACAGCATTCAACTCATTCTACTTTGAAATTTTAACCCAGAAGTTAAGAAGAGCTTTCTAACATCCCTAAGGAACACAAGTATCTTCAACTTCTACCCGTGTCTCTCTGTCTCTGGTTTTCTTAATTCAATCTGGTTCTATCTGCACTCTCAGCTCTATTAAAATTTTGTTCGTGATAATCACGATATCCCAATTTATTCTCTCCGACAATGTCGTCAGATTCAATGCCTTTAATATCTCTGCATAACACATTCCACTCAGTTCTGAAATTAATCTGTTTGAAAACCTTTGGACCACTATGAACATAACACATGATTAGGTACCCCAACGGGGGCCCAAAGTTCAAAAAAATTATTTTTAGTATGTGTTGTGTGTAAAAGTTCAGGGCTTTTCTGTACAGGTTCCGGACTTTTTTCTGGGTTCACACAACTTTTCCCCTTTTGGTATACTAAGTTCGGGGTCTATCCACCCCCCCCAAACTGCAAAAATTTTTGCTTTTTATCTGATTTGAACTCCCCAAGCCAATTGTTGGATACATTGAAGTGTATTCATATTTTCCCGTACATTACAAAAATTATAAAATCAAAAATTTCCCCCGTGCCAACTTCCCTTTTCCCAAAAAGTAAAACACTGGTTTTCCGTTCAGAGACCCTGTGCTCCTCAAAACTTTGCTTTACTTGTCATCTTTTTTTGTATGGTACCCCTCTACGAATATCGTTTTTTTAAATTTTTTTCAGGTGTTTTTTCTCCGTAATGGCTACATCACTGCGGCTCTGTTTTGCTGTTGTTTCCCGTCTGCACCAGGGTGTATGGGAAATGTAACTAGCTGGCTAAAATCTTTTTTAGATTTATGTGGCGGGAGGGGTTTAAAAACGCACGGGCCCTGTGAGATTTGGGATTCTTTTCCCCGGGGTTTTAAAAACAGTGTGGGGTTTTTTATGATTCTTCTGCTTTAAACACTTATCCCCCGGTATGTTTCGGGTGGGGAAGTCTCTATGGAGATTATAGGACTCCTGAAAAAAAAGAGAGGGGGGAAGACAGAGAGATGGAAAGGCATACTCACCTATTTGAAACTCATTATTTTTTGGGCTCTGGGGGGGGTCGAGTCACAACTTGTGGCCCCGCCCTCTCCTTGACCGCTGAGGAAGCAAAAGGGAAGGGGTGGGGAAATTTCTTTTTAGGGCAAAATTTTTACATTAGCATAGTGTTTCTACGCCCCCTATATGACAGGGGCGTTTATTTGTGAACAAAAGCTGTTTTATTCTGTCACAATGAAAAGAATTTTGAGAATGAGGAATAAAAAAATAACAGTCTGAGCTGGAAGACCCTTTTGTAGGGGAAGCGGATATTGTCCGGCGTTCCCCTGAGGCCCCAAAAAGTTACGGGCAGCTTCAAAAGTTTCCCTTACAGCTGGAAATTAATGTTTCTTGGGAATTTTTTGTCCCCCGTGATGGTCGGGCCCCCACACAAAGGGAAAAAAAAAATTTTAATTTAAAACCTCACCCCAGAGCGAGAATAAAGATATTTGAGATATATATTTTCTTATTAAAACCTTTAAAAAACATAGTAAAAATTTTACTGCCCCAATATGTCCCCTGAAAACTTAAAAATTACGAAAAAACAACACTGTTTTAAAAAGATGCTAAGGAACGAGGGAGAGAGAGAAGAGAGGGGAGAGGGGAGAGAGAGAGAAGAAAAGAGAGGGGGGAGAGAGGAAAAGAGAAGAGAGGGGGGGGGGATTTATGGAGTGTGTGGTCGAGTTTTGTATGGGCCCGGTTGTGGGAGGGCCACAGCTTTTACTCGCCCATTTTTGGTTGCAAGGGGGTTCATAGCTCCCGGCCAGAATGGGGTAGCCCGAGTTATGTACAGCAATATTTTTTAAAACTTCTCAAAAACATTGTGTAAATTATTTATTTGGGAAAAAAACCGGCCTAATCCAACTCTTTTCCCGCAATTCTACACAACTGACTCTTAAAATATTAAGACAATTTTTTTTTCTAATAAGGCAGTCTCCCTCAAATTTAAAGGGCTCCTCTGAAAAACGTTTAAAGCAGTCTTTACGTAATAAGCAAAATTATTTTTAAATTTTTATTATTATTTTTTGGTTTGTAGTAGTAGTAGTAGATAGTTTAAAAGTATAATCATAATCAAGAGCTAAATCCGTAAGGACATTACTACGGTAATCTCTCACATTTGACGGCTACCGTGGACACGGCAGGTATGCGAGAGAAGAATTTGCCACCGGGAAATTTGCGAATAAGGTAGGGATTAACGTTGAAACACTACAGGCTCGAGCCTCTGGACTCCCACAAGGGAGCAGAGAGTATCTGAACCCTTCTATGGCTCCGGGTCAATTAATCTTGGAAAAGGAATTCGCTGATTTTTGGAAGGTAGCGTTTTAATCCCTTTTACGAGGATCGAAGCACATATTCTCGGCTGGTGGTCTGTCCATATGTAGCTAATAAATATGGTGTAGTCGATAGGTTTTAACCCTAATACACAGACCAGCCAGAAATCTCTATCGGTTCATTCGTCAAGAGTTTCGTTTGATATAAGTGTCTTGAACATCCGACTCTCTCAGTGACTCCTTGAGAGCTGTGTAAAGATTTCTTGTTCCTCTGTTTGATCAGACTGTTGTACTTCCGACGAAACCGAAAACACTCTGCATGAGGCTGTCATCTGCTGAGGACGCGGTTAACCTCCAAGAAGATATAAACAAAGTTTTCCAGTGGGCAACGGTAAACAATATGATGTTCAATGAGGACAAATTCCAACTACTCCGTTATGGAAAACTGGAGGAGATAATAACTAGAGCAGAGTATACTACTGACTCCGGCCATACAATAGAGCGGAAAAATAATGTAAGGGACCTGGGAGTAGTAATGTCTGAGGATCTCACTTTCAAGGATCACAACAGTGCCACGATCGCACGTGCAAAGAAAATGATAGGATGGATAATGAGAACTTTCAAAACGAGAGATGCCAAGCCCATGATGATCCTTTTCAAATCATTGTTTCTCTAGGCTGAATACTGCTGTACATTAACATCTCCATACAAAGCAGGTGAAATCGCAGATCTAGAGAGTGTACAGAGATCCTTTACTGCACGTATAAGTTTGTCAAGCACCTTAACTACTGAGAACGCTTGGAAGTACTTGACTTGTACTCGTTGGAACGCAGGAGGGAGAGATATATCATAATCTACACTTGGAAAATCTTGGAAGGAATGGTCCCAAATCTGCACACAGAAATCACCCCCTACGAAAGTAAAAGATGGGCAGGCGATGCAAAATGCCGCCAATAAAAAGTAGGGGCGCCATTGGTACACTAAGAGAAAACACCATAAGTGTCCGGGGCCCAAAACTGTTCAACAGCCTCCTATCAAGCATTAGGGGAATTGCCAATAAACCCCTGGCTGCCTTCAAGAGAGAGCTGGACAGATACCTAAAGTCAGTGCCGGATCAGCCGGGCTGTGGCTCGTACGTCGGACTGCGTGCGGCCAGCAGTAACAGCCTAGTTGATCAGGCCCTGATCCATCGGGAGGCCTGGTCATGGACCGGGCCGCGGGGGCGTTGATCCCCGGAATAACCTCCAGGTAACCTCCAGGTAACTCGCATCAGAACACAGCTTTTATTATAAGGACTAAAGCTGTGAAACGTTGTCTTAATAAATGCTTGTTTCTGAAGCTTGCTCTGTAAAGCTTGTTCTGCGAAGTGAGTCTTCAAGAGTCGTGACTTTGATATCCCAGGAACACAACAAACCTCTACAGTGTGGTAAGAGCTTTTAGGTTCTGTTTATTGTTTCGGACTGAAACTTCATGTTGCTGTTTTGGCATGTGCCAACAGTCGACAAAAAAATATTCTTATATTGTTTAATCCAAGTGCGGCCAGCAAAAACAGCCTAGTTGATAGGCCTGACCTGGGGGAGGCCTGGCTGGCCCGGGCCGGGGGGGGCGTTGACCCCCGGATAACCCCCGGGAAACTCCAGGTAAGTGCCCCTTGCTTCGAAGTCAGGTGCGACGGTCACAGTGTGTATCCCCCCCCCTGGTCCCCACTCAAGCTCTCCACGTTCCCTGAGGTTGGGGAGGCGGAAAACGGGCGCTGTGGGGTAAAGAAAAACAACAAGTTTACCGAAAAAGTCTTTTTTAGGCCCGACATTTCCTCAAATTAAAGTTCTCAAAAAAATTGAAAAATCGTTTACTTAGGACAAAATCAGAAAGGGCTTGATATGCTAATCTCTTCTTTCACATTCCGGGGTTATTGCATGGGTTTGTATCTCGCTCCTGATGGAGGTTTTTAGATAGTAACCATTGAGAGGGTACACCTCCCGTTAAAACACGGTGAAACGGAAGTCTTACATTTAAAAATGATTCTCCCCTTGGGGAGGATTGTGCTCTTTTTTTTTTGCCTCTAAATGTGAAAATGACAGAATATCTTGCAAATTTTCTCTTATTTTTTAAATAGACTTATTTTTTTTTCCAGCGAACGTTAGTAATAAAATTTTTATTCAAAATACGTAATTTGAAAAAAATTTATTCGTGAAAAAAGGAGAAATAAGTGTTTTACACCTAGTGCTTGAAAGGGAAAAAGAGAGAGGGGGAAGAGAGAGAGAGGGGGAGAGAGAGAGAGAGAAGAGAGAGAGGGGAGGAGAATGAGTAATCTGGCAGAGGGTTATCACTTGTAAAACCCTCGGCTGCTTTGGGAAATTTCGAAAAAAGGGTTGTTTTTACGAATTTTAAAGACCCCAAACAAACGAGGTGGGGAGCCCACATGCAAAAAACCCTGCTGTGGGAAAGAGGTATTGGCCCAGCCTTTGCTCTGACTCGCCCCCCCCGCGGAATGCCTTCCCAAGGGGTGTTGACAACCAAGTGAAAGCCTTCACGGGACCCCCTTAATTACAACAAAAACCCCTTTCCCTCCCCGGCAATGTGACGAAGCCTACAGATCACCCTTTGGTTTTGGGTTTTCTTTGTGGAGGGCGCTCTGCTATACAAAGCAGGGCCCAAAGGGTAAAGACTTTTTCCTACCCCCTATAACGGAACTTGACGGGCAAGCCTGTGGGAAAAGGGTGACGTTCAAAAAGTGGGCCTCGCTAAAAATGGGAGGACAAAAAAAAAAGCTACCATCGGGTAGAGTGGCTCCAAAACTGGTGACCCCTGGCCCAAAGACAAAAGGTTTCCCCTGTAAACTATTACTCAAAAATCGACAGGATAAAAACCACCTCTATAGTGGGAAGAGAAAGCGGACTTTCCGAACACTTTTTTACCAAAAAGCAAGTTTGATCAGCGGGACCCTCTTTGGCTGCGAAGAACTGGTCAAAAAATGTCAGGGGGGAAGAGGAGGGGTGCTTTCCCTTAAATCGCTTGACCAAGAAAAACGCTGGGCCCAAAAAGGGTCCAAATTGATTTTCAGATCCCGACAGGGAAAAAGACCCTTTTCTTGGAAAGAAGCTTTAGTCCCGTTCAAAAAGAAGAGAGAGGAAATCACAAACAGACCCGTGTCCTCCCTTTAATCATGGAAAATCCTTGGCAATAATTCCCAAAAAAATGCCGTTTTTTTTGGGTACCCCTACTTTTTTTATCGTCAATATGGCTTCAGGAAAGGTTACTCTGCTGTGCTGTTGTTAACTCTCCATAAAGTGGCACCCGTCATTGTGAATCCAAATCGATGTGTGGTAGCACTGGCATTGTTGGTGCTTTTTACCAGGTTGGCACCCGGGGCTCTTTGCAAAACTGCAAGCCTGGGAAAAGCAGGCTCAGCTTGTCTCCCCAGGACCTTATGGTTGATCTCTAAGTGTATTCTCAATGGGAAAGAAATCCAAGACCCTTTGGGGAATGTTCCAAGAAAGCGTTTCTGGGACCATTGTTTGGAAAAGTCTACTTCAATGATTTTCATTATCTCAGAAACCCCCTGATAGCAGACGACGTACACTGGCATTCATTTTTCAAGAAAAGAAATGCCGATGCTCTAACTCTCAATACCCCAAAAAGCTATATCAGCTTGGGGGAAAAAGTGCAAGTAACATTTGCATCTGAGAAAACAAATGAGGTTCTAAAACCATGAGGAATGCTGGTGCAGTAGTAAGGATGAATGGGGAAGTGTGGACCTGGGGAAAGTGTATCCTTGGGGGGAAATTTGATTCCAAAAATGACCATGAAAAACCAGTTGTAAATCTTGCAAACAAGGGCTAGGAAGTTTCAGACTTCGCCGTATCTCGCTTGTTGACAGTAGGGGTTTCAAAATTCGTACGAGACAAGTACCTCAACCCTTTGGGATGCTCCACTTTCTTGGTTTGGGCCTGCCCCCCCCTATCTGCGACGCTTGACAAAGTGAGAACAGAGCAAGAGCTATCTCTCGCCTGGGGGCCTAGCGATAGACCTGTCATTTTTGCAGGCCTTTAACACAGGGGGAGGGGTGGCCTTACTGTTATGACAAGGCCAATATTGTCAAAATTCCACGTTGGATCCACTTCGAGGACAGCGTGAAGCAAGTTCTATACCCAAGAAAGCAGCAACTTCACCTGGCTGACCTTTTCCAGAAAACCACTTCATTGAGATCATTTTCCCCCGGATGACCGAGTATGGAACACATTCGTACAGCATTTTGTGTCAAAAGAGATAAAAATAGTTTTCAAAGGAAATGCTGGCCCAATAGGACCGATTTTATCCTGTTCCAATGATGTCTCTAAAATAAAAATGACTTTTTAAGGTCCAAGTCGGGCGAAAAGTGTCGTAAGTTCTCTCTTTTTGGCGGGGTTTTTTGTGAATAAAAAAAATTTTTTCCCCTGAGCTGATGTAGGTAATAGCCTTAGCTTGTAATAAAGTTAGGAATCCTTAACCTGTAAAAAGTTGTCAATAAAGTAGGGGCCTTAACCCAACCTTGTCAAACCCCGTGTAAAAAAAAAATGAGGAAGGAGAGAGAAGAGAGAGAGAGAAGAGAGAGGAGGAGAGGGGACTGGGAGGGGTTAAAAGAAGTTTAGAGAGCTTTAAACCTAGCGAGAAAGGTGTTTTGGGGGACCCAAAAACTAGAGAGGGAGAGAGTGTTTGAAGCCCAAATAGGGAGTACAAAAACTCGGAGTTCTAGCAAATAAAGAATGGTCTACAAAGACATCCCGTATTTTAAAACACCTTAAGAAGATTAAAATATATTTAACGTTAAATGAGATCACTGTATTACGGGGTAGCGGATACAAAACCTGATTGGTTAAACATTATATAAAAAATTTGGAAAGGGGAGGTGCCCAAGGAAAACTGAAAAAATTTAAGAAGGGGGGTGGTTACGGAGGTTGGCAAATTTCTGAAAGTTTGAATAGAGTGAAAAAATAATGAGATGTAAAGGAAAGCGAGGACCTCCGAATGTGATGTTAGAATGTGGAGGAAGTTTTTTTAAGATTTACGAAAGTAGGTGCAGGAGAAAAAAATAAAAGGAATGATGGGTGGAGTGATTAGGTGAAAATGTTCGTAATGGAGATAAGATACCATATGATTTTTTTTTGGCCATGCAAGACTTCTATAAAGAACACAATGTACGTGGAGAGGGTGAAAGAATGGTGAACTACAAAATAAAAACTAAAACCAGATTTTTTAGACAATTTTTGGAGATAATGTGAAAAAACCAAGATAGGCGTTGTTGTTGGATAATACATTAGCGACTATTCAAGGGAAGGGTGCCTCGATGCTAGTGAAGGGCTCTTGATTCAAAGAAATGGAGATACCCGGTCACAGACCGGGCCGCGGGGGCACTGACCCCCCCGAAACTCTCCAGGTATACTCCTTGTATACCTTATTTTTCTTCCTATCCTGAAACCATTAGAGGTATCTAGTGGTTTCAGTTACTACTACTACTACTACTACTTGCTACTACTTCCACCACTACTACTACTACTACTGATAATAATACACATTATGGCGAAAAAGAGAAACACCTAACATGTATCTATGCCATAAGGAGCCGTTCAGTGGTGCCAGTACTCTAACGGGACATCATAAAGGTGCTTTATGCTGACCTCGTTCCCATGGCGGCACACGTCGGCAGTGACCACTGTCTTACAATAGATACGAAATCGTTGTAATTTGCTGCAATGTGTGTGGCACAGTAAGTGTGGTGTAATGTGTGTGAGCGTGAATAGTGTGGTGTAATAAGTGTAATAGGACTGGTGTTATGAGTGTAATAAGAGTGGGTGTATCAAGGGTGCATCAAGAGTGGGTGTATCAAGAGTGTGTGCATCAAGAGTGGGTGTATCAAGAGTGTGTGCATCAAGAGTGGGTGTATCAAGAGTGGGTGTATCAAGAGTGAGTGCATCAAGAGTGGGTGTATGGAGAGTGCATCAAGAGTGGGTGTATGGAGAGTGCATCAAGAGTGAGTGCATCAAGAGTGCATCAAGAGTGCATCAAGAGTGGGTGTATCAAGAGTGAGTGCATTAAGAGTGGGTGTATCAAGAGTGCATCAAGAGTGAGTGCATCAAGAGTGCATCAAGAGTGCATCAAGAGTGAGTGCATCAAGAGTGAGTGCATCAAGAGTGGGTGTATCAAGAGTGAGTGCATCAAGAGTGGGTGTATCAAGAGTGCATCAAGAGTGTATCAAGAGTGCATCAAGAGTGCATCAAGAGTGTATCAAGAGTGCATCAAGAGTGCATCAAGAATGGGTGTATCAGGAGTGCATCAAGAGTGGGTATATCAAGAGTACATCAAGAGTGGGTGTATCAAGAGTGAGTGCATCAAGAGTGAGTGCATCAAGAGTGAGTGCATTAAGAGTGGGTGTATGGAGAGTGAGTGCATCAAGAGTGAGTGCATCAAGAGTGGGTGTATCAAGAGTGCATCAAGAGTGGGTGTATCGAGAGTGCATCAAGAGTGGGTGTATCGAGAGTGCATCAAGAGTGAGTGCATCAAGAGTGAGTGCATCAAGAGTGGGTGTATCAAGAGTGCATCAAGAGTGAGTGCATCAAGAGTGGGTGTATCGAGAGTGCATCAAGAGTGAGTGCATCAAGAGTGGGTGTATCAAGAGTGCATCAAGAGTGAGTGCATCAAGAGTGGGTGTATCAAGAGTGCATCAAGAGTGGGTGTATGAAGAGTGAATGTGGCTACAGACATGTTCCAGTACAGTCTGTGTCTACATTTCACTCTGCCAAGGACCTAGCCTCTCATAAGCCTGAAACCTCGCAAGAAGGTGCGACTACCAGTTCAAAATTAAAACAAGTTAGAAAGATAGAATGAAAGTAGTTGAACAAGAATAACCTGATGCAAAACCTTTGTTTTTTTTCCTTCAAAAAATGCTTCTGACATATCCTTGAGTGAGCAACATTTGTTAAATGTTACGAGGATCAGCGTGCAAGATATGAAGCAAAATTAGACGAGAGAGAAACCTCTCAGCACGAGCAAAGACCAAATTCCCGTGCCGAGTAGGGTCATATAGGCTAAGACCTTCGGTAGTTTTAGAGAGAGATTGGACAAATATACGAGTGACAGGGGCTGGGTTTGATACATATCTGAGGTATTGAAACAAATTCTTGGATTGCTCTTGGTAAAGATTGCACAAATATATGGGTGGTTTTGACAAGAACCTGTCGTTCATGGGACAGTTTTCCTGCTGCAGTGTTCCTTCATTCTTATGTTCTCATGTTCTTAACTATTGAATGCTGCGTCTTAAGGTGTTGACATAAAGAATAAAAGTAGGTATTGGTTAGTTTCTAATTGGATCAGTTATAAGAAAGGCTTCTGCAGAGAAGTATAAACAGTCACAGGGACTTTCAAAATGATAACGTATAGGACTTGAGTCATGCGACCACCGCTGCCAAAACACGGTCTCTCCAATGGAACATTGCTTCCCCGGGAGGACAAGACTTGCCGAGAAGCATGGAAAAAAAATCTATGTGAAGAGGGGAAAACTTTAGGTAGAGCGAAACGCTCACATTCCTCCTTCCGCCCCAAAACACTTCTTCTGAGATATAGCTAACTTTTGAAGAAGAAAAGTCACAATAACGAGGCTGGAACATTTCGCAAAGCCAAGGCACCGAAACGTTGTTGCGATGCTGACTTACTAGATAAATCAGCAGAGCACCGCTGATTAGTCCAATTTTTACTAAATAAAAACAGTTCACTAGCGCCCAGCAGAGGTCGTCGTCTCAGAACGATATAATTCAATTTCAGTTTTGGAGGCTAATTTAATATTTTTTTTACAGTTCCGCATTAGCATGTGGATAAGTGCTTAATGCTCACACGTTATCTTGATAAATACGCAACACATACTATTCCTGATTTACGTGGCGTGTGCCCCTGCCACGCTGGATATTAAGCTTCCTGCAACTGCTGCTGGTGTTGCAGTTGCCATTACTGCTGGTGTTGCGGTTGCTGATGGTGTTGCACTACTGCTGGTGTTGCAGTTACCAGTACTGGTGTTGAGGTTGTCGCTACTGCTGGTGCTGTAGTTGTCGCTACTGCTGGTGTTGTAGTTGTCGCTACTGCTGGTGTTGCAGTTGTTGCTACTGCTGGTGTTGCAGTTGTTACTACTGCTGGTGCTGTAGTTGTCACTACTGCTGGTGTTGCAGTTGTTACTACTGCTGGTGTTGCAGTTGTTACTACTGCTGGTGTTGCAGTTGTTACTACTGCTGGTGCTGTAGTTGTCACTACTGCTGGTGTTGCAGTTGTTACTACTGCTGGTGCTGTAGTTGTCACTACTGCTGGTGTTGCAGTTGTCACTACTGCTGGTGTTGCAGTTGTTACTACTGCGGGTGTTGCAGTTGTTACTACTGCGGGTGTTGCAGTTGTTACTACTGCGGGTGTTGCAGTTGTTACTACTGCGGGTGTTGCAGTTGTTACTACTGCGGGTGTTGCAGTTGTTACTACTGCTGGTGTTGCAGTTGTTACTACTGCTGGTGTTGCAGTTGTTACTACTGCTGGTGTTGCAGTTGTTACTACTGCTGGTGTTGCAGTTGTTACTACTGCTGGTGTTGCAGTTACTACTGCTGGTGTTGCAGTTACTACTGCTGGTGTTGCAGTTGTTACTACTGCTGGTGTTGCAGTTGTTACTACTGCTGGTGTTGCAGTTACCACTGCTGGTGTTGCAGTTACCACTGCTGGTGTTGCAGTTGTTACTACTGCTGGTGTTGCAGTTACTACTGCTGGTGTTGCAGTTACTACTGCTGGTGTTGCAGTTACTACTGCTGGTGTTGCAGTTACTACTGCTGGTGTTGCAGTTGTTACTACTGCTGGTGTTGCAGTTGTTACTACTGCTGGTGTTGCAGTTGTTACTACTGCTGGTGTTGCAGTTACTACTGCTGGTGTTGCAGTTACTACTGCTGGTGTTGCAGTTACTACTGCTGGTGTTGCAGTTACTACTGCTGGTGTTGCAGTTACTACTGCTGGTGTTGCAGTTACTACTGCTGGTGTTGCAGTTTACTACTGCTGGTGTTGCAGTTACTACTGCTGGTGTTGCAGTATACTACTGCTGGTGTTGCAGTTTGTTACTACTGCTGGTGTTGCAGTTGTTACTACTCTGGTGTTGCAGTTGTTACTACTGCTGGTGTTGCAGTTGTTACTACTGCTGGTGTTGCAGTTGTTACTACTGCTGGTGTTGCAGTTGTTACTACTGCTGGTGTTGCAGTTGTTACTACTGCTGGTGTTGCAGTTGTTACTACGCTGGTGTTGCAGTTGTTACTACTGCTGGTGTTGCAGTTGTTACTACTACTGGTGTTGCAGTTGTTACTACTGCTGGTGTTGCAGTTGTTACTACTGCTGTGTTGCAGTTGTTTACTACTGCTGGTGTTGCAGTTGTTACTACTGCTGGTGTTGCAGTTGTTACTACTGCTGGTGTTGCAGTTACTACTGCTGGTGTTGCAGTTACTACTGCGGGTGTTGCAGTTGTTACTACTGCGGGTGTTGCAGTTGTTACTACTGCTGGTGTTGCAGTTGTTACTACTGCTGGTGTTGCAGTTGTTACTACTGCTGGTGTTGCAGTTGTTACTACTGCTGGTGTTGCAGTTGTTACTACTGCTGGTGTTGCAGTTGTTACTACTGCTGGTGTTGCAGTTGTTACTACTGCTGGTGTTGCAGTTGTTACTACTGCTGGTGTTGCAGTTGTTACTACTGGCTGGTGTTGCAGTTGTTACTACTGCTGGTGTTGCAGTTGTTACTACTGCTGGTGTTGCAGTTGTTACTACTGCTGTGTTGCAGTTGTTACTACTGCTGGTGTTGCAGTTGTTACTACTGCTGGTGTTGCAGTTGTTACTACTGCTGGTGTTGCAGTTGTTACTACTGCTGGTGTTGCAGTTGTTACTACTGCTGGTGTTGCAGTTGTTACTACTGCTGGTGTTGCAGTTGTTATACTGCGGTGGTTGCAGTGTTACTACTGCTGGTGTTGCAGTTGTCTACTGCTGTGTTGCAGTTGTTACTACTGCTGGTGTTGCAGATTGTTACTACTGCTGGTGTTGCAGTTTGTTACTACTGCTGGTGTTGCAGTTGTTACTACTGCTGGTGTTGCAGTTGTTACTACTGCTGGTGTTGCAGTTGTTACTACTGCTGGTGTTGCAGTTGTTACTACTGCTGGTGTTGCAGTTGTTACTACTGCTGGTGTTGCAGTTGTTACTACTGCTGGTGTTGCAGTTGTTACTACTGCTGGTGTTGCAGTTGTTACTACTGCTGGTGTTGCAGTTACTACTGCTGGTGTTGCAGTTGTTACTACTGCTGGTGTTGCAGTTGTTACTACTGCTGGTGTTTGCAGTTGTTACTACTGCTGGTGTTGCAGTTGTTACTACTGCTGGTGTTGCAGTTGTTACTACTGCTGGTGTTGCAGTTGTTACTACTGCTGGTGTTGCAGTTGTTACTACTGCTGGTGTTGCAGTTGTTACTACTGCTGGTGTTGCAGTTGTTACTACTGCTGGTGTTGCAGTTGTTACTACTGCTGGTGTTGCAGTTGTTACTACTGCTGGTGTTGCAGTTTTACTACTGCTGTGTTGCAGTTGTTACTACTGCTGGTGTTGCAGTTGTTACTACTGCTGGTGTTGCAGTTGTTACTACTGCTGGTGTTGCAGTTGTTACTACTGCTGGTGTTGCAGTTGTTACTACTGCTGGTGTTGCAGTTGTTACTACTGCTGGTGTTGCAGTTGTTACTACTGCTGGTGTTGCAGTTGTTACTACTGCTGGTGTTGCAGTTGTTACTACTGCTGGTGTTGCAGTTGTTACTACTGCTGGTGTTTGCAGTTGTTACTACTGCTGGTGTTGCAGTTGTTACTACTGCTGGTGTTGCAGTTTTACTACTGCTGGTGTTGCAGTTGTTACTACTGCTGGTGTTTGCAGTTGTTACTACTGCTGTGTTGCAGTTGTTACTACTGCTGGTGTTGCAGTTGTTACTACTGCTGGTGTTTGCAGTTTTACTACTGCTGGTGTTGCCAGTTGTTACTACTGCTGGTGTGCAGTTGTTACTACTGCTGGTGTTGCAGTTGTTACTACTGCTGGTGTTGCAGTTGTTACTACTGCTGGTGTTGCAGTTGTTACTACTGCTGGTGTTGCAGTTGTTACTACTGCTGGTGTTGCAGTTGTTACTTACTGCTGGTGTTGCAGTTGTTACTACTGCTGGTGTTGCAGTTGTTACTACTGCTGGTGTGCAGTTGTTACTACTGCTGGTGTTGCAGTTGTTACTACTGCTGGTGTTGCAGTTGTTACTACTGCTGGTGTTGCAGTTACTACTGCTGGTGTTGCAGTTACTACTGCTGGTGTTGCAGTTGTTACTACTGCTGGTATTGTTGTAGCTGCAGATGGTGGCGTTGTCTTCGCTATTGTGGCCGCCAGCTGGTGCTGTAATAGTTGCTCCAACAGCTGGTGTTGCAATTGCAGCTGCAGCTGCTGCTGGTGGTGTTGTAACAGCTGCTAGTGTTTATAATTTGTTGCCACTGCTGCTGTGTGGATAAGTTTGATTTTGCATCAGCTGCTGGTGTGGATGATGCTGTAGCTGCTGTTCATGTGGCTGTTGATGGTGTTGCTGTCGCACGTGCTGCTGGTGTGGCTGTGACTGATGATGCAAATGTTCTGTAGCGTGGTTTAATTCAGCTACTGTTGTTTCTGTTATGTTGCTGGTGCAACTGCTGCTCCTGTTAATGTTGCTCCTGCAACTGCTGCTCTTGTTAATGTTAACATCGCAGCTGCTGTTCCTGTTAATGTTGCTAATAGTGCAAATGCGGGTCCTGTTAATGTTAACAGTACAACCGTTGCTCCTGTTTATAGCACTGCTACTGCAACTTTTGCCTGTTATATAGCTGTTACTGCTGTTGTTGTTGAGGCCAATACTGTTGTTGCAACTATACCCACACTTTTGTTTTATTTTATTAAAGCACTATGTTTTGTCCTGTGTACCTCACTAGTTGTAATTACCAATTGTGGTTGCAGGGGTCGAGTCATAGTTCCTGGTCCCCGCCTCTTCGCTGGTCTCTATTGCGCGCGTGTGTGTGTGTGTGTGTGTGTGTGTGTGTGTGTGTGTGTGTGTGTGTGGTGCATATATGTGCTTACACAAGTATATGCACTCTGCTCTATGTGGCTGCAGGGGTCGAGTCTCAGCTCCTGTCTTCCGCCTCTCAACGTCCCTCTTTGCCAGATTCACCCCCTCACAACCTCCTGGAACACTGTCATACCTGCTCTTAAACCCATGGAGCTGAAGAAATACTTTCTGACATCTCCGTGGCTCATCTGTGCCTTTAACTTCCAGCTACGTGTCTCACATCCCCTCCACTCCGTGTGTGTTTACCTCTCTAAGGTGATGGCAAACGAGAGAGCCAAAAAGGAGAACGCATACGGCTAGACCAATGTGTAACGATCTATGCACAGAGAGAGAACAGATCAGCGTCGCTGTGCCTGTCTCGGACAGCCTAGACACCTGCTCGTTGAACACGGGCTAAGCCATGCGTGACGAATAAAGAAAAACGGGTTAGTGTAGCGGAAGATAAGCCATTTATCCAACTTCAACATTATACAAGGAGTCGCATGCGGTAATAGGGATTAAGATGACGTTTCGCCAGCCATCGGCTTTATCCATCCAGTGGGCTGACCGCAGCCACCGGCTGGCGAAAAGATCCTGATAAAAAGCTTAAATAACTCACTGGTGGCTTTCTGCAGGTTCACGTTAATTGCCATTTTTTTTACCTTCGACACCACAGCGACACGAACACGCACAGAAACCATGAACACGTACAGGAACCATGAACACGTACAGGAACCATGTGTCAGCATAGTTGCTTATCCCTGTGTTGTATAGCATAGCATGACTCACGAAATCGTAATGACACGATTGCAAATAAACCATACCCCCGGCCGGGATTGAACCCGCGGTCAGAGAGTCTCAAAACTCCAGCCCGTCGCGTTAGCCACTAGACCAGCTAGCCACAATAAGATTCGTCCAACTAGGTATATTGTTGACGGCAGTGAAGGGACTTGAGCTAGAGTTCGTCACGGCCACGCTAGCTGGAGATTCGTCTGTAAAAACTTGCATTTGTGGTCACAGAGGTGCCTTTGCTAACCTTCCTATGGTGTAGAAATATACCTAGTTGGACGAATCTTATTGTGGCTAGCTGGTCTAGTGGCTAATGCGACGGGCTGGAGTTTTGAGACTCTCTGACCGCGGGTTCAATCCCGGCCGGGGTATGGTTTGATAGCATAGCATATAGTATCATCCATGTGCTTTATATAGAAGACCCCTTACTAGCCGAAGCATGTTCTAGGCATATTCCCCTAAGAAAGAAGAAGAGCAGGAGTAAACTGGAGAGAAAAAGACGCTCCCTCTACAGAAGACGACGAAGAGTCACTGAGCTCCTCAGGAGTGCTAGAATATCTGATACACGAAAGGAGGCGCTGACCAGGGAAGTGGAAACTATCGAACTTAAGTTAAACGACTCTTACAGGAACCAGGAGAGGCAGGAGGAGCTTAAAGCTATTAGTGAAATTGAAAGAAATTCAAAATATTTCTTTTCATATGCCAAAAACAAGGCAAATACCACATCTAGTATCGGGCCCTTACTCAGACAGGATGGGACTTACACAGATAACAAGGAAATGAGTGAAATATTGAAATCCCAGTACGACTCTGTGTTTAGTGAACCACTAATCGGTCTGAGGATCGACGACCCAAATGATTTCTTCATGAATGAGCCTCAAAACTCCATAAATGTATGCCAGATTTCCGACATTACCCTAACTCCGATAGATTTCGAAAAAGCCATTGACAACATGCCTATGCACTCAGCCCCGGGCCCAGACTCGTGGAACTCTGTTTTCATTAAGAACTGCAAGAAATCCCTCTCGCGTGCCCTAAGTACACTATGAAGGAGGAGCTTGGACATGGGTGAAATTCCACAGTCACTTAAACAACGGATATAGCCCCACTCCATAAAGGTGGCAGCAAAGCATTAGCTAAGAACTATAGACCAATAGCTCTGACGTCCGACATCATAAAAAACTTTGAAAAGAGTGCTAAGAAGCAGGATTGCAAATCACCTGGATTCCCAAAATCTGCACAATCCAGGCAACATGGGTTCAGGGCAGGTCGCTCCTGCCTCTCACAACTACTGGATCACTATGACATGGCCTTGGATGCACTGGAAGAAATCAGAATGCAGATGTAATATACACAGACTTTGCAAAAGCATTTGACAAATGCGATCATGGCGTAATAGCCCATAAAATACGTGCTAAAGGAATAACTGGGAAAGTGGGGAGATGGATCTTCAACTTCCTAACAAATCGAATACAAAGAGTAGTGGTCAACAGAGTTAAATCGGAGGCTGCCATAGTGAAGAGCTCTGTTCCACAAGGCACAGTACTCGCCCCCATCTTATTCCTTATCCTCATATCAGACATAAACAGAGATATACACCACAGCACCGTATCATCCTTTGCGGATGATACTAGGATCTGCATGAGGCTGTCAAATTGCTGAGGACGCGGTTAACCCCCAAGAAGATATAAACAAAGTTTTCCAGTGGGCAACGGTAAACAATATGATGTTCAATGAGGACAAATTCCAACTACTCCGTTATGGAAAACCGAAGGAGATAATAACTAGAACAGAGTATACTACTGACTCCGGCCATACAATAGAGCGGAAAAATAATGTAAGGGACCTGGGAGTAGTAATGTCTGAGGATCTCACTTTCAAGGATCACAACAGTGCCACGATCGCACGTGCAAAGAAAATGATAGGATGGATAATGAGAACTTTCAAAACGAGAGATGCCAAGCCCATGATGATCCTTTTCAAATCACTTGTTCTCTCTAGGCTAGAATACTGCTGTACATTAACATCTCCATTCAAAGCAGGTGAAATCGCAGATCTAGAGAGTGTACAGAGATCCTTTACTGGGAACGCTTGGAAACACTTGACTTGTACTCGTTGGAACGCAGGAGGGAGAGATATATCATAATCTACACTTGGAAAATCTTGGAAGGAATGGTCCCAAATCTGCACACAGAAATCACTCCCTACGAAAGTAAAAGACTGGGCAGGCGATGCAAAATGCCCCCAATAAAAAGTAGGGGCGCCATTGGTACACTAAGGGAAAACACCATAAGTGTCCGGGGCCCAAAACTGTTCAACAGCCTCCCATCAAGCATTAGGGGAATTGCCAATAAGCCCCTGGCTGCCTTCAAGAGAGAGCTGGACAGATACCTAAAGTCAGTGCCGGATCAGCCGGGCTGTGGCTCGTACGTTGGACTGCGTGCGGCCAGCAGTAACAGCCTAGTTGATCAGGCCCTGATCCATCGGGAGGCCTGGTCATGGACCGGGCCACGGGGGCGTTGATCCCCGGAATAACCTCCAGGTAACTTCCAGGCCTGTGACTGTATGACGTCACGGGATGCAGCTTGAGTGTGAGGCGAGATACCTCGGCCTCAGTCGGCGTTTGACATAGGCTAGGACAAGGCAGAGGCTGGGCTCCATCTCCCATCATCACAGTCTGACAATATATTGTTACCATCCAACCAGTGTGTCTACCTTCAACCCTCGATATCTCCTTTTAAGAACCCCTACGACAAAGAGGAGGAGGGAAGAGTGAAGATAGAACAAGAAGAAGAAGGAAGAGCAAAGACAGAACAAGAAGAGGAAGGAAAAGTGAAGATAGAAGAAGAAGAGGGAAGAGTGAAGATAAAGGAAGAGGAAGGAGGCAAGATAAAAGAGGAGGAGGTGAAGATAGGCGAGGGCTACAGCATCGAGGACTATCTGGATACACTTGACCTGGTCAACGATGATGTAAAGGATGATGTTCTAGAAGAGATGAAGATTGAAGATGAGACGCAAGGAAAGGCTAGTGAAGGAAGTGAACAAGTGAATAATGATGGAAACCCAGAGGAAGATAATGGAAGATGAAAAGGAGAATATTGAGGAGAAAGAGGAAGTGGGTGAAGAGAAACACATTAAACAGGAGGTGAAAGAAGAAAGTAAAGAGATGGGAGTTGATGATAAAGAAGCAGTTAAAGCATATGGATGATACTATATGCTATGCTATATAACACAGATATCAGCAACTATGCTGACACATAAACACGTACAGAGACTACGTACTCTACGAGCATGTACAATACTAGGGCAGCAGAATTGGTTCTTGGAATATAATAATAATAATTACAATAATAATAATAACAACAACAACAATATAACACGTACACTAAGAACAAAAGTACACTCCAGCACATCAACCGTACAGTCACAGGAGAACGCTAAATCCGTAAGGGGTCTCAACGTACCACTGAATGGGTGGGAATCAGGTTTTGATCCGAGAAAGACGAAGGTGGCATCAATTCCCTGGATCAAGAACCCTTCACCAGCACCAAGATATGCATCTCATCCCCCCAATCACACAATAGATGGATGCAGCTTCTCTTGAGAAAATCTCGCTTCATCTCGCCCACCATGAAGATGCAAAGCCCAGAACAAGCTTTAACTGGGACAATGAGAGCTTTATCATGCACATATATTTCTGGAAGATAGGTGCAGTACCTTAGTAAGGCTTGTTAAAAGCTCTACGCAGAGAGACAACTTGATAAAGCTTTACATAGAGCGAAACATGACTCGATCAGATTCTAACCAGAACAAAAGAGGACTCGGTAAAGCTCTAACCAGAACAAAAGAAGACTCGGTAAAGCTCTAACCGGAGCAAAAGAAGACTCGGTAAAGCTCTATAGAAGGAAAGATTTTCCCAATAAGACCTTTTCCTTTTTATCAGTCTGTGTCTTCGTCCTTCGTACCTGTCGGTATTTGGTATCAACGCACCTCTATACCGAGGTACCTGTTAATTACGTAGCCAAGACCTCCCTTTCCTTTATTCCTTGGTACGCCCAAAACACGTACGTAAACATTGTATCACGTACATTCGACGTGCTTTCTTCCGCTCGGTAACTACTGCAATCACTACCTCAAGATCATCAGAGAGAGAGAGAGAGAGAGAGAGAGAGAGAGAAGGAGAGAGGAGGAGAGAGAGAGAGAGAGAGAGAGAGAGAGAGAGAGAGAGAGAGAGAGAGAGAGAGAGAGAATGAATTGATAATATTGGTAATAAGGAGGTTGAAAGCAGAACAGGACGCTGTCTGTAACTTAACTGCGGATTTTAAACTGCATGCAAGGGGAAAATTGCCTGCATGCAGAAGAGGGAGGGGGGAGTTGGAGAACACGCACCTGCTTCCTCGCCTCCTCACCTACCCTCCCTCACCTCACCTACTGCCCCACCTCACAGGTGCCCGTTAAACAGGTATCACAACGGCCATAATGACGAGCTCTCAACCACGCTGGTAATTGTGTGTGTGTCTCTCTTTTTGTCTGTCTCTCTCCTCGTATTCCCACCTAGGTCTCCTGCTGTTGGGTTGAGGCTTCTGCATTTCTGACACTGCTCTTTCTGGTTTCCTCCCTGCCATGTGGTGCCATGGATGTGGTCAGAATTCTCACTATTCTCTGTCCTGCTTCATTTCCTCGAACCATCACTGGTTCCTCGCCTGGCTCTGCTTTTTTTAACCCTATCATTGTAGTTGATACCCATACTGGCAGTATGGTATCAGATATTGCCTCTGTTAGTTTTGTCTCTGTGATAGCAATGATGTTTGGCATTTGTTCTGCTACTCACTCTTTACATACACCGATAATTTTTATAATGATCTGCTAGAGGGAATAAATAAATATATGATTATTGCAGATGGAAAAACCCTTTTATAGTATAAAATAAAAATTGCTGCAAAGCCCTTCGAGAAAACCGAAATAAGTTAGCTAGATGGATGGATAATGAAATTTAACATATGTGTGTGTTTGTAACAGAAAAAGAACTAACAAGCAATAAGAATACAATCATTTGTGAAATATTAATATTTTTTGGAGTAATCAAATATTAATTAAATATCAAATTTCAAAATTGCCTTCACATACTCGGACATGATGAAATAAACTGTTCATGACGTTTTTTAGAGAAAAACTAGAATGTGCAACTTGTACAGTAGATAAAATATTAAAAGTTGAAGCAATTGCAACAACTGGCTATCAGAGTTATGAACCTTGAAAGCCAAATATAAGATCAAGAAATTATACGTTAAAACTAAGAAAAAAATATTTATGAAAACAATATTTATAGTGTCTAATTACTGTTACATAAGGTGGCTCATGACCTGGTAGGTAAAGCTCTTGCTTCACACGCTGAGGGTCCGGATTCGATTCCCGGCGAGGGTGAAAGCATTTAACTGGAGTTTACCTGGAGAGGGTTTCGGGGGTCAATGCCCCCGCGGCCCGGACTGAGACCAGGCCTCATGGTGGATCAGGGTCTGATCAACCAGGCTGTTACTGCTGGCCGCACGCAAGCTGACGTATGAACCACAGCCCGGTTGGTCAGGTACTGACTTTAGGTGCCTGTCCAGTGCCTTCTTGAAGACAGCCAGGGGTCTATTGGTAATAACCCTTATGTATGCTGGGAGGCAGTTGAACAGTCTTGAGCCCCGGACACTTATTTTGTTGGCTCTCAATGTATTCGTGACGCCCCTGCTTTTCATTGGTGGAATGTTGCCTTACACCTGCTGTCCAGTGTTCACCCATCAGTAAAATAGGTACCTGGGTGTTAGTCGACCGGTGTGGGTTGCATCCTGGGACAAAACTGACCTAATTTGCCCGAAATGCTCTGCATAACAAGTCAATAATGTCAGCTAGGCCTGTATACCTTGTACATGTACTTGTAAAAATAAAGATATTATTATTATTATTATTATTATTATTATTATTATTATTATTATTATTATTATTACCTTTATAAAGAAGGCCTAAATTCCCAGGCGTAAACAACATCTGGGAAACCGGAAGTAATCCAGTCTATTTCAAGAAAACAGAAAATAATAGGAGGTCGCTATTGTAAAATAAGGGAAAGGCTGTCTTCAAAGGATTTAATAAGGTATATCTTGGGGAAACAGAGTGTGTATATACCGCTGGAATGAAATCCAAGAGTAGACAGTGTGTTCCACAACCACAAGAGACATTAAAAAATGATAGGACACACTAAACGCTGAAGACGGGACGCCGCGAGCACAGCCTTGCTCCTGTAATCACAAATATGTAATCACACACAGACACGCTCATGTCAGCGCCTCCATGACACGCTAGTCCTGTCAGACCGACTGCTAACAAGGTTATTTAAGGCTCGTTGCCGCTGGTTTTGACAGCACGGCGGCCTTGTGATATGCTAACTCGTTCTTAATTTCCACGACCTGGTGATCGATGCAGGACCTACCTGACGGAGTCTCCCCCCTCTAGCGTAACGACGTTTTACACACGCACACACATACAGATGCAGGTAGGCAAATACTCAAAGCGTAAGAGAATGGAATATATGCAAAAAGAAGATAACACTACAGAATAGGGAAGCAAACAGAAAAGTCAGAAATGAATACAGGTGGGTAAGAAGAAAGGCTGAACGACAAAATGAGAACATAACAAATGCCAAAATCTGAGCCCAAGTTGATATACAACCACAACCGAAGGAAGACAGCAGTGAAGGACAAGGTAATAAGGCTGAAGAAAGAAAGAAGAGAGCTCAGTAGGAATGACCAGGAAGTCTGTGAGGAGCTGAACAAAAAATTTAGGGAGGTATTGTCAATGGAATAGGAAAAATGACCGGAGTCAAAAAGCAAGAGTACATCAGCGAGCACTAGACAATACAAACAACGGGAGCCGAGATGAAGAGACTACTGAATAAGCTAGTTACCTTGAAGGCAATGGGACCAGAGAGCCCTCTCTCTGTGGGTTCTGCAGAAAATCGTCGTTATTGTGAAGCACTAGCAGTGATTTTCAACATATCGAATGAAAGATGGCAACTGCCAGAGGTTTGGAAGGCTGCGAATGTTGTCCCAGTAACTTAAGAACGAAGGAACACTGCAGAAGGCCTACTGGCCCATGCGAGGCAGGTCCAAGTCTCCTACCGGCTTAAGCCAATGCACCCAACCTAGTCAGGTCAGGTCACATTGACTTAAGGGAGGAACACGGCAACCGACCTGGTAGCACAAGCTATCAGGTCTAACTCACACCCACCCACATCTACTCATGTATTTATCCAACCTATTTTTAAAGCTACACAACGTTCTGGCCTCTATAACGGTACGTGGGAGTTTGTTCCACTCATCCACAACTTTTACCAAACCAGTACTTTCCTATATCCTTCCTGAATCTGATTTTTAAAAAAAAACCCTTTTGGCCGCCCTGTTTTGGCTAATTTTTCAGAACTATTTACTCCCTTTTTTTTATTTCCTGTTTCCATTTATACACCTAATATATCTCCCCAAATTCTAGTCTTTCTAGGAGTAAAGTTTCAGGGCCCTTATTTACCCCTCTGGAAAGGTTTTGATACATGGGATCAACTTTTTTCATCCCCTTTTGTAATTTTCCGGGAAAAATTTTATCCTTCTGTAATCGGGACCAAAAATGTGCAGAAAATTTAAAAATGAGGCTAACCAAAGGGATGTTAGAGTTGAAGAACAACTGAGGACTCCTTTTATTTATGCTTCTTGTATAAAGCCGGGTTCTATTAGCTTTATTGCGAACACTTACGCATTTTGTTTTGGTTTCAGATTATGCTAACCGAACCCCAAAATTTTTTTCGCAATCGTAAAAAAAAAGATCTACATTATTTAGTTTTTAGTGGCTGGTTATTGTCCGTCCAACTTTTAGAATTTTTCATTTGTCTATTTAAAAAGCATCTCCATTTCTCCGACCACTGCCAGGGCTTGAACTACCGGTCTGTTTTTTCCACGCCCATCTAACTTTAAAATTTGGTCCACTCTTTTAAAAACAAATGCACGTCGCATTTCCCACGTATTATGCTTTTGTTCCGCTCTTTTGCAAAACAATAGAAACCTATGCAGCAAGTATCGTTTTCCCTGTAAACATTATGTGTTAAGATAACTTTTTAAAACAAAAAACTTATAAAAATTTGGGTATTGAAGAAATTCAAACGTCAGCAACGTCGCGCACTGGTGCTGAATCTGCGGGAATTAAAGGGCAAACGAGTCAGAAATACCCTTTAAAAAAAAAAACATGAAAAATATTCTGCGTTTACCCACCGATCAGTTCCTCTTAAGTAAAACCACAGGTAACTGATATACCAGGTAACTGATATACTAGGTCATTAAATATCAGCTTCCAATTTATAATTTTAACAGAGACTTGGGTAAAACCTGCTGAAGACTCATTCAGGATGGGAAAAAAAAACACTCCCGGGTTTTGTTTTAAATTTGATCTAGAATGCTCCCTTTACGTCATACAACAGGTATAATATTCTGGGACAAAGTTGTACCTAACTGCAGATCTACATTTTTTGTATAACTGTACACCTAACGAGAGTGAGGTACTACAATCAACTATACTAATGATATTCAATTTAAAAATGTTGTAAACACGAAAGATGCCTATGAGAAATTTTTATTTTTATATTTTATGTTAAGGTTTTAGGAAAAGAAGTAGCAATGATGGTAGTATAAACACCACACACACACACACACACAAACCACACACAACAACACACACAACACACACCACACCCAAAACCCCACCCAATTCTCTCGGAACAGCATGAAAAAGATGCAACAAAATTTCGTATGAGGGTGTTACTCGATTACGTTAAAAATTTTTGGGCTGCGTGCTTCCACCCCAAAAAAAGTCCCCCTTTAAGGTTAAGAGCATACGTATATAATACATAATCCCCATGATGAAAGTTTGGAGTTAATGGGCAAATAAGAGAGTGGAGCGACCCAACCAGCGCAATACTCTTTCGCTTCATTTACTAGCCCAGAGTGGAGGGCGGTGACTGCGTGTCTCGTCCGCGTGGCAGCTGACAGCCCGAACTGCTGTCAAGTCTTAAAGGCGTTTAACCTACAGCTGATGCCAGTTTATTTGTCAGGGATTATTAAATTAAAAATAAAAAGTGCTGTATAGATCCTTCAGCGCTGACGTATGTCAGGAAACTCCCCCATCCCTCTGCACAGTTTATTTGTTAGTAAGATGACCCCAGTCATTGGTGCCACCACTGTAGTGGTGGACGTTACAAGTCGTTGAGGACACGTCAAGGTGCAGCAGCCGATGTAAAACATCTGTGGTGTTTCAGTAAATTTTTTACGGTTACAGAAGAGTAGGAGGAAGCGTGAAATTCACAGGTAAAGTTACAACTCATTAACGTCACTTACCTGATGGATAAATGAGACTCTTTCCTCGTTTTCGTTAATGTGAAGATACCTGTGGGTCATAGTTGCTTCCCCCTTCAGCTAATTCAGCCAAAATTATTCTTGCAGACTTGTTTCATAAAACAAGAATAATTCTGCCTAACAAGCCTATCATGCAGCTGGGATTGATGGGATAAAGACAAATGTTAAAAGCAGGTGGCGAGATAGTTTTGGAATGGTTGGTGCTTTTATTCAACAAATGTATGGAAGAGGGGAAGGTACTTAGGAACTGGCAGAGAGCATGTATAGTTCTTTTGTATAAAGTCAAAGGGGACAAAAGATCGTGTAAAATTTATAGAGGAATAAGCCTGTTGAGTATACCTGGTAAAGTGTATGGTAGAGCTATTTTTGAAAGAAAAAGAGTGAGACGGACAGCAGGATCGCAGATGAACAAGGAGGCTTTGAGAAGGGTAAGAAGTGTGTAGACCAAGTGTTTATAGTGAAGCATATAGGTGAACAGTATTTAGATAAGGATAAAGGGGTTTTCGTTGCATTTATGGATTTGGAAAAGGCATATGATTAGGTGGATAGGGGAGCAGTGTGGCAGATGTTGCAAATGTATGGAATAAGTGGTAGGTTAAAAAAAACAGTCAAGAATTTTTTATGAGGATTGTGAGGCTTTGGTTAGAGTAAGTAGGAGGGAGATTATTTCCCAGTAAAAGTAGGCCTTATGCGTGATGTCATCGTGGTTTTTAATATATTTATGAATGTAGTTGTAAGAGAAGTGAATGCTCGGGTGTTGGCAAAATGTGTGGGATTAAAAAAGAGAGAATCTAACACAAAGTGGGAGTTGTTTCGTTACTTTGCTGAAGACACTGTGCTTTTGGGAAATTCTGAAGAGAAGCTGCCGAGGATGATGGATGAGTTTGGTAGGGCATGTGAAAGAAGGAAATTAGGAGTGAACATAGGAAAAGATCAAAGTGATGATAAAAAAGTTAGGTAGTGAAAGACTGGAGGGAGTATGGAGGATGTGAATGTATTCAGGTATTTGGGAGTGGACATGTCAACAGATGGGCTTATGAAAGACGAGGTAAATCATAGAATTTATGAGGGGGGAAAAAAGGTGAGTGAAGCACTGAGGAATCTGTGGAGGAAAAAAAAAAACGTTATCCATGAAAGCAAAGAGAAAATGAACATTAAAATGGTATAAAATACCGACAGATTGTTAGGTAAGACACATATGCAACAGTTAGGTATCTTTATTTTGAAACGTTTCGCCTACACAGCAGGCTTCTTCAGTCGAGTACAGAAAAGTTGATAGAAGCAGAAGATACTTGAAGACGATGTAATCAGTCCATCACCCTTAAAGTTTTGAGGTGGTCAGTCCCTCAGTCTGGAGAAGAGCATTGTTCCGTTGTCTGAAACAATATGAAGTTGAAGTGACAGAATCGGGCCTTATATAGTCCCAGGAGGTGAGACGTAGGTTGATTTGGGAGGGCAGGTCCTTCTCAAAGCCAGCCGTTCTCACTAGTAGAGGTTGTCGAAGTAGATGGTCTTTTTACCAAGATACCCTTGTGTTGCAGTGTCTGACAGAATGAACATTAAAATGGTATAAAATACCGACAGATTGTTAGGTAAGACACATATGCAACAGTTAGGTATCTTTATTTTGAAACGTTTCGCCTACACAGCAGGCTTCTTCAGTCGAGTACAGAAAAGTTGATAGAAGCAGAAGATACTTGAAGACGATGTAATCAGTCCATCACCCTTAAAGTTTTGAGGTGGTCAGTCCCTCAGTCTGGAGAAGAGCATTGTTCCGTTGTCTGAAACAATATGAAGTTGAAGTGACAGAATCGGGCCTTATATAGTCCCAGGAGGTGAGACGTAGGTTGATTTGGGAGGGCAGGTCCTTCTCAAAGCCAGCCGTTCTCACTAGTAGAGGTTGTCGAAGTAGATGGTCTGTACCAAGATACCCTTGTGTTGCAGTGTCTGACAGAATGAACATTAAAATGGTATAAAATACCGACAGATTGTTGGGTAAGACACATATGCAACAGTTAGGTATCTTTATTTTGAAACGTTTCGCCTACACAGCAGGCTTCTTCAGTCGAGTACAGAAAAGTTGATAGAAGCAGAAGATACTTGAAGACGATGTAATCAGTCCATCACCCTTAAAGTTTTGAGGTGGTCAGTCCCTCAGTCTGGAGAAGAGCATTGTTCTCTGTACTCGACTGAAGAAGCCTGCTGTGCAGGCGAAACGTTTCAAAATAAAGATACCTAACTGTTGCATATGTGTCTTACCTAACAATCTGTCGGTATTTTATACCATTTTAATGTTCATTCTGTCAGACACTGCAACACAAGGGTATCTTGGTACAGACCATTACTTCGACAACCTCTACTAGTGAGAACGGCTGGCTTTGAGAAGGATCTGCCCTCCCAAATCAACCTACGTCTCACCTCCTGGGACTATATAAGGCCCGATTCTGTCACTTCAACTTCATATTGTTTCAGACAACGGAAACAATGCTCTTCTCCAGACTGGGGGGACTGACACCTCAAAACTTTAAGGGTGATGGACTGATTTACATCGTCTTCAAGTATCTTCTGCTTCTATCAACTTTTCTGTACTCGACTGAAGAAGCCTGCTGTGTAGGCGAAACGTTTCAAAATAAAGATACCTAACTGTTGCATATGTGTCTTACCTAACAATCTGTCGGTATTTTATACCATTTTAATGTTCATTCTGTCAGACACTGCAACACAAGGGTATCTTGGTACGACCATCTACTTCGACAACCTCTACTAGTGAGAACGGCTGGCTTTGAGAAGGACCTGCCTCCCAAATCAACCTACGTCTCACCTCCTGGGACTATATAAGGCCCGATTCTGTCACTTCAACTTCATATTGTTTCAGACAACGGAACAATGCTCTTCTCCAGACTGAGGGACTGACCACCTCAAAACTTTAAGGGTGATGGACTGATTACATCGTCTTCAAGTATCTTCTGCTTCTATCAACTTTTCTGTACTCGACTGAAGAGCCTGCTGTGTAGGCGAAACGTTTCAAATAAAGATACCTAACTGTTGCATATGTGTCTTACCTAACAATCTGTCGGTATTTTATACCATTTTAATGTTCATTCTGTCAGACACTGCAACACAAGGGTATCTTGGTACAGACCATCTACTTCGACAACCTCTACTAGTGAGAACGGCTGGCTTTGAGAAGGACCTGCCCTCCCAAATCAACCTACGTCTCACCTCCTGGGACTATATAAGGCCCGATTCTGTCACTTCAACTTCATATTGTTTCAGACAACGGAACAATGCTCTTCTCCAGACTGAGGGACTGACCACCTCAAAACTTTAAGGGTGATGGACTGATTACATCGTCTTCAAGTATCTTCTGCTTCTATCAACTTTTCTGTACTCGACTGAAGAAGCCTGCTGTGTAGGCGAAACGTTTCAAAATAAAGATACCTAACTGTTGCATATGTGTCTTACCTAACAATCTGTGGGTTTATTTTATACCATTTTAATGTTCATTCTGTCAGACCTGCAACTCAAGGGTATCTTGGTACAGACCATCTACTTCGACAACCTCTACTAGTGAGAACGGCTGGCTTTGAGAAGGACCTGCCCTCCCAAATCAACCTACGTCTCACCTCCTGGGACTTATAAGGCCCGATTCTGTCACTTCAACTTCATATTGTTTTAGACAACGGAACAATGCTCTTCTCCAGATGAGGGGACTGACCACCTCAAAACTTTAAGGGTGATGGACTGATTACATCGTCTTCAAGTATCTTCTGCTTCTATCAACTTTTCTGTACTCGACTGAAGAAGCCTGCTGTGTAGGCGAAACGTTTCAAAATAAAGATACCTAACTGTTGCATATGTGTCTTACCTAACAATCTGTCGGTATTTTATACCTTTTTAAATGTTCATTCTGTCAGACACTGCAACACAAGGGTATCTTGGTACAGACCATCTACTTCGACAACCTCTACTAGTGAGAACGGCTGGCTTTGAGAAGGACCTGCCCTCCCAAATCAACCTACGTCTCACCTCCTGGGACTATATAAGGCCCGATTCTGTCACTTCAACTTCATATTGTTTCAGACAACGGAACAATGCTCTTCTCCAGACTGAGGGACTGACCACCTCAAAACTTTAAGGGTGATGGACTGATTACATCGTCTTCAAGTATCTTCTGCTTCTATCAACTTTTCTGTACTCGACTGAAGAAGCCTGCTGTGTAGGCGAAACGTTTCAAAATAAAGATACCTAACTGTTGCATATGTGTCTTACCTAACAAAGAGAAAATGAATGAGTATAATGGTACTAAAGCTCTTATATGGATGTGAAGCATGGGTGGTGAATGTTGCAACAAGGAGAAGGCTGGAGGCAGTGGAGTTTTAGTGTCTGAGGGCAATGTGTGGTGTTAATATAATGCAGAGAATCGGTAACTTGGAAATTAGGAGGTGCGGGGTTCCTAAAAGTATTATCCAGAGGACAAAGGAAGAGCTGAAGTGGATTGGATATAGAAAAGCTGGAATAAAACAAAATGACTTGGATGGCATATAAATATGTAATGGAAGGAAGGCAGGGTAGGGGTCGTTCTAGGAAAGGTTGGAGGGATGGGGTATAGGAGGTTTAGTGCGCGAGGGGCTTGGACTTCCAGCAAGCGTGCGTGAGCGTGTTGGATAGGAGCGAGTGAAAACGAATGATTTTTATGACTTGACGTGCTGTTGGAGTGTGAGCAAAGAAACTTTATAAAGGGGGATTTAGGGGAAAGGGTTTAAACCCGGATTTTGAGTTTGGAGGTGAGAATACAGTGCCTGCACTCTGAAAAAGGGGGGTTTTGATATATTGCAGTTTAAAAAATGTAATGTTTCCGGGAGTTTCCTGGAGAGATTTCCCGGGGGTCAACGCCCCCGCGGCCGTCTGTGACCGGCTCCTGGGGTCAGAGCCTGATCAACCAGGCTGTTGCTGCTGGCTGCACGCCAAACCAACGTACGAGCCACAGCCCGGTGGTCAGAACCCGATTTGGTGCTTGTCCAGTGCCGTTTGAGACTCCCAGGGGTCTGTTGGTAATCCCCTTTGTATGCGGGGGGGCAGTTGAACATTTTGGGCCCTGATACTTTTTTTTTTTGTTTTTAAACTGCTAGGAGGATGTTGGCCGGCGTGATGGAGTGAGTGATAAAAATTTTTTTTGGGTCCCCCTGCCTTGGGGGGGGAAGGCCCTGTGTTTAAATATATTATATTAATATAATATATATATTATATATATATTTTTATATATATATTTTTTATATTTATAAAATATATTATGTACAGGCTATCTATTGTCCTCGGGGGGGATTAATCGGAGGGGTAGAACAGGGAAAGCGTCCTACTGCGTTCTCCCTATCCCTGTTCGATATGGGAGATGAAAGTTGGTGGTTTTGGTGTGAAATGCTACTGTGCTGTAAGTGGTAATGGGGGCCGCTTTGTCCCCCCTTAGTAAAGTAATGGTTTTTGAGGTTTTTAATTTCTAGTGCCCACTCAAAGGGAAAGTTGTTAAATGGCGTCCCAAATTTAATAACTAATTTCTTTGCCGAGGGTTTTTAGGTGTACCCTTCATTCCTAAACCCCCCTCCCCCCCGTCCCCCCTCCCCCCGTCCCCCCCCTCCCCGTCCCCCCTCCCTCCCCCCCTGTCAGGCGTAGCTTAATGTGGGAGATGTCAGGCGTGAGTCAGCTCCGGTGCTGCATATGGGGCCCAGAGACGCAAAAAAGGGTCGTGCATGTTTTTTTTTTTTGCTGACCACATAGAGTTTGATTTTTGTTTACTTAGAAAAATTTTGTACAAAAGCGGGTTTGTTGCTCCCCTGTTCTAGATGTAGTTAACCCCCTTTGGAAAAAAACACTAATCATGTTTACCCCCCGTCAGTTAAAATCACAGGGGAGGAGTTAAAAAAGGGTGTTGAACCCCTTAACTGGTGGAGACTTCAGTGGGGGTTTTTACCCGTGTTGATTCGTCAAGTGTTCCGTAAGGCTCATTAGCTACGGGGGACTTCAGTGGGGGTTGACAGTGTTGTATCGTCAAGTGTTCCCGTAAGTGCTCATTTGCTAGGGGACTTCAGTGGGGGTTGACCAGTGTTGATTCGTCAATGTTCCAGTACGTGTCTTCCCAGGGGTGAATGAAAATTCGTTCCCAAAAAAAATTGGGGGTTTATCACTGGAATTCCCATTTCTCTGACAGCTGTCCCACGCCCCAGGAGAAATGAAATTTGATGAAAAAATTTTGTTTGGGGGGAGTGGGGAATGTTGTGGTTTTTGGTGGGGGGGATTGTTGTGGGGGTCGAGGTTTTTAGAAATAATAAATGGGTGTGGTGAGGCAGGAGGGAAGGTCCTTTGGTGTTAGTGATAGGTAAGGGAGGTTGTGGGGGTTTCGAGGAAAGGTTGCAAATATGGTTTTGGGATTGGTTGCAGGACTGGGTTTTGGTGGTTGCGTATAGTTGTGGTGGGTTTTGAGGGATGGTTGCATATGGTTGGGTGGTTACGGGGAGGTTGCAATCCTAGTTGTAGTGGTTGCGAGGGATGGTTGCAGTTCTGGTTGTAGTTACAAGGGATGGTTGTAGTACTGGTTGTGGTGGTTACAAGGGATGGTTGCAGTACTGGTTGTGGTGGTTACAAGGGATGCTTGCAGTACTGGTTGTGGTGGTTACAAGGGATGGTTGCGTACTGGTTGTGGTGGTTACAAAGGGTGCTTTCGTACGGTTGTGGTGGTTACAAGGGGTGCTTGCAGTACTGGTTGTGGGTTCAGGGATGCTTGCAGTACTGGTTGTGGTGGTTTCAGGGTTTGTTGCGTATGGTTGTGGGGTTACAAGGGATGGTTGTATTTCTTTGGGTTTTGGGGGGTTAGAGGGGTGGTTGCAGTATGGTTGTGGTGGTTAGAGGGGGGTTGCAGTTAGTTGTGGTGGTTCAAGGGATGGTTGCAGATGGTTGTGGTTTACGAGGGATGGTTGCAGTACTGTTTTGGTGGTTACGGGGTGGTTTCAGTAAATGGTTGTGGGTTACAAGGGTGGTTGCAGTCTAGTTGTGGTGGTTACGAGGGATGGTTGCAGACTAGTTGTGGGGGTTCGAGGGATGGTTGCAGCCTGTTGTGGTGGTTCGAGGGATGGTTGCGACTGGTTGTGGTGGTTACGAGGGATGGTTGCAGTTGGGTTGTGGTGGAACCTCCAGAAGGGGAAGGCTGCCCTTGACACTGCCCCAACTAGTAATTCTCCCCTTAAAGAAAAGTAAAATTTTGTCCAAATTTTTAATGGATTAATTTCGCTTGATCACATCTGCCTTTTCGTAAAACACTTATATACTAACTTATCATAGCGGGGGAAAGGGGGTTTTTTCGTCCGATCTAAACACAATCATCACTTCCGAAAGAAAATTTTGTATTTTCAGACTTTCCCGCTTCAGGGATGAGATGTTTTTTTTCTCGTACTTGCTGAAATGCAACCCGGACCCAAAAGTTCTTTATCATTGGTGTTGGAAGGGGTGGCAAAGGGGTGTGGTAGTGGTGGTATTTATTTTATATATATTATATATATTATATTATATATATTATATTTTATTTATATAATATATTTGGCGGAGAGTGTATAGTCCCTTTATAAAAGGGAAAAGGGGGGGAAAAAAAAGATTGTAAAAATTATAGAGGAAAAAGTTTACTGAGTATACCCGGGAAAGTATACTTAGAGTTTTAATTTTAAAGAATTAGAGGTAAGCAGAATGTAGAAATTTCGGTGAGCAAGGAGGCTTAGAGTGGGTAGGGGATGTGTGATCAAGTGTTTAATTGAAACATTATTGAACAGTATTTAGATAAAGGTAGGGAAAATTTTTATTTTATTTATGGATTTAGAAAAGGCTATGATTAGAGTGGATGAGGAGCAATGTGGCAGATGTTGCAAGTTTATGGAATAGGTGGTAAGTTACTGTTAAAGAGCTTTTATGAGGATAGTGAGGCTCAGGTTAGGGTGTGTAAAATGGGGAGGGAGAATACTTCCCGGTAAAAGTAGGTCTTAGACAGGGATGTGTAATGTCACCATGGTTGTTTAATATATTTATAGATGGGTTGTAAAAGAAGTAAATGCTAGGGTGTTCGGGGGAAGGAGGGGTGGGATTAAATTATGGGGAATCAAATTCAAAATGGGAATTGACACAGTTACTTTTTCTGATGATACTGTGCTTATGGGAGATTCTAAAGAAAAATTGCAAAGGTTAGTGGAATGAGTTTGGGGAATGTGTGTAAAGGTAGAAAGTTGAAAGTGAACATAGAAAAGAGTATTGGGGAGGAGGAGTATGGAAGAAGTGAATGTTTTCAGATACTTGGGAGTTGTGTCGGCGGATGGATTTATGAAGGATGAGGTTAATCATAGAATTGATGAGGGAAAAAAGGTGAGTGGTGCGTTGAGGTATATGTGGAGTCAAAAAAACGTTATCTATGGAGGTAAAGAAGGGAATGTATGAAAGTATAGTAGTACCAACACTCTTATATGGATGTGAAGCTTGGGTGGTAAATGCAGCAGCGAGGAGACGGTTGGAGGCAGTGGAGATGTCCTGTCTAAGGGCAATGTGTGGTGTAAATATTATGCAGAAAATTCGGAGTGTGGAAATTAGGAGAAGGTGTGGAGTTAATAAAAGCATTAGTCAGAGGGCAGAAGAGGGGTTGTTGAGGTGGTTTGGTCATTAGAGAGAATGGATCAAAGTAGAATGACATGGAAAGCATATAAATCTATAGGGGAAGGAAAGAGGGGGTAGGGGTCGTCCTCGAAAGGGTTGGAAAGAGGGGGTAAAGGAGGTTTTGTGGGCGAGGGGCTTGGACTTCCAGCAAGCGTGCATGAGGTGTTAGATAGGAGTGAATGGAGACGAATGATACTTGGGACCTGGCGATCTGTTGGAGTGTGAGCAGGGTAATATTTAGTGAAGGGATTCAGGGAAACGGTTATTTTCTTATAGTCGGACTTGAGTCCTGGAAATGGGAAGTACAATGCCTGCACTTTAAAGGAGGGGTTTGGGATATTGGCAGTTTGGAGGGATATTGTTGTGTATCTTTATACGTATATGCTTCTAAACTGTTGTATTCTGAGCACCTCTGCAAAAGCAGTGATAATGTGTGAGTGTGGTGAAAGTGTTGAATGATGATGAAAGTATTTTCTTTTGGGGATTTTCTTTCTTTTTTTGGGGTCACCCTGCCTCGGTGGGAGACGACCAACTTGTTGAAAAAAAAAAAAAAAAAAAAAAAAAATATATATATATATATTATATATAATATTATATATATATTATATGTCGTGCCGAATATGTAAAAAATGGTCAATTAGCAAAAACTCATTTAAAATTAAGTCCTTTCTAAAAATTTCTCTTATACGTTTAAAGATATATTTTTTTCATTAATGTTAATGTAAAAATTTTTAATTTTGCACCAAAAGAATCTTAGAAGACTTCCCTAACCTTATTACAAACAAGAGCATTTATTTTGCCTAACCCAACTAGATATATTTTAGATTTGTTTACAGTAATTTAATACTAAACAAACACTGTGAACATATTTTTTTCGCGAGGTTCAGAATGATTCTGGCGATATTATTGCATACACAAATTTTCACTTGTCCTGTATGGCAAGATGAGCGTTGCTATTTAAGCCAAGATCGCAAATTCTGCCTATTCGGCACGACAATATATATATATATATATTTTATTGTATATATATCTCAGTAGTAGTAACCAGTTACCAGTAACCAGTGTACCAGTAGATGACTCACTACCAACCGTCTCTGCCTGAGTCACTGTCTGTATTCATATTGTTGCTGACCTAGCAGGATTTCAAGCGCCCCCTCGCCCATGGGCACTCCTTAGTCAGTTATACGAGAGTGAGCGTGAGAGGCAGGATCGGCTGTGGCGCCCTTCCACCTACTTCAGTTACAATATACGTACTTCCAGCCTACGTGAGTATTTTTACCCAATCCACGTGTTCGAACTCCCACATGATTATATATATATATATATATATATATTTATATATATATATATTATATATATATATATATATATTATATATATATATATTTTTATATTATATATAATGCGACTTGGAGGTATAGGGGTGCGCAAAGCAACGCATGTTGCTTTACCTGCTTTTCTGTCTTCGTGTTTGGCTTCCAGTGCATTAGTCAAGAAGATCGTCCCTGAACGCTTGAGAGATTTGGTAGGAGCTCAAGACCCCAGGTTTACTGAAGCAGTGATGCGGTGGGACACCCTTACAGACTCCTCCAGTAGACCAGCTCCTCCCAAAGAGCACAAACAGTCCCACTGGGAGAAACCGATCATGAAAAAAATCGCCAACACAATGCTCACCAACGCTTCAGGAAAGAACAAAGCTCGTCTCCTGGCGGTGGAGGCACCACACTCAGGAGATTTCCTTCCAGCTGTTCCCAATTTCTGCCTGGGCACTCGACTCGACCCACAGGCCATTCAGATTGGTGTTGCTCTTCGCCCAGCCGCCACCATCCTCACCGAACATAGGTGTATTTGCGGCAGGGCGACGGCTGATCAATTCGGACTTCATGGTCTCGTGTGTTACACAGCAGAAGGGAAGTATGCCAGACATGAAGAGGTCAACGACATCATAAAGAGAAGTCTCGCCACAGCCCGTTGCCCAGCTCAACGGAAACCCCAAGTGCAGAGGTCTGACATAAGTCAAAAGCGTCCTGATGGAGCCACTATGTTACCCTGGAAGGAGGGCAAGCAGATTGCCTGGGACTACACCAGCACCGCCACATTGGCAGACACCTACTTGCCATACTCCGTAGCTGAAGGGGGTGGAGCTGCCAGCCATAGGGAGGCCCAGAAGACCCGCAAATATGAAGACCTTCACCCTTGCTATAAATTCATCCCAGTAGGGTCGGAGACCTTTGGAGCATGGGGCAAGTGTGCTCTAAAGTTCCTCAAAGAACTGGGTGAAAACTCATAGAAACCAAGGACCACAGGGCGACCAGCTTCCTCTTTCAAAGACTCAGTGCCGCGATCCAAAGAGGAAATGCCTGCAGCATTCTGGGCACGCGGCCCACTGCCGGGGAGCTGGACGAAGTATTCGAGATGTAGCTCAGAGTTGTTATCTATGTTGTTTTACTCCATATTGTATTTTTGTCAATGTATTTTGTCAATGTATCTTGTTTTTAAATAAAGCATATGTAGAATATATAGGGGTGGTAGGAGAAAATTTTCAAACAGCTTCAGGGAGAACCTTGAGTTTTCCCTGAAGCAAGTTTATTCTTTTCTCCGAGGATGAGGGTCCCCAGGACAGTTCTAGAGGAGGTACCTTTATATAATATATATATATTATATATATATATATATATATATATATATATATATATATATATTATAGAGAGAGAGAGAGAGAGAGAGATAGAGAGAGAGAAGAGATATCTCAGTGTACATATGTTTATTTAGGTACAGTTACACACACATACGGTTGGACGGTCACACAAATTATAATACATAGTAACATATGCTTAACAATTCTCAAACGACCGAAGTTATTTACAAACGTTACCCTGCAGTCTACAGCAGGATTCGAACCTGCAAATTCGGCATCAGCGTACACAGTACTTTATCCACATAGCCAGACTCCAGACCTGTGTGGGTAAATTACTGTGTACTCTGATGCCGAGTTTGCAGTTTCGAATCCTGCTGTGCTGACAGATAATGATAGAAACACAAGTAAATTACCTAGGATAACGCTGAGAGTAGTTTAATCCCCACTACAGTAGTTAAAGTATTCATGAGTGGTGGTGTACAGTTGGTAGGTCGTCTCCATGACCCTCCATCATGTAGTCGATAAGTTTGAAACATAGCAAACAACAAGGGTTGCTAGCGCCCCCTACTGAGTGAATTTTTAACCAACTCTCTGAATGAATGTTATTCACAAATGCTCGTAATGGCCTTCTGTAAACCACAGCTTCATGGATACAGATAAAGGATAGACACAGTAAACCACAGCTTCATGGATACAGATAAAGGATAGACACAGTAAACCACAGCTTCATGGATACAGATAAAGGATAGACACAGTAAACCACAGCTTCATGGATACAGATAAAGGATAGACACAGTAAACCACAGCTTCATGGATACAGATAAAGGATAGACACAGTAAACCACAGCTTCATGGATACAGATAGACACACCCTAACAGGCATTAGTAGAAATCATGTTGTATCTGTTAAGAAAGAGGAAGGTGTGAGGTGTCTGCTGAGAGGATATCATAGTAACCCACTGAAAGGTTAAACATTATTTGTTATATATTATGGTGCTGTTTTCTGTATCACTGCATATGCTAGACCCAGGCACTGTGTGACCCCTACGGATTTAACACTTCCGCGTGAATATAATAATAATAATAATAATAATAATAATGATGATGAGATGGATTTAGGAAGAGTAGGGATGTGTGTAGAATCTATAGATAAGGAACTTTTATATCTATGGATTTAGAAAAGGAATATAATAGGGTGGATATGGAAGCTATGTGGCGGATGTTGCAATTGTTTGGAATAGGTGGTAGGTTACTGTAAGCAATAAAGAACTTTTAGGTGACAAGGCTAGGCTCAGGTCAGGGTGAGTAGGAGAGGGGGGGGTATTATTTTTCAGTGACAGTAGGCCTAAGACAGGGATATGGGTTAGATATGATTAGGCTTTGTGAAGATAGGTTAGGTTAGGCTAGGTCAGGTAAATATAGGTGAAGTTAGATCAGGTTAAACGTTATCTTCAGTTAGTCAATAACATTTAAGCTGGAGATATATACATTTCTCTTAAACGTCTTTAAACTTGGTTATTACAAAACTAATTTTCTCACATTTCTGAGTTTTCATTAACATTTCTTATCGCATTTAAAAAATTGAAATTTTTGTGGCATTTACTTATAAAAAATGCAAAACGAAGTTTGATTTCGTTTTTCTCTGCCTGTGTGTGTGTGTGTGTGTGTGTGTGTGTGTGTGTGTGTGTGTTGTGTGTGTGTGTGGTGTGTGTGTGTGTGTGTCACTCAAAATACCTTGGAATAAAGCAGGTAAGACAGGTTCAAACAAAAATAAATTAGGCTCCGGACCGCTTGAAAAATAGGTGTTTGGCACAAGGCTCATCAGCAGTGTTTGTCTTAGAGACAGATTAATCAATTCCCTCGCAAATTGAACTCCATAAAGTATCTCCTCCGGAAAGGTTCAAGCGGGATTTATGATCATAAGTACATAGAAGGGGTCGAGTACCTCTTAGTACACACACACACACGCACACACACACACACACACACACACACACACACACACACACACACACACACACACACACACACACACACACACACACACACACCCTACGTTAAGAATATTTTAGTAATGCAATTCGCGAAAAAGACAAAGTAAGAAATGGAATTATCGACGTAATTTAGAGTGGAATTATTACAGTGCAGACGCAATTGCCATTTGGTACTAAGAAACCACATTAACTATGTATCAAATATGTCATTAATAAAATCTCCCCCACTTTAAAGATATACATTATATATCTTTCTCTCTCTCCCTCATATATATATATATATATTATATATATATATATATATAATATATATATATATTATATATATATATATATATATACACTCACCTAATTGTAGTTGCAGGGTTCGAGACTCGGCTCCTGGCCCTGCCTCTTCACTGAACGCTACTAGGTCCTCTCTCTCCCTGCTCCATGAGCTTTATCATACCTCGTCTTAAAGCTATGTATGATTCCTGCCTCCGCTACATCGTTCGCCAGACTGCTCCACTTCCTGACCACTCGATGACTAAAGGAATGCTTCTTAACATGCCTGTGACTCATCTGAGTCTTCGACTTCCAAGAGTGACCCCTTGTATCTGTGTCCCCTCTCTAGAAAATCTTGTCTGTCCACGTTGTCTATTCCACGCAGTATTTTGTATGTCGTTCTCATGTCTCCCCTGTCCCTACTGTCCTCCAGTGTCGTCAGGCCGATTTCCCTTAACCTTTCTTCATAGGACATTCCCCTTAGCTCTGGAACTAACCTTGTCGCAAACCTTTGCACTTTGTCTAATTTCTTAACGTACTTGACCAGGTGTGGGTTCCAAAGTGGTGCTGCATACTCCAATATGGGCCTGACGTGCACGGTGCACAGTGTCTTGAAAGATTCCTTACTTAGGTATCGGAATGCTAATCTCAGGTTTGCCAAGCGCCCATATGCTGCAGCAGTGTGTGTGTGTGTGTGTGTGTGTGTGTGTGTGTGTGTGTGTGTGTGTGTGTGTGTGTGTGTCTTACCTTTATTGGGAATCTATTCAACTACCAATCCCATCATCGTTGTATGTATGTGTGTGTGGGGGGGGGGGGGAGAAGATGCGGTGCCTCACTGCCGGAGAGGGGCTCTTGATACCAGGAAATAGAGCTACTCTCCCCTTCATTGATTTAAATTTAATTTCCTCCCATCTTGCAGACGCTGTACGTCTTTGGACTTAGTACCACTCAATGCCTACTACTACTACTACTACTAACTTTGACTTGAATTCTCTCTAACTTCAAATCTATTTAGATATCTTGGAAATTTCCTCTTCTACAATCTTAGGTCAAATCTTAGGTTATAACAGGGTTAGTCTACACTTAACGAGTAGTCTAATTAACAGGGTTAGGTCTACAATTAACAGGGTTAGGTCTACATTATCAGGGTTAGGTCTACAACTTAACAGGTTAGGTCTACAATTAACAGGGTTAGGTCTACAATTAACAGGGTAGTTATACAGGTTACACATTACAGGGTTAGGTCACAATTAACAGGGTTAGGTCTACAATTAACAGGTTAGGTCTACAATTAACAGGGTTAGGTCTACAATTAACAGGGTTAGGTCTACAATTAACAGGGTTAGGTCTACAATTAACAGGGTTAGGTCTACAATTAACAGGGTTAGGTCTACAATTAACAGGGTTAGGTCTACAATTAACAGGGTTAGGTCTACAATTAACAGGGTTAGGTCTACAATTAACAGGGTTAGGTCTACAATTAACAGGGTTAGGTCTCAATTAACAGGGTTAGGTCTACAATTAACAGGGTTAGGTCTACAATTAAAGGGTTAGGTCTACAATTAACAGGGTTAGGTCTACAATTAACAGGGTTAGGTCTACAATTAACAGGGTTAGGTCCACAATTAACAGGGTTAGGTCTACAATTAACAGGGTTAGGTCTACAATTAACAGGGTTAGGTCTACAATTAACAGGGTTAGGTCTACAATTAACAGGGTTAGGTCTCACAATTAACAGGGTTAGGTCTACAATTAACAAGGTTAGGTCTACAATTAACAGGGTTAGATCTACAATTAACAGGGTTAGGTCTACAATTAACAGGGTTAGGTCTACAATTAACAGGATTTGGTCTTAATACTGCATTCTTCCTCTTTAAAAGGGAGTAAAGTTAACGTCCAGCAAGTGAAAAGTCCAGGTACCATGGATAACCACGGTTATCCCATGGGTACCATGGATAACCACGGTTATCCCATGGGTACCATGGATAACCACGCACAACAGGCGAGGAAAAGCATTAACTGGTAAGCTGGGTAGATGGATATTTAAATTCTTACATACCAGGGCCCAAATAGTAAAATCTGAGGCTGCTACGAGGAAGAGTCGTGTGGCCCCCAAGGCCCAGTACTAGCCCCACTTCTCTTTCTTATTTTCTCTCATTCACATGGCCCAAGACCATGACGTTGATAACATCTCCAAGCGGACGGACTGACCACCTCAAACTACATCAAGGTTGATGGAATGATAACAGTACTGTTGCACATTTCTTGTTTATTTACTTATTGGCACTGTATACTACTATTATGTAAATAACAGTTATTAAAGGAGTGAGAGAGGGAGTGAGAGAGAGAGAGAGAGAGAGAGAGAGAGAGAGAGAGAGAGAGAGAGAGAGAGAGAGAGAGAGAGAGAGAGAGCTAGTAAGCCCACGTGTTGCATCTCCTATGCTGGGTGACATCGGCACTGAGGATGACGAGAATAGCGGCTGGTTGGCAATTATCAAATGGAAGGCATCACGTGTATGCCTGAGAATTGCCCTCCTCCCCCCAGACCCTGGTGAGAGGATGCGAGGGAGTGCCACGAGGCACTAACTCCCATTATGGATCTGAGAACTACTCACCGAGTAGTGCTGGCAGGTGTTAGTGTGTCAGCTTCTGGCACCACTTTCCACCTTCATAGGGGTCAGCTGTACCTTATTTTGAAGCCATGCATGGGGTTTGTCAATGCTGCTGCTTCGTGCTACCCAGAGACTGCCTTCAGGGTGTAGCCAGAGTTTATCGAAAGCCAACAAAATAGTCTTGCATATCTATTTCTCTTGACCTTTGACAGTATACAAGTCTCCATACCTGCCTCGTCATGGGCCAGTAGTCCTGCTGCAGTGTTCCTTCTTATGTTCTTACGTTCTTATACTGTTGCTTCAACTTCACAATGTTCCAGACTATGGAGCAAAACTCTTTTCCAGGCTGAGGGACTGATCACCTCAAAACTAAGTTTTTAAGGGTGATGGACTGATTAAATCGTCTTCACATTTTTACTGTTTTTGCTAATTCTTCTGTACTAGACTGAAGAAGCCTACTGTGTAGGCGAAACGTTTCGGAATAAAGATACCTAACTGTTGCACCTGTGTCTTACTTATCAACCTGTCGGTATTGTATACCATTTTCACATTCACATCTATTTCGTGTGTGATTTATTGTTTTCGTTGCTCCCCCGCCGAATTTTAATCACTTTCATGTTCTTTTTCCAGTGATTTTTACGAAATATGTATTTTTAAAGGTGTTTACCGCCTTCATTTAAAATACAGACAGTGTGTCTACCTTCCATTTGTTTACCTGTTTATCTCTAATGAAATTTAGGAAAAAAAACTACTGCTTATTTATTCAACACAATATTATAAAACCAAGTGCGATATCTTGTCTGGTCTTATTGCTCTTTTTTCCAATAATTGTCCTAATGATTGTGTGTGTGTGTGTGTGTGTGTGTGTGTGTGTGTGTGTGTGTGTGTGTGTGTGTGTGTGTGTGTGTGTGTGTGTTTTCTGTTGCTGCTGTGTTGCATCATCAGTTTACTTGTGATGGGTTATGGGTGGTAAGTTTATGGGTGAGGGATGGGTCGGGGAGGTAGATTTAAAAGGATGGGATGAGGCGGCTGGATAGGAAGTGTGGGGATAACTGAGTCTGGGATGGCAGTGAGTGGGTGGAAGGTAAAGTGTGAGTGTGGAAGGTAAGGGAGAGTGGGTGGAAGGTAAGGGAGAGTGGGTGGAAGGTGGGGTCGTGGTTGGGAAGTTATAGACAGTAGTTTGCTGATGCAGAATTTAGAGAAGGATGGTGAGCAGACACGTGAAAGAAGAGTTGTGGCCGAGGGGAGTTGGGGATGTGAGAGATAGCATCAATTGCTCAGAAGCTGAATGCTTGATAAGCTGAAGGAACAGACGCGTCTAGGAGACGGGAGTACGGACGGTAGATGGGATGGGGAGGGGATGGTAGAAGGGAAGGGGTCTCAATGGTGGGGGACTGTGTAGGTGGGAGGGGGAAAGACAGTGGAGGGGGAGGTGCAGGATGGCGTCTACGACCTGAATAATACATACACAGACCTTTGTGGGTCGGGTAAAGCTTGATGCAGGGGATCAATAGCCCCTAGTTGGACGATACTGTTCTTGAAGGCACATCTAAGGTAGATGGGGAGGGGATGGAAAGACGAGATGGTGGATATATTCTCGTTGTTCAGTCGTAACCGATACAAGCAAGTTGATGTTGCTGTTAGCATCAAACACTCATAACTCATATGTCTGACCAAGATTTACTTGCCGGTAACTCGTGTTCCGTCACTTTCCAGCCTAACGCACAATACACCACCAGTGGTGGCGTACTGTGCGTATACCAGGATAGTCTGGCATGTATTGCCCAACTATCCACGATAATTTCAGCCAAACCGAGATCCCCACACATCTGACCCCGTGTCACCTCTAACAAGTGGAGACGACAGTACATAATCCAAACACACACGACCACTACCTTTCTCTGCATTGGAATGAAGAAGACACTGACTGGCGAAACGTTTCCAGATAAAGATACCCAAATGTTGCACAAGTGACTCATTTATCAACTTGTCTGTTTTCTAAATAATTTATTCGCACATTACAGTTAATACCACAACTAACACTAACACCAGTATCCCGAGCACCAGTATCCCGAGCACCAGTATCCCGAGCACCAGTATCCCGAGCACCAGTATCCCGAGCACCACCACCCGACCACAACCAATACCACCACCGATATGCTATTATACGTTGTGGTAAATATATAATGGCTAGTGCTTAATGAACGAGGTCTGTACTGTGTGTGTGTGTGTGTGTGTGTGTGTGTGTGTGTGTGTGTGTGTGTGTGTGTGTGTGTGTGTGTGTGAGGATACGTTTCTCTCAAAGACTCATGAACTCGGGTAATAATTTCTTCTTTTCAGAATATATGACTCGTGACAACATATGGCTTACCATACCTATACAAAGATGTAAATCCTGAATTACACCGACTTTGAGGATTTATAAAATGCATAGATATTATATCTATATATATCTTACAGACACCATGAAGAGGGTGCCTGAGGCGCTCGGGAACTCAAACTCTATAGGGTCGTTATAACTTCCATATTCCTATATGCTAGTTATTTGTGTAGTGTTCCACTCACGGTATTGTGCCTATTATTATCTTCGGATACCTGATGTGTGACACACGGAGGTCAGATGAAGACAAGGGAAGGCTCACGCAACTCATTAAAACTCGATAATAATTACACAACGTAGTCCTGTAAGAAGTCGAATTCAACTATTTAGAATACGTAGCTGAATTATAATGAAAGGAACATTCAGAGGTCGAATGAAAGACATCCGTGAAGGTCACTACAGTGAGGTAGTCACAGTAAGTATAGTAGATTGCTTTGGACTCAGAAATTATAATGTAGCTCAGAGAATAATGGTCTTGAATCACTACAAAAAAAAAAAATCACAATTTTGTATCTCTCGTAAGTACACCCGCTAATTCGGATAATCATTCCAGTGTTTAAGAGCTGAGAAAAACAAACCAAGTCCATGATTAGAAGGCCATAATTGCGTAAAATTAAACTGATCTTGACTGAGGGTGTTACCCTCAAAAATTTATATAAATATTACGTTATATTAACCTTAAATAAAAGAGACAAATATTCACTTGTTGCTGCCATATTCAAAACAAAATTAAGCACAACAGACTACATAAAGCAAATTAAAAAAAAAAACTGATCTAAGTTAAGGAGTTGATAGGAAGTGAAGGTGAATGCCGAGTCAACTAAAACCGGCCACTCAGAAGCAAAATATTTAGAAAAATAACCAGATGCTTCTGTCCGTGAAATATATAGAGTAAAGATTCTCCCAAATAGATGGAGCAGATGAGACACCTTTAGGAGAAAATTAAAAGCAGTCTCTTAGTAGATTTAATTATTCCGCACTTCCAGCTTTATCCTATTTTTTTTTTTTGTTGATCACAAACGACAGAGGTCCCACAATTACGGAATTTTGTGGAACGCCAATTTTGGCTATCCCCGTTCTTATTTCATTCCACTGATGCAGACTCTCTGCTGGCTGTTAGTCAAATATGTCTCGACCCATGAGATAAACATTCTTTCAGTACCGTGTCCAGTTACTTTCACATGAAAACGGCAAAACCTTTACGAAAATCCAAGTTAACAGCATCGTAGACTAAAGTGATCCACAGTAGAAGGTAATCATCAGGTTTACTTAACCTTCTTCAGAAGGTTATCAATATTGGATAACTCAAAAAAGCCAAGCAATGTTACTTATTTCTCCCCTCGTTGTTCTGGCCCCTCCCTGTGTGTCGACACATCCTGGCACATATTTAATTGCTAGCTGGACAGGGCACTAAGTGCAAATAGATTTATCCATTCATTTCACCCAACCCGGGAATTGATCCCGAGTGCTTTTGGTTGTTATCCGAGCTCTTTACCTCTGTGGCTACAAGTCACGCAACTGTAAATGGATCAAGGTGCAATCCTTGCTTTCCTTAAACTGTGCGAGACAATCCCACACCAGCGTGAGAGGTAAGTTAAGTTTTTCCTACCGGCTTATTTTGCCTTGGTGAAGCTCTGGGACCCGCGGGTAAACAAACGGTGCGGGTATTGATTCGCCCTTGAGGCCGCATACCTCCACTAGCAAGCTTCTGGGAACCTCAGTTAATGATGTGTTGGTGGGGCGCCGTGATAATTATTGCCTGACCTTCTCATACTGCTTATAAATTGTCATCTATGATTCCAGTTACATGGAGTTCCTTCCTGCATATTATATACCTCTCAAACTAATTATAATATATATATATATATATATATATATATATATATATATATATATATATTATTTAATATATATATAATGTGTGTGTCGTGCCGAATAGGTAAAATTTGCTGTTTTGGCTTAAATAGCAACACCCTTCTCGTCGAATAAGGCAAGCGAAAATTTGTGCATGTAATAATTTCGCAAAAATAATTCTGAACCTAACGAAAAAAATATATTTCATTGTGTTTTTTTATTAAATTATTGTAAACTTATCTAAAATATATTTAGTTAGATTAGGCTAAATAAAATTGTGCTTGTTATATAAGGCAAATGAGTATTCTAAGGTTCTTTTTGCATTAGCAAATTAAAAAATATGTCTTTAAACGTATAAGAGAAAATTTTAGAAAGGACTTAATTTTCAATGAGTTCTTGCTAAGTGACCAGTTTTACCTATTCGGCACGACATTATAATATATATATATATTATATATATATATGTGTGTGAATTTTTAATTCAAACTATTGCCTGGTCACTAACCGCACTACCATAATAAGACGTCAACTCACTATATACTGTAAGCTTTGGAAATTTGCAGAGGTCATTACAACTAGTAGTTTTAGTTGTAACTTGGCATATTATCTTTATTATTAGATGCAGAGGTTATTGGGCAAAGTTGATCAATAATGTACTGGTAATAATCGACTAGGTCACATTTACTGCCCTGTTTACAAATGAATAAAAATTGCTCATTTTTATATTGCATTATCCATCTGAGTGGCATCTGCAGGGTGCACGATGCAAATGTTTGGTTAGTCTTTCCTGAATCTTGAATCGAAATAAATGTGTGTCGTCTAGTTCACTTTCCTTCCTTTGCTTAAGCGAAGGACGCTGCAGAGGCGTGAGTGTCTAGTGTCTGTTGACGCCGAAGGACTGTAGAAAGAGGACACTATTGTACGCTTCTGGGGATTAAAGAAACAGTTCAACATGAGTGGCTTCATTAGTCCCAATCACCGAAAAAGCCTCTCGTGGCTTTTTCGGTCATTATGTAGTTGAAAAGGAATCAAGTGTCCTTTTCCACTATATAATGTTGAGGACGGTGGTCATCGTACGTGCTGCCCCATCACCATGGTAGGGAGAAAGGTTACTTCCTTTATCTAAAGAACTTGTTGGTAACAAAAAAAATAATTAAATTTGATAAGTATTAAAATAGTATACAATACCGACAGACTGATAAGACATGTGCAACAGCTATCAAAACAGCTATCAACCTGTCGATGTTGTATACCTTTTAAATAATCACTGTCAAACACTGCAACACAACGGTATCTTGGTACAGAGAACACCTTGGTCAACTTTTTTAAGTGAGAAGGAACGGATTTGAGGGGGACCTGACCTCTCAATGATTAAATGCTTTCTTCTACTAGTGGACTACACCTCTTGATAGTATACGAGTCTCCATACTGTTGTTTCAACTTCACATTTTTCAGACTGAGGGACTAACTGCCTCAAAACTACGTCCTCAAAGCTGATGGACTGATGAAATCATCTTTACATCTCTGCTACTGCTCACTTTTCTATACTCGACTGAAGAAGCCTACTGTGCAGGCGAAAAGTTTCGGAATTAAGATACCTAAGTGTAGTAGTACATACGTCTTATCAACCATCATTAAATTTGATCTGGATTTTTGTTACTATTCATGACTGATCGACGATCAATTTGTCAGCCATCTTGGATCTTTTAATTTCAAGGGTGGCAGAGTGTCTCCCGCTGGATTATCAGTCTAGATTATTATAATAATAAAAAAAGAAGCGCTAAACCGCAAGGGCTATACAGCGCTGTATCAGTCTAGATACCCGAGAGATTTAATGTCTGTTTAGGTAAGACATATGCAACAGTTAGGTATCTTTATTTCGAAACGTTTCGCCTACACAGTAGGCTTCTTCAGTCGAGTACAGCAAAGTTGATAGAAGCAGAAGATACTTGAAGACTATGTAATCATCCATCACCCTTGAAGTTTCAGTGGTAGTCTCAGTCTGAGAAGTTATTATTGTTCCATAGTCTGGAATAATATGGAGTAGAAGTGATAGGATGGAGCCTTACATCCTATCACTTCTACTCCAGATTATTCCAGACTATGGAACAATGCTCTTCTCCAGACTGAGGGACTGACCACCTCAAAACTTCAAGGGTGATGGACTGATTACATCGTCTTCAAGTATCTTCTGCTTCTATCAACTTTGCTGTACTCGACTGAAGAAGCCTACTGTGTAGGCGAAACGTTTCGAAATAAAGATACCTAACTGTTGCATATGTGTCTTACCTAAACAACCTGTCGGTATTTTATACCATTTTATTGTTCATTTAATATCTGCTTAAAACAAAATTTTGCATCATATATCAGTTTCATCCACCATCTTCTAGACCAGTGGTTTCCCAACCTTTTTTTTTTTTTTGCTTCGTGCCCCACCTCGACACCTCAAAAATATTGATCTTTTCCCTAATATAAAACAAATTTGAGTATTGAGAAGGTACATATTGAGTAAAATATACATTAAAGCAAAATTAAAATTTATTGTAACATTTTCAAATTGCTCCCCCCCCCCAGCGGAGCGCACACCCCCCCATGGTAGAAATCACTGATCTAAATTATCCAAATGCGACCGAGTAACATCAGCACAGACTGAGATGTCGTTTCACATTCATTCATTTATAATTAGTTTTTATCTTCAGAAATTCGCATAAAAAAACTCTCGACTATGGATGATGATTTTATCATATATATATATATATATATATATATATATATATATATATATTATATATTATATACCAAAAGGAGCTATAGAGTGCCCGTGGAATAGGTGGTGACAAGGTTTGATGGAAGAGATGGGATAGTTCTAATGCCTTAGACCAGGAGCTTTTTACCAACATTAAGGCACCTTCCTTGAAGTATGCTTATCAACAAAAATACTGTGATGTCTGCTAATAATATTTACGACTATTCAAGTATGCACTTTCTATATACATGCATGGTACAACATTCTCATAGATCTTATGCTCCAAATAAACACAAGTCAAATAATACTCAATAGATTTTATTTTTCTAGGAATGGGGAATAATAGATGCGAACTTCCCGAGGGTTTATCATTGATTCGATATTCCCAGAGAATTTCTGTTGTCTTCAAGGGTCCTCCATATTCATCATCTGCCACGTACGTACAGACACTTTAATGCAACCATCAACAGTTGCATACTAACCTTGTCCACAGTGGGCGGTGGGAACACAATTTGAAGAATTGGAAGAGGTGATGGGATTACGTCTGGTTGGAGCTCCCGTTTTCATGATATGTGCTTAGTCATTTCGTGTCAAGACATCCGACTACACTTTTCCTGTCCAGGGCTCAGTTGTCAAGATTGCTCGTGTAGAGCAATCTTGACAGCTGGTTATTTTCTGGCAAAACATCCTTCCAACCTCATAATAAAATATTTAACGACCTGTTCGATACCATTTAGATCTTGCAACTTCCTACCACATGAGAGGATCCCTCATGTTATGTTGCTGTCATGGCAACGCCTTCCACTTGTTTAGAAGTTTGGAAAAATGATGAATAACTTACAGGAATAATAATGAAAAGTTTATGAGGATTTTAATTAAAAATAAATTGGCCGCCGTTGGTTCCAGTGTGATCTTAAGACAGAAGAATCTTCTATGTCCAGAAGATCTTAGATATTTTGAAGAACTGATGTTAGTTATCCTGGGTTGGCGGTGTTAGTCCGGTGTTCAGGAAATCCTCTCAATACTGGTTCGTAATATCTCACTCCGGATATCAAAGGAGAGATGAGGAGTCGCTACGTCCCTTTGACTAGGTTGTCGCTCCAATAAATCCAGTGTCTACTCTGGATGACCAAGCCAGCAGCAGAACTGATAATAAAAAAAAAATCACTGGTTACAAGATGGTTATTAAGTATAACATTGAAGAAAGACAAAAGCTGGTAAATTTGCTACAATGTCCTTACTGGTAACCAGGTTAGAAAACAAGTAATGAAATACTCCTGGTAGATCACCTTACCTGATCAGGAGAAGGGTGGAGGTGCAGTGGTTCTCCAAACATCAACCCACACCAGGAAAGGGCAATACAACCAGGAGTAGAAACTAAAGAAACTCAGACCCGAGGAAATTGAAGTTTTTCAGTGGCCTACTAGATGGTACTGCGGGCGGCGACATGTTAACGGTTCCTAGGAGTCTTAACAACTATAACCCCATTTTTCTCTCTAAGCTGCAGTGAACCTTCCTCTTCAACTAGTGTAAGGAGACTAAAATCCAGGTGCCTGCACACTGCTCGGTGAACCGGGTCACCAGGCGTAAGGTGGCTAATACAAAGGTGCTGCCTACTTACTGCTAAATGTACAAGGACAGCAAGAGAAAGGAAACACATCGTTATCCACTAGTGGATAGCGATGTGCAAACTGACAGTGATATATAAAATGATATATAAAATGCTACAAAACTCAAGGACCTCGTGAAGTCTTCGCATTAACTGAAATACCTGCGTTTACCCTCCTCGACTATTTAGATGCGCCAGCGCTGGTGAAGGACTTTTGGACCAGAAGGTTGAAGCTACCTTCCTCTTCCTCCTCCCAAACTTGATTGCCTTCCATTTCCCAGGTGCTGTATCGTCCCTGCGAGTTTAGCCCTATCCAATAATAACAATCCTCGACCACTTGCTGAGAAAGTTAATTGTCTTCCTTGTCTTCCGTGGTGGCTACTCCTAATGATCTTCAAAACGACTCCTAATTTCTCTTTGCGCGTGTAAAGTGTGAACAAGACGAAGGGAATGTCGAGGTCTTAGCGTTAGGGAGACATGAATATCCGGCTATCATCCGCAACATCCGGTCCTCGGCTCGGGACGTCAAGAGTTGGTAACGTCAACGGATAATTTAGTATTTTC
>NC_069415.1:8675479-8757979 GCF_026875155.1 Cherax quadricarinatus | reverse complement strand
TGTGTGTGTGTGTGTGTGTGTGTGTGTGTGTGTGTGTGTGTGTGCGCTCATCTAGTTGAGGTTGCAGGGGTCGAGTCCTAGCTCCTGGCTCCGCCTCTTCACTGGTCGCTACTAGGTCACTCTCCCTGAGCCGTGAGCTTCATCATACCTCTGCTTAAAGCTATGTATGGATCCTGCCTCCACTACATCGCTGTGTGTGTGCGTGTGTGTGTGTGTGTGTGTGTGTGTGTGTGTGTGTGTGTGTGTGTGTGTGTGTGTGTGTGTGTGCGTGTGTGCGTGTGTGTGAATAAATGAGTCACTAACACACAAATAAGACCATAAATCACGTTACGTCCTCGGGAGTTTATCGGCAATGGACAGAAGCCTGACAGAATGCATTAACCCGGAAAAAAAATAATCACACATTAAAATGCCTCGCCTCAAGAATACTTATTTTTGGAATATAAATGAAGCAAATATTCACACTTATCCAAACACGAAAAAAAAGGTGCATAAATATAAAAATAACGGCATAGACCGAGTCGTGTTGACGGTCACCTCTATTATTTTGATGTTACGAAAGGTCAGAGAGAGAGAGAGAGAGACACACAAGAATATCGGATGAGTCAAAGGGATGTTAGGAAGTATTTCATCAGCCACAGAGTTGTCAGGAATTAGAATAGTCTGGCAAGTGAGGTAGTGGAGGCAGGAACCATACATAGTTTTAAGACGAGGTATAATAAAACTCATGGAACAGAGAGAGAGAGGACCCAGTAGCGGTGAGTGAAGAGGCGGGGCCAGGAGCTGGTTTGATCCCTTAAACACAAGTTTTGAGAAAACATTATGGCGCAAACAAAAGAGGGAATCACAGTTTTTTTTTCCTCCAGTTTTTAACGTTTTAGCTTCAAAACCCTTTAAGAAAAAAAAAATTATTTTTAGGACATATTCATAACTCATTTTCCCTCTTTTCTTTTCATTCAAATTTTCCCAAAAAAAAGTTGAAAAAATTTTTAAAAACCCCCCCAAAAAATCACAAATGTTGCAAAAACATATCACAAAATACAAAAGCGGGCAATAATTTTATTCTGCAAGTTGCAGGCCCTGTCTTGAGCCTGAAATACGATAACTCGAATGCAAGTTGGTCATTACGATGTTGGTATTCAAATTATTTTCCCATGTCTATTGTTTAAGCTCTAGGGAAGCAAATCTTCCTCCCTTTATTCACAACGTATTTCTTGAGAAACGACAGAGACATTTAACCGTGACATCATTATCAGCTCTGGGAAAAAACACAAAAACCGCGCATAGGAGAAAGAAGCTTATAACGCGTTTCGTCCGATTGGACCAGTAACTAGCCACCAAACACCTAGGTACGGGAGCCGTTTCTAAGAAGCAGTTTTGAAAACTCCTTTTTGGTATCTAAATTTGCAAGTCCGACAATGAGTATATCCTTAATTTTCGTTTTTTACTAGAGGCGTCTCCTACTATCCTCCCCGCCAAATAGTGTTTAGGGCAGCGGATTTCTGTCCCCTTTGCCTGCTTCTTAACCTTCCTCAATCTTGTCTTTCTCAATCTTCCCGAAACCACTTACCATTTGCTACTTTTAGTATTTTCTCCGTTCGTTACTACTACTAAGAACCATACTGGTATATTTTCCAAACGAACTGTTGAGAGAGTGTTTAGAGATTTAGATTTAAATTTTGCAGTCGAAGTGGCTAGTTAACTATACATCCCATATCCATCCTGTGGACGGTAGCACAAGAGCATAAGGATACACATTATTATTATTATAATCAAAAAGAAGCGCTAAGCCACAAGGGCTATACAGCGCTGCAGGGTAGGATGGAAGCAAGGGATTGATGGCAGGAAGGGAGGGGGGGATGATCAGCAGTTTACAGAAAACAGCGGGCCGGATAGTACGGTGTAAGGACAAGGAGATAAGTAGAAAAGGGCTGAAAGAATCTGAAAAATTGTGAAGTAAGTCATTCGTTGTCAAAAAGTCATAAGAGAGTCCGGATGAAAGGTGGGTCCATCAGCGAGAAGGGAAGGTAAAGAGAGAGCAGCGGCGAAGACGACGACAGAGGTAAATTCTGGGCGTGCTCGTTGATAAAGTGGGCAGTCCAACAGAATGTGCTGACTGAAAATGGAGCCTTGGCAATTCTCCACAGAGAGAGCAAGACGCCTCTCCATGAGATATCCATGATAAGAACGAGTATGCCAATGCGAAGACGAGAGAGTAGTTACCTCCCAACCTCGACACTGGTGATAAGAAGACGGCCCAGTAACCTAAACTCGGTTTAATATACTGAATGTGTTGCGAGCCATAGTAGACCAACGTTGTTGCCAACGGTGTGAAGGGGGAAGATATTACCGCAAAATAATCCGTACATGGAATACCTCTGTAAGAAACTGGAAGGTCATGTACTCTGACCTCGCAGCAGTGTCTGCCTGTTCATTGCCCTGTACGTCAACATGACCAGGGACCCAACAAAAACACAATCTTTATGCTTATAAAGAGCGGCGAGCCAAAGTTGATACGGAGGACAAGGGTGAGGTGATCAAAGTTTGTATCGCCTGTAAAGCACTAAGGGAGTCGAGACCAACCACAAATGATGACACAGGACATAGATGCAATATCGGATAATGCTGTAAGGATGGCATATAATTCAGCAGTAAAAATACTAGCTGAAGATAGTAAAATGCCCTTGTACGACGCTGTCCGGAAACACTGCTGCGAAACCTACCCGTCAGAATACTTAGAGTCCTCTGTGTACACAGCAATGGCATGAGAAATGAGAGTGAAAGTGGTCAAGAAAAAGAGACGGGAAAGCGACCGAAAGACAGTTGGGCTTTCGACAAGGGGGGAGAAAGAACAGCTTCGCACAGCTGGGACCTCCCATGGGGGTAGGGGAAAAGTGAGATGCAACATGTACATAGAAAGGTGGTAGATTGAAGAGAAGACAAGAGCGAATGAAGGCGAGAGAGAAGGACGGAGTAAGCAGGGGCGGACGACAAATAAAGAATTCTACTAATATCAGTGACCATTCTATACATGTAAGGATTGCGGAGAACATGAAGCGTACATAGTACGCAGGCAATGGCATCACGGCGATCGATAAGGATTGAACGTTCGCTTCTGCATAGAGGCTTTCGACAGGGAAGAGCGAAAAGCACCAAGGCATAAACGTAAACTCTTGGGGATGAATGGGTTAAGGCTAAGAGAAGTAGTCATGGAATAGCCGCTGAATAGATCTGGTCCACCATACTCAAGTTTCGATAAATAAGGATTGGAATGTAGGTGAAGGAGGGTTTCGACGATCAGCCTCCCCCACGAAAGATGAGCAAGGGTTATAAGAAGGTTCACGCTGTGACAAGTTGCCTCAGAGATGGTAATTGAGGTTTCCCGGATAACCTACGATCAAAGAGGAGGCCCAGAAACTGACTGTATCACTTCAGGGATACGTGAGCCATTGAGTAACTAAGGATATCAGAGAGATCAGACGTCTAGTGAAAGTGATTTGGTGTTTTAGTGCTGGAAAATTTAAACCCAAGTGTGGGTGGCCCAATAGGAAAGAAAAGGGGGGGGGGGGGGGGAACCCAAAAAAGGGGGGGGGGGGGGGAAAAAATCACGTCGACTGCATGCTGGAGAGAAACTGTAAGGAGGTGACAGTCCAGCCGCCTGCACAGGGCAATAGCAAAGTCATCAACAAGAGTGATGACCAAATATTTGATGGAAGACTAGAGCCAAATCATTATAAGCAAGGAAAAAAGTGTTGTGCTCAGAACACATCCCTGGGGACACCTTCAGCTTGGACAAAGTCGGGAGAGCAATTATTAACCCGAACACGGAAATGCCTGTCGTTAAAAAGTTCGTTAAGGAAGGATGGTAGATTGGCCTCGAAGGCCTAAGGAGTGGGCCTTGGGCTAAAATATTATACCTCCAAGTTGTGTCATAGCCTTTCTCAAGTCAAAAAATATGGCAATAACTGAGTGGTTATTCGCAAAAGGTTTACGAACATAACGTATCCAAGCGCAGTAAGGGTCTATGGTAGAACGTCCCTTACGAAAGCCATATTGACGAGTGGAGGACTGTTGTGTGTCCTCAAATACCACCTAAACGTCTATTTACTAGACGTTCCATTTACTTTGCAAACTGCACTGGTAAGAGCAATGGACGAAAGTGGGAGGTTTATTCCCGTTGTGCCTGGATTTGCGAAAGGGAAACAATTGCGGAGTTCCACAGCTGTGGAAGAACTCCTTGTGACCAAATAAGATTGTAAGTGTAATAGACTGCAAGGCTTACGATGTAAATGTTGTAGCATACGAATATGAATGTCGTCGGGCCCAGCTTGCCGATGATCGACAACTGAGAGTTTGCCTCCAGTTCTTGAAAGTGTAAAAAGGCACATTATACTTTTCCTTCTCTGAGAAAAGAAAAGTCCAAAGGGTGCTAACTCCGTCTGGCAGACTTTGAGAAAGAACATGAGGGGCCATAGATGGAGTCCCTGAGAAAAACGGACCAATGAATGCCATTTTCATGGCAACCTCTAGGGGTTTGCTATATCAACACCGGCAACCCGCAGAACATGAGCCGGGTCAGGAGAATATTTACCAACTCAGTTTTTTCGTACTTTTTTTTCCAGACTGCACTCATAGAGGAACAGAGGTGATGGTGGATGAACCATAATCTCGCCAGCAAGTGCGTTTAGCGTCATCGGATGACACGGCGAGCGATCGCACGCTTCTGATTAAAATCAAGGATTCGCTCTGTGATCTATTGTACCGGTACCTGCCCCATGCAGCGCGTTTCAAACAGTACTGCACGAGCACAAGCGGAGACCACCAAGCACGCCTTTCGGAGAAAGCCTGCTCGAAGTTGGGGAATAAGAAATGAGAACGCCGTGAAAACGGGAGGACGCGAAGATGTGTAAAAGCTCACGATGGAGACGAAGAAGGAACGCCTCTTTAAAAAAGTCAGGTGTGAGTAAGGTTCCACTTTAGCCCGATTAAATTGCCAGCGTGGGGTGCGAAGAGTGCGAAAAAGAAGGGGAAGTAAGAATGATTGGGAAATGATCACTGTCATGTAAGTCCGAGAACAGACCAGTAAAGGCTAAATGCCGCGGAGGAAGAGCAACTGAGAGATCGATTGCCAGAGAGAGTATGATCCGAGGATCAAAATGGGTGTGAGTACATGTAGTTAAAACATGGAGGGGGTGGTGGCAAGAAAAGCCTCTAACTGAATTCCACGGGAATCACAGTGAGACCCTCCCCAGAGAAATGGTGGGCATTAAAATCACCAAGTAACAGAATCGGGTGGCGTAATGACGAAACAAAGGAAGCAAAATCCGGCATAAGATAATGCCCGAGAAGGAAGAGAGATATTAAAGAACAGAGCTAAACCACCTATGTAGGTGGATACGGGCTGCTGGTAATGCAGCGAAGTATGAACAAATAGCTGAAGGAACGGACATCTCAGTGCGGAGAAGAAGGGCACTTTCATTAAGGACCCTTCAGGAAAAGGATCTGAAAATACATCAAATATAGCCTGAGATGTGAGAAATAACAGCAAGAGTGGGGTAATTTTGGTTCCTGAAAGCAAACACCAACAGGGCAATCTGGGAGAGTAACATCTGAAGCTCACCCCGATACCCCTTGAGGCCGCGTATAATACCACTGTAAAAAGGCCATGATTGGCATGATAAAGATACTTGAAATCCGCAGGTAAGGGTTCCTACGGACAAAGGTTAGAAACGTCCACATGCGAGGCAGTGGCAAATGTTCAGCGCGAAGAACGTGCGCTGTGAGAAAGGAGTGCGCATATGGAGCAGAGGGAGAGAGTAGAGCGAGGTGGATCAGTGGTCCATTGAGGTATTGGTCTCTGCAATATAATCAGAGATTGCTTCATGTGTTTCGGAATTCAGAGATGCGTATGGGAGACAATATTGGAATGGTAGGGGAGGATGAGTAAAGATTGGAACTGTATTGGACTGTACCAGGTAGGGGGGGGCGAAAGGTGGAGGGACTGGAGAAGCGTGGCCAGGGGACAGAAGAGACAGACCTGGGAAGGTGGCAGAAAGGAAGAAACATTGGGAGGAAACAGGGAGGAAGTACATTACGAGGAGAGGTGAACCACTGCACTTGAACTGAGCCAGTTGAGAGGGAAGAACTATGACAGAGACCAGGAGGGTAAAATGAGAGGTGAAGATGGGTAGAGGTTTACCGGACCTTTTTTTGACTTTTGAGAAGTAGAGGGACGATTGGGAAAGGTGTCGTACAGGACTCGTCGATACTGAGCTTGTAAGAGAGAACTCGAAGAAGCGAGATTAGACGAGAGGCGTTGAGTAGGACGTCTGAGCCGAGGACAGCAAAGGATTAGATACAGGATGATTATGGAGAGGTAACCACAGAGGTGGGGTGAAGAGATGGGATACAATAAAGAGGGGGGACGTTTTGAAACACGGAAAAAGAACCACGTGGGCGTCTCCATTGTAGGCGGAGATGAGAAACTGCCAAGGCATAAGGGAGACTCTTCTCGTTGAGGAACGGATATCCGCTCGTTAAAATAGACCTGACAACGGCGAGAGTAACGAAGGGTGAGCCTCATGACAGTTAAGGCAAGAGGGAGATCGATTGCAAGACGTATTGAATGTTCATCGGCACACAGACTGGCAATTCGGCGAAGATCGCAATATTACGCTGGATGGCCAAATTCGCCAGCAATTTCATTCTACACTGTTTGTGGTGTAGGGCTCACTCTCGAACTTGTAACCGATGTCCAGCGATATAAACGGAGGATGGGAGTTCTCGGCTGTCAAAAGCTTAAACTAGACCACATTCTAGGGTGATCGTCTCCCGCCCGGGCAGGAGAACTTAAGTGTCTACCTTGAGGATTGGGATATCATAGTAGTTCCCCAGCTGATATAGAATTCGGTGCCACATGTCTGGAAATTTTGTGAACTATGGTATGGGGCAGAATAACGCTACCACTACAAGAAATTGAGGTAATGATGTTTTTTCAATGGTGACAGACCAGTACTATCGGGTAAGACGAGAGGAGCCTCACGAGCCTGGTAGCATTCTGTACGGTAATGATGCCTTACCCTATTTTCGTTAAGAGCATGAAAAGAAAACTTATCTTTACCACAGGCGTAGGAGTGCCTTGCCAATACTATGGTCCTAAAGATAGGCAGTAGAGGAAGTTGGTCGAAAGTGAAGACTTTTAGTCCACTTTCAGTCTGGAAAACTGAGGCGTGGAAAAGGTAGTGAAGGACGTTCGATCGTTTTTTCATGAAAGAAACGAGAAGGTGAGCGTGTGAGAAGAAATCATCAGCAGGTAATTGTCGTTGACGTTTAGGCGTGGGACCAGAGGTTTGGTCCGACGTGGAACGGGTCGGCGATTTGAAAAATGCCCGAACCGTAGAGGGGAGAGGCCGAATCATAGTCAGAGGAGAGCGAAGGTTGATAAATCGAAGGAGTCGAGTCCCGAAGCCTCATTACCTGAAGCGGGTGAGGAAACAGCACCGCAATAGGTACAGAGGCCTGAGGAAAATGACTGCAGAGTGGTCCCAAGACGAGGCGGTTCCAGAACGGGGGTGCGGTATCAAGAAGTGCCCGGGGTACCAGTTCATGGACTAGGCTGCCATGGTTTAGGTTACTTGTTACTTTTTGTTTTAAGAAAAAAAAAGAAATAGAAGAAAAGAAAATAAAAATAAAACAAAAGAAAAAAAAAAGGGGGGACCGGGGAGGATAGTTCCTATGAGGGAAATAAATGAAAGGGCCAAAAATCTCCCTCCGCGCCCAAGAGGGACTCGACCACCGCTAGTAGCGTCAGATGCAGCATGGAACCCGTGCCATACCCTACCCTTCATGCAGTAAACCAGCAATCTGGGATAGCAACACTCACATCCTGCCGAGCTACCTCGGTGACAAAGAGAGGGCGGCCCGATACCGCCACAAAGCATACCTCCTTCAGCCACCACCCGGAATCCGAAAGGTGGCCACCAAGCGACACCCGTCCGCCCAAAGAACACCCAAAGCTACTCCGGGATACCGGAGAGGGATCGGACATCCCTAGGCAATCCAGATTCCACGGCAAACTACGCCACGCCAAACCTCAACGGAGGGATGGACCCCGGTGCCCTTCCCCGTACCTAGGAACTAGCGCGCCTGGGGAGAAATCCCAAAGGACAAAAAGAGGGAAGGCAAAAGGGAGGCTGGGGAGGAGAGGAGGAAAGGAAAAAGGGAGGATGGGGAGAAAGGGCCTAAGGGGAGGGGAGATTGGGGGGTAATTAGGTCGTCTGAGTAAGCAGACCGCTAGTTCTAATTCCTCACCAAGAGCCTCTTCACCACTCAAGGAGCCCCCCTTGAAGAGGATAAGGATACACAAAAACCTAGGAACTTGCCCCCCCCCCCTCCCCCAAAAAGGGAGGCACAAGAGTACACTTGGAGTGCGCAAAAAAGTCGCCTATTATCGCAAATATTGCTACATTCACGAAGGGAGCGCAAAAAACCACTAAGGTAACAAGCGCCAGGGAATGGGAGGTTTATCAGATTCGATCGAAGGAAAGGTTTTCCTGTTTCATGAACAGTCCACAGACCATCTCCATGTGGTGAGTTGTGGCTATTTTGGATGATTGTAATTAACTGGTCGAAGAAAACAGCCGAGAGCCTCTGGAATTTTATATATTGTCTGCTCCTGGGCAAAATACACACGCCTGTGGGATCAAATATGATTCACTACACAAATAACCCGCACATAGAAGAGCTTACGACGACGTGTCGGTCTGACTTGGACTTCGTAAATGGTACAAGTCGGACCGAAACGTCGTCGTAAGCTCCCCTCTCTCTCTCTCTCTCTCCTATGTGCGGGTTATTTGTGAATTGTACCAATCACGGAAATGTGCCTTTTTTGTTCTTCATATGTGATTACATCTCACATGTGTGATCCATAAGGGATAAGTGATCAAAGGGAATATAGGAAAAGTTCCAAGACCCCTGACCCCAGGACCAAGACCCCTGACCCCAGGACCAAGACCCCTGACCCCAGGACCAAGGCCCCCTCATATAAGGGACCAAAACAACGAGGAACTGCGTTCAGGTACCACACAGAAATACCCACAGGTTTTCTTCTCTCCTCGTAAGAATTTGCGGTGACATGGGTTTGGGGTCATGTTATGGAATTTTCTCTCCCTCTCCAGAGAATACATGTAAATATGACATTTTTGTCCGTGGGGATGGGAGGATAGGGTGGGGAAGGGGTGGGTGTTGGGGTTGGGTGGGTGGGCGAGGGGTGGATTTTTTTTTAGAAGAATTGTATATTATTTGTGTATGTGACCTGTCGGGGTAATTATAATTTTTTATGCGCACTTCTCGGGAAAAGTGCGATTAAGAATGTCTAGATGTTGCTCTTCTGAGGACATTTTTGCTATGTGTATTTCTCCTGCGATAACGCAACCACGCAGGTGAACATACATACATACACACACACACACATATATATATTATATAGATATAAAAATATAGATAATGTTGTGTGGTACTCAATTGTGTTGAACTAGTATGAACTAGCATGTTGAACTAGTATGGAACAGCAAGTGAACTAGTTATGAACTAGCATGTTAACATCATGTTGAAATAGAATTGAACTATCAAGTTGAACTAGCATGTTGAACAAGCATGACACTAGCATGATGATACAAGCATGGAACTAGCATGTTTGAACAAGCATGAAACTAGCATGTTGAACTAAGCATGTTGAACTAGTCAAAGAACTAGCATTTTGAACTAGCCTTTTGAACCATGAGAACTAGCATGAACAAGCATGTTGAACTAGTATAAACTAGCATGTTGAACTAGCATGTTGAACAAGCATGTTGAACTAGTATGAACTAGCATGTTGAACAAGCATGAACTAGCATGTTGAACAAGCATGAACTAGCATGTTGAACAAGCATGAACTAGCATGTTGAACAAGCATGTTGAACAAGCATGTTGAACAAGCATGTTGAACTAGTATGAACTAGCATGTTGAACTAGTATGAACTAACATGTTGAATTAGCATGTTGAACTAGTATGAACTAGCATGTTGAACTAGTATGAACTAGCATGAACTAGCATGTTGAACAAGCATGTTGAACTAGTATGAACTAGCATGTTGAACTAGTATGAACTAGCATGTTGAACTAGCATGTTGAACTAGTATGAACTAGCATGTTGAACTAGCATGTTGAACAAGCATGAACTAGCATGTTGAACAAGCATGAACTAGCATGTTGAACAAGCATGAACTAGCATGTTGAACTAGCATGTTGAACTAGTATGAACTAGCATGTTGAACTAGCATTTTGAACCAGTGTGAACTAGCATGAACAAGCATGTTGAACTAGTATAAACTAGCATGTTGAACAAGCATGTTGAACTAGTATGAACTAGCATGTTGAACTAGCATGTTGAACAAGCATGAACTAGCATGTTGAACAAGCATGAACTAGCATGTTGAACAAGCATGAACTAGTATGAACTAGCATGTTGAACTAGTATGAACTAGCATGTTGAACTAGTATGAACTAGCATGTTGAACTAGTATGAACTAGCATGTTGAACTAGTATGAACTAGCATGTTGAACTAGTATGAACTAGCATGTTGAACTAGTATGAACTAGCATGTTGAACTAGTATGAACTAGCATGTTGAACTAGTATGAACTAACAAGTTGAACTAGCATGTTGAACTAGTATGAACTAGCATGTTGAACTAGTATGAACTAGCATGAACTAGCAATGTTGAAACTATTATAACGAGCATGTTGAACTAGTATGAACTAGCATAGTTGAACTAGTATAACAGCATGTGGAACAGTATGAACTAGCATGTTGAACTAGTATGAACTAGCATGTTGAACTAGCATGTTGACCTAGTATGAACTAGCATGTTGAACTAGTATGAACTAGCATGTTGAACTAGTATGAACTAACAAGTTGAACTAGCATGTTGAACTAGTATGAACTAGCATGAACTAGCATGTTGAACTAGTATGAACTAGCATGTTGAACTAGTATGAACTAGCATGTTGAACTAGCATGTTGACCTAGATGAAACTAGCAATGTTGAACTAGTAGAACATGCATGTGAACTAGCATGTTGAACAGTATGAAACTAGCATGTTAGAACTAGTATGAACTAGCATGTTGAACTAGTATGAACTAGCATGTTGAACTAGTATGAACTAGCATGTTGACCTAGTATGAACTAGCATGTTGAACTAGTATGAACTAGCATGTTGACCTAGTATGAACTAGCATGTTGAACTAGTATGAACTAGCATGTTGAACTAGTATGAACTAGCATGTTGAACTAGTATGAACTAGCATTGAACTAGTAATGCGAACTAGCATGTTGAACCTAGTATGAACTAGCATGTTTGAACTAGTATGAACTAAGCAATGTTGACCTACTATGAACTTAGCATGTTGAACTATATGAAATAGCATTTTGAACTAGTTGCACTAGCATGTTGAACTAGTAAAGAACTAGCATGTTGAACTAGTATAGAACTAGCATGGTTGAACAAAGTATCGGAACTAGCCATGTTGAAACTGTATGAACTAGCATGTTGACCTAGTATGAACTAGCATGTTGAACTAGCATGTTGACCTAGTATGAACTAGCATGTTGAACTAGCATGTTGACCTAGTATGAACTAGCATGTTGAACTAGTATGAACTAGCATGTTGAACCATAAAACTAGCATGTTGAACTATTAATAACTACAAAAGTTTGAACTAGTATGAACTAGCATGTTGACCAGTAAGAACTAGCATGTTTGACTAGTATGAACTAGGCATGGTTAACTAGTTGAAACTAGCCTGTTGAACTAGTATAAATCTAGCAATGTTGAACTAGAAGACACTAGCATGTTGAACTAGTATGAACTAGCATTTGACCTAGTATGAACTAGCATGTTTACTAGTATGAACCTAAGCATGTTGAACTAGTTATGAACTTAGCAAGTTGAACTAGAATGAACTAGCATGTTGACTTATATGCACTAGCCATGTTTGAACAAGTATGAACAGCATGTTGAACTAGTATGAACTAGCAGTTGAACTATGCATGTTGACCTAGTATGAACTAGCATGTTGAACTAGCATGTTGACCTAGTATGAACTAGCATGTTGAACTAGTATGAACTAGCATGTTGAACTAGTATGAACTAGCATGTTGAACTAGTATGAACTAGCATGTTGAACAAGTATGACCTTAGCAGTGACCTAGTATGAACTAGCATTTAGACTATATGAACTATCATGTTTACCTAGTCTGAACTAGCATGTTGACTAGTATGAACAAGCAAGTTGAACAATTATGGAACTAGCAGTTGAACTAGTATGAACTACATGTTGAACTAGTAAGAACTAGCATGTTGAACTAGTATGAACTAGCATGTTGAACTAGTATGAACTAGCATGTTGAACTAGCATGTTGACCTAGTATGAACTAGCATGTTGAACTAGCATGTTGACCTAGTATGAACTAGCATGTTGAACTAGTATGAACAACAAGTTGAACTATTAAGCACAAAGCATGTTATGAACTATTATGAACTATGCATGTTGAAACTAGTATGAACTAGCATGAACAAGTATAACTAGATGTTGAACTCTAGTATGAACTAGCAATGTTTGAACTAGTATGAACTAGCCATGTTGAACTATTCTGAACATCAATGTTGAACTATATGAACTAGCAGTTGAACTAGCATGTTGCCTAGTATGAACTAGCATGTTGAACTAGCATGTTGAACTAGTATGAACTAGCATGTTGAACTAGTATGAACTAGCATGTTGAACTAGTATGAACTAGCATGTTGAACTAGTATGAACTAGCATCTGAACAAGTAAAGAACTACATGTAGAACCTAGTATGAACTATCATGGATGAACTAGTATGAACTAGCATGTTGAACTAGAATAACTAGCATGTTGAACTAGTATGAACAGCATGTTGAAACTAGTATGAACTAGCATGTTGAACTAGTATGAACTAGCATGTTGAACTAGTATGAACTAGCATGTTGAACTAGCATGTTGACCTAGTATGAACTAGCATGTTGAACTAGCATGTTGACCTAGTATGAACTAGCATGTTGAACTAGTATGAACTAGCATGTTGACCTAGTATGAACTAGCATGTTGAACTAGTATGAACTAGCATGTTGACCTAGTATGAACTAGCAAGTTGAAAGTATGAACTAGCATGTTGAACTAGGTATGAACTAGCATTGTTTGAACTAGTATGAACTAGCATGTTTACCTAGTAAGAACAAGCATGTTAACTAGAATGACCTAGCAGTTGACCTTAGTATGAACTAGCATGTTTACTAGTATTGAACTAGCAGTTGACCAAGTATGAACTAGCATGATGAACTAGTATGAAACTAGCATGTTGACCTAGTAAAACTTAGCATGTTGAAGCAATGTATGAACTAGCATGTTGAACTAGTATGAACTAGCATGTTGAACTAGTATGAACTAGCATGTTGAACTAGTATGAACTAGCATGTTGAACTAGTATGAACTAGCATGTTGAACTAGTATGAACTAGCATGTTGAACTAGTATGAACTGAGCATGTTGACTAGTATGAACTACATGATGCACTAGTATGAACCTACATGTTGACTAGTATGAACTAGCAAGTTGAACTAGATGAACTAGCATGTGGAACTAGTATGAACTATCCGAGCATGTTGAACTAGTATGAACTAGCATGTTGAACTAGTATGAACTAGCATGTTGAACTAGTATGAACTAGCATGTTTAAGTAACATGTAGTGTTCTCGATAACTTTAAACTATGAAACAGATCTTTCATGAAATACCCCCCGTGGGCGCTGTGCTGTGGGCGCTGTGCTGTGGGCGCGTGCTGTGGGCACTGTTGTGGGCACTGTTTGTGGGCACTGTGTTGATGGCACTGGTTAGAGGCACTGTGGGTGGGCGCTGTGGTGTGCGCACTGTTGTGAGTACTGTGTTGTGGGCACAGTGTTGTGAGTACTGTGCTGTGGGCACTGTGTTGTGGGCAGTGTGTGGGCACTGTGGAGTGGGCACTGTGTTGTAAGCACATGGTGGTGTGCTCATCTATTGTGGTTTGCAATGTGTCTAATCTTAGTTCCTGGAGTGTCATAAGAACAGTGAAGGTAGGGTAGCGATGTTATACCTCTGACCACAGCTGGCAGTCCGGAACAGTTGACCTAGACCCTCAGTAGTCAGTACCTCGAGTGTTTTATAGACACTCACATGAAAAAGTCTTTGTTTCATGAGGATAGAAAAAGGTAACTCAAGGGCAACAGCGTGAAGTTAAAAGACCATTTGAGTCGTAATGAATTCATAAGCTTTTTTCTTCATGACCCCTCTGTTCAATTCAACAGCGAATTAAGTTCACAATCGTCCATTATGAGTTTCTTTCTCACGAGTACACTGGACATTTCTTTTCACAAGGCAAGAGTAAATCTCTCCGCTAGGGCAACCTGATAATGGAGAGCGAAAGGTAGTTAAATAAATAAAAAACTTGCGGTTGAGGTTGCAGGTTGCAGTAACCTGCCAACCATTACCTATAGTGTTTGTGATCTGTTTGTAACCATAACCAACTGGTAGAAGGACAGACTTCATACTCCCGTTTGCCTTGTTGCCCTTTTAATTTCCGTCTTGGTTTTATATTAAATTATAAATATATATATATAAATATAATATATATATATAAATTATATAAAAATATATATATAATATATATATATATATATATATATAAGCAATAAATCACAGTAACCAGGTGATTTCAGAATATGCAAACACCCACTCTGAAAGAATAGAGAAATTCCAAAAGCGCTTACCGTGACTACTCACATTATCAAGGAACTATGAAAGTAAAACATCCAAAGAAGTTAACTAAGGTCTGGCCAACCCTCCACCTCACTATCAGATCCCTCAACGGTTAACCACCTGACCGCGCCCGGCCCCAACTGACAGGTCCATTCCCAACTCACCAACAAACCCTATTCTACCCAAGAAAATTAAAAAATTATTATTGTCCAGTGTATTATTAAATTCTTCCCAAATTCTATTAATTATAAATGGATCTAATTTGATAAACCAACGGAAATAATCCATATTAAAGTCAAAACCTGCTTTTTATGAAACAAGAAATCAATTATCTTTCCTGTCGACCATGGACTGCTTGATACTACCTTCTCAACTTTTGAAAATCAATGGGATGGTTAAAAATCACTTACATTGAATAACTAGAGGCATTGAATCTTGTCCAGTTCTAATGCTTAATTTTTGTTGTTTAAATCTTAGTCGAGATTTTTTACAGTTTGACCGTAATAAACTTTATCGCAAATTTTACAAGGTAATCTTATAGACCCTCCATCAGCTTTTTAGGGGGAAATTCTTTATCAAAAGTTTTTTTACTGTATAAGATTTTTGAATACAACTTTAATATTAAAAGTCTTAAGAAGAGAAGCATATCAACCAAGTTTTCATGGTAAGGGAGAACCAACATATTTTTAGTTGAATAAGGCGGGTTGTCCCCTGTTTGGATTGAAAAAAGTATTTCTAGCAACTTTAAAAGATTTACCCAATTACATTTCTTGGGTATTTTTAAATCATTACCTATTTCAAAAATTTTTGGATATTTCCTCATCTATGAACTCAGGACTACAAATTCGTAAAGCTCTCAAAAACATTGATGAGAAAACAGACAGTTGACTCTTTTTGATGCGGGGAATAATAATGGACTAGGAAACAGTTATTTGTAGGTTTTCTGTAAATTTTAAATTTGAATTCACTATTACCCCTAATAATTAAAACATCTAGAAAAGGCAATGAGTTATTTTCTTCAAATCAACAGTAAAAGGTTTATAGAATGGGCTAATTTATTTAATTTCTCTATTCTTTCAAAAGTGGTTGTTTTGCATATATATATATATAAAATATATATATATTATATATATATATATAATATATATATATATATATAAATATATATATAAATATATATATAAAATTTTAAATATATATTATATATATATATATATATATATATATATTATATATATATATAAATGTTCAACACACCGGCCGTATCCCACTGAGGCAGGGTTACCTGGAGGTTATTCCGGGGATCAACGCCCCCGCGGCCCGGTCCATGACCAGGCCTCCAGATGGATCAGGGCCTGATCAACTAGGCTGTTACTGGTGGCCGCACGCAGTCCAACGTACGAACCACAAAAGGAAAAACGAAAGTTTTTCCTTTTACATTTAGTAATATATACAGGAGAAGGGGTTACTAGCCCCTTTCTCCCGGCATTTTAGTCGCCTCTTACAACACGCATGGCTTACGGAGGAAGAATTCTGTTCCACCTCCCCATGGAGATAAGAGGAAATAAACAAGAACAAGAACTAGAAAGAAAGTAGAAGAAAACCCAGAGGGGTGTGTATATATACGCTTGTACATGTGTGTGTAGTGTGACCGAAGTGTAAGTAGAAGTAGCAAGACGTACCTGAAATCTTGCATATTAATGAAACAGAGAAAAGACACCAGGCTTTCGTTTTACACTCACTTGGCAGGACGGTAGTACCTCCCTGGGTGGTTGCTGTCTATCAACCTACTACCTATATATGTGTGTGTGTGTGTGTGTACTCACCTATTTGTACTCACCTATTTGTGGTTGCAGGGGTCGAGTCCTAGCTCCTGGCCCCGCCTCTTCACCGGTTGCTACTAGACCCTCTCTCTCCCCGCTCCATGAGCTTTATCAAACCTCGTCTTAAAACTGTGTATGGTTCCTGCCTCCACTACGTCATTTTCTAGGATTTCCACTGCCTTACAACTCTATGACTGAAGAAATACTTCCTACTATCTCTCTGACTCATTTGTGTCTTCAACTTCCAATTGTGGCCTCTTGTTTCTGTGTCCCCTCCTGGAACATCCTGTCCTTTTCCACCTTGTCTATTCCACGCAGTATTTTATATGTCGTTATCATGTCTCCCCCGACCCTCCTGTCCTCCATGTCGTCAGGCCGATTTCCCCTTTAAACTTTCTTCATAGGACATTCCCCTTAGCTCTGGAAACTAACCTTGTTGCAAACCTTTGGGACTTTCTCTAGTTTCTTGACGTGCTTTATCAAGTGCGGGTTCCAAACAGGTGCTGCATACTCCAGTATGGGCCTGACATACACGGTGTACAGTGTCTTTGTGTGTGTGTGTGTGTGTGTGTGTGTGTGTGTGTGTGTACTCGCCTAGTTGTACTCACCTAGTTGAGGTTGCAGGGGTCGAGTCCGAGCTCCTGGCCCCGCCTCTTCACTGGTCGCTACTAGGTCACTCTCCTTGAACCGTTTTGGGGTGTGTGTGTGTGTGGGTGTGTGTGTGTGTGTGTGGTGTGTGTGTGTGTGTGTGTGTTCGTATATTTGAATCTATATATATCCTGTGAGCGCTTTCTATCGCCCATCACTTCTATCTACGGGACAGTTTTCAATTGCCCATCATTCCTGCTTTCCATTACCGGTTTCTTCGGAAAGTTTCTCGCTGGAAGAAATGACAAGAGTCACACTCATTGGTAAAACATTTTAACTTAAACGTTATGTTTTATCCCCGAGATTCTACGTTTTATTCTCCAGAATCATATTTTACAATAGCATAGACATACATATATATATATATATATATATATATATATATATGAATGCATATTTTTGAGCCGGCGGACTTTGTCGTTGTGACATTTATTCGAGTCGTTTTTCGCTGGGCGTTTTTTGAGCTTTACATATTGAAAGAGACATGAGCTTCACTCCCTGGATCGCATGAACGTGGCGAATTTTTTTCAGTTGATATATTCTTTGTTATTCTACGTATAACCTAAAAACAAACAGTATATACATATCACACACACACACACACACACACACACACACACACACACACACACACACAGAAAGAGACTACATAGTAGGTACACTTCAGTCTAGGGAACACAAAGTGGTCATTGCAGTGATGTATAATCCACCACAGAACTGCAGGAGGCCAAGAGAGGAATATGAAAAGAGCAACAGAGCAATGGTGGACACACTTGCCGAGGTGGCAAGACGAGCTCACTCCAGCAGAGCAAAGTTGCTGGTTATGGGGGATTTCAACCACAGGGAGATTGACTGGGAAAACCTGGAGCCACATGGGGGTCCCGAAACATGGAGAGCCAGGATGTTGGACGTGGTGCTGGAAAACCTCATGCACCAACATGTTAAGGACACTACCAGAGTGAGAGGGGAGGATGAACCAGCAAGATTGGACCTTGTGTTCACCCTGGGCAGCTCAGACATTGAGGACATCCAGTATGAGAGTCCCCTAGGAGCTAGCGACCACGTGGTTCTGTGCTTTGAATACATAGTAGAGCTGCAAGTGGAGAGAATAACAAGAGTTGAATGGGAAAAGCCTGACTATAAAAGAGGGGACTACATAGGGTTGAAGAACTTCCTGCGGGAGGTCCAGTGGGACAGAGAACTGGCAGGAAAGCCAGTAAATGAAATGATGGAATATGTAGCAACAAAATGCAAGGAGGCAGTGGAAAGGTTCATTCCCAAGGGCAACAGTAACAACGGGAAGACCAGAACGAGCCCCTGGTTTACCCGACGGTGTAAGGAGGCAAAAACAAAGTGCAATAGAGAATGGAAAAAGTACGGAAGGCAGAGAACACACGAAAATAGGGAATCAGTTGCAGAGCCAGGAATGAGTACGCACAGGTAAGGAGGGAGGCCCAGCGACAGTATGAAAATGACATAGCATCGAGAATCAAGACTGACCCGAAACTGTTGTATAGCCACATCAGGAGGAAGACAACAGTCAAAGACCAGGTGATCAGATTAAGGACAGAAGGTGGAGAACTCACAAGAAATGATCAGGAGGTATGTGAGGAGCTGAACAGGAGATTTAAGGAAGTTTTTACAGTAGATACAGGGAAGGGCTGTGGGAAGACAGCACAGAAGGGAACATCAAGAGGGAATATACCAACAAGTGTTGGATGACATACGAACAACTGAGGAGGAGGTGAAGAAGCTCTTAAGTGACCTGAACACCTCAAAGGCGATGGGACCGGACATCTCCCCATGGGTCCTTAGAGAAGGAGCAGAGATGCTGTGTGTGCCTCTAACCACAATCTTCAACACATCCCTTGAAACTGGGCAACTACCTGAGAAATGGAAGACAGCTAATGTAGTCCCCATATTTATGAAAGGAAACAGAAACGAGGCACTAAACTACGGACCTGTGTCTCTGACATGTTTTTGTGTGCAAAGTCATGAGAAAGATTATCAGGAGGAGAGTGGTCGAACACCTGGAAAGGAACAAGATTATAAATGAAAACCAGCATGGGTCATGGATGGCAATCTTGTATCACAAACCTCCTGGAGTTTTATGACAAGGTAACAGAAGTAAGACACGAGAGAGAGGGTGGGTAGATTGCGTTTTCCTAGACTGCAGGAAGGCCTTTGACACAGTTCCCCACAAGAGATTAGTGCAGAGCTGGAGGATCAGGCACACGTAAAAGGAAGGGCACTGCAATGGATAAGGGAATACCTGACAAAGAGGCAGCAACGAGTCATGGTACGTGAAGAGGTATCACAGTGGGCGCCTGTGACGAGCGGGGTCCCACAGGGGTCAGTTCTAGAACCAGTGCTATTTTTGATATATGTGAACGACATGGTGGAAGGAATAGACTCTGAAGTGTCCCTGTTCGCAGATGACGTGAAGTTGATGAGAAGAATTAAATCGGACGAGGATGAGGCAGGACTGCAAAGAGACCTGGAGAGGCTGGACATGTGGTCCAGTAACTGGCTTCTCGAATTCAATCCAGCCAAATGCAAAGTCATGAAGATTGGGGAGGGCAAAGAAGACCGCAGACGGAGTATAGGCTAGGTGGACAAGACTACAGACCTCACTCAGGGAGAAAGACCTTGGGGGTGACCATAACACCGAGCACATCACCGAGGCACACACAAGCAAATAACTGCTGCAGCATACGGGCGCCTGGCAAACCTGAGGATAGCGTTCCGATACCTTAAAAGGAATCGTTCAAGACACTGTACACTGTGTATGTTAGGCCCATACTGGAGTATGCAGCACCAGTCTGGAACCCACACCTGGTCAAGCACGTCAAGAAGTTAGAGAAAAGTACAAAGGTTTGCAACAAGGCTAGTCCAGAGCTCAAGGGAATGTCGTACGAGGAAAGGTTAAGGGAAATCGGACGACGACACTGGAGGACAGAAGGGTCAGGGGAGACAGGAAACGACAACAAGATACTGCGGGGAATAGAACAGGTGGACAAGGGTAGGAAGTTCCAGAGAGGGGACACAAGGACAAAGGGGGCACATACTGGAAGCTGAAGACTCAGACGAAACAGGGACGTTAGGAAATTTTCTTCAGTCATAGAGTTGTCAGCAAGTGGAATAGCCTACAAGTGAAGTAGTGGAGGCAGGAACCATACATAGTTTTAAGAAGAGGTATGCCAAAGCTTAGGAAGCAGAGAGGAGAGAGATCCAGTAGCGATCAGTGAAGAGGCGGGGCCAGGGCTGGTCTCGACCCCTGCATCCACAATTAGGGGAGTACAATTAGGTGAGTTACACAAAAAACACACACACACACACACCCCACACATAAAATACATCACACCACACAACACACACACACAACCCCAACACATTTGATAGTCGTTTAAAGGAAAAAAATGTGGTAAAACCAAAATTCTTTAAATTAAGGCCCGCAGCACAGCCTCTTCTTCGAGTCACCTGGGCCCACGAGTCTCGTATCAAAAACCATCCTTCCCAACAACCCGCTGGATTTGCACCACATGGTTTAAAAAGGCCAAAATCCAACATAGGAAACAAAAAAAATCTGAAACACAAACCCCAAATTTTTTTGGGGGGACTTCGACCTTTAAAACCATTGCAAAACCAGAATAAAGCTCTACAGAGACCGATAGGTTCTGCAACGTTTATTTTCCTCATTGTTGTTGGCAGTACGCCATTTTGACACACAACGTTCTTCTTTTGCGGGATAATATATTTTTGAGCGTGTTCCTCTCGTCATGGGCGCCCTTGACGCCTGCCCCTCGTAAAAAATTCTTGGTGGGCAGCAAAGGCCTCAAAATACACCTTCATTTACGAGCTGTGATGTACATGCTGGTGTGTCCAATTCTCAGATGAGATTCTGAGAGTTGAACCGTCAAACCGCACCGAAGATATAACTGTTCAGTACAGTGGCGGTGTTGCGGGATTTGCACCTCTGACTGCTGCATTGTATTTATGGCATGCATAATATTGCCTGCGCCGCCGCTCGAGAGGCTGGGAATCATCCGTTGCTACTGTGCTCAATAATAATCCCACCAGTATTAATCTCTCGTGAAACGAGAGATTAATACCGGTTAATGATACTGTGGCACTAAACACAGAAGCAAGAATAACTCAAGTGTAACGAACACTTTTCAGTGTTCAGTAATAACTCGCATGGAGACAAAAACACAGGTTGGTTGATCTGTTGATTTCGACCAGAAGGTGGTAGAAATCAACAGATCAACCAATCTCCTGTGTTTCTATCTATGTGTGTTATTATAGAGCATTGACAAGTGTTTATTCCACTTTAATTATTCTTTGCTACTGTGTTTAGTGCCTTAGTATCATTAACTGGTATCAGTGTCTCGTGAAACGGCGTTTTTTCAGTTTATTTTTGTTTCCGCTGCTGTGTTTTGTGCCTCAGACTCGTTAACTAGAAGTAAAACAGCATTTTTTGGGTAGTGGGGAGGAGGGACTGTTGTGGTCTCTGACCTTTGGGTTATATTCTTGATCTGTTATACATCGCTTTTCGCGGACCTGGGAGGCTGAGGATCCGCTGACTTCTCAGTTTATGTTTTAAACTCATGCAGGAACTCAGCAAGGCATCCCATTACTGACGTCTCCTTGACATATGGCTTTATGTTGGAATTTAATGTTCTATCAGTTACCCTTTAATCTTGTGTGTATGTGTATGTGTGTGTGTGTGTGTGTGTGTGTGTGTGTGTGTGTACTGTCTTGTATGTGCCTACAGTATCATGTGTCTACAGCCTCGCGTGTGTTCACAGTTGTGTGCGCGTGCAGACTTGGGTGCGCCTACAAATAACAAAAAAATATATAAAATAATAAACCAACCTATAAGAACAAGAATGCAAGTGACCTTGTCATGCAGTTATATAACGAGACCCAACCTTTGCTAGCTGGCAGGCTAGCAGACACCAGGTGCAGAAGCCTCATCTTCCAGCGTTAAGGGCATCTAGCATTAGATATTAGAGAGATTTTTGAAGTGTAGTGTGTTGCTACAGGTTCCTTCCCTTTAACGAGGCTGGACAGACTGTTGCAGTATGAAGAAGCGACCTAACTTGCTCTTATCGATGGCTTCTGGTGCTAGACAAGTGCACAATGTGTTTTTATTGTGACACCGGTTCGCTCTCTCTCTACCCGGAGGTCGTCCCGAAGGTCAACGCCCCCCATCCCTCGGCTCAGTCCTTGACCAGGCTTCTCAGTGGAACAGAGCCTGTTAGTTAGTTTAATATGTTTATTATGCACCCCATACCCATCCTGTGGGCGGTAGTCAAAAGATTACAGAGGTACATAATTGGTCCAGGGACTGGACTCCAAAGTTTTGATAGCTGAGCAAGTTACAGAGGTAATGAACTCACAATTTACAAAGGTAATGAACTCACAATTTACAAAGGTAATGAACTCCAGGTAAGTCTGGTCACAATCATGACAAGTTACAAAGGTATTTACAGATTACAGAGGTACGTAATGGGTCCAGGGACTGGGCCCCCAAAGTTTTGATAGCTGAACTAGGTACAAAGGTAATGAGCTCACAAGTTACAAAGGTAATGAATTATGTAGAATGGTTACTTACGTTTATACTTTGGCTACAATCATGAACAAATTATAGAGTAATGAGCAATTCACACTTCCACACCCGGTCACAACTGTAATGAGTTATTGGTGCAAATATTGATTGTTGAGTCACACACACCACACACACACACACACACACACACACACACACACACACACACACACACACACACACTTTAGTTTAATATCTTTATGCACCCCATACCCATCCTGTGGGCGGTAGTCAAAAGATTACAAAGATACATAATGGGTCCAGTGACTGGACCCCAAAGTTATGATAGCTGAACTAGTTACAAAGGTAATGAACTCCAGGTAGATCTGGTCACTGATCATGGCAAGTTACAGAGGTAATGAATCAGCTTCACTCCTATACATGGTTACAGTCATGAACAAATTACAAAGTAATGAACCACTGATACGTCCACACCTGGTCACAATTGTAATGAGTTATAAATACAAATATTAAGTGGATCATACACCCACACTAGCGCGCGCGCGCACATACACGAGGGCGCACGCACGGACATGTGCACACGAGCGTACAAATATATGCATACACACAAGGACGCACACCCACACCCACACACACACACCCACACACACACACACCAACACCCACGCCTGATCAACTAGGTTGCTACTGCTGGTCGCAAGCAATCCAAAGTACGAACCATATCCCGGGGCTAATAAGGACTCGGTACAGCTTGGTTCCAAGCGATGTTTTTCTTAATAAAGGGTTGTTCTCTACCCGTTTTATTTTTAATACTGTTCGATTTACTCCTTTGTATCCAATTAATTCTGGTACCTAATGACTTCTCCAGTACCCAAAGTAACTCTCTCACAAATGTCTTTTCGTGCCTAATATCTTGCCTCTCTTGCTAGTGGTTCTTGATACCTAGTATTCTCAATCCTTTTACCAACTGCATGTGGCACTCAACACCTTCTTCAATGACCTAAGTGAGATTAGACTTTCTCAGAAAGGACAGGAATAAAAGTTCTTGCTACCTCATTTTTTTTTATGGCCAAGTCTTCCTCACTAGTCACTTCTGGTACCTCTTACCGTTTTTTTTTTTTAATAATCCAAGCCTTTCTTGGCAGTAGCTTCTGGTATCTAATTCCTTCCTCAATGCCCCGACCCTACTGAAAAGGGATCCATTGTTCCTCGAGTCCTCCAAATTAGCTAAGAACTGTAACGTGAACCTTTGTTTCATCCTAAATATTTTGTCAGCCGAGCATGCACCTTGATAGTTAGATGAGACACATGTGTATCATTTGGCTGTCTTTATTACCGAAACGTTTGTCCTACACAACAGGCTTCTTCAGTCGAATGCGCCACTGTTTAGAGGTGATTAGTTCATTACCCTGGAAAGGAAGTTGTCAGTCCCTTAAGTCTCCATTCGTTTCTTCTGCCTTTTGCTTCTTCAGACCAGTCTGAAATGTGCCATGATAGCTTTTGAAAGCTGGGTATCCCGTGTATGCCATAGACATGCCCTGGTATTTTCTGCTTTTTGGGTACATGCCCTGATGCCTCAGAACCAAGAATGTGCCCTGGTACCTCATCAGAACCAGAAACGTACCCTGGTCCAGGAGTCGCCAGGGACATGCCCTGGTGCCTCCTGTATGCTGGGTACATACTCCAGTGTCTCCTGCAAGCTAAGAATGTACCCTGATTTCTCCTGCAAGCTGGATATGCACCCTGGTACCTTTTGCAAGCCGAGGACGTACCCTGGTATCTCCTGCAAGCCGGGTATGTACCCTGGTACCTTCTGCAAGCCGGGTATGTACCCAAGTATGGGCGTGATGATGGGATAGAGAGGTTATCGTCCGTCGCCTTTGTGCTGCTTCACGCCCTGGTCGCCCAGGAATGTGGGTGGATACTCTCCTCTCCCCTCCATCCTTTGCTCTGTGCTCTTTTTTATCCCCTTTCCTTCCTTTCTTTATTTACTTTACTGTCCTCTCCTCTCCCTGTCATTTTCCTTCATCTCCGTTTCTTTTCATCCTTTCTTCTGACCCTTGCCTTACTATGCTCCATATTCGTCTCCTTTCCCCCCTTTTCCACTTTACTATCTATGGCCTTTCTCAATTTCTCCAGTTCCGTTCTTTACTTTTCTTCCCCCATCTCTCTTGCCACCTTCCTCTCCTCTCTCACCCACCCCCATCGCTTATCCTTCATTATATCAGGAGAAAAAATAGCCAGATCTGCTTCCCACTTTGTAGACAGCACATCGAGTATGGTAGCAGCACACTACTGATGTATCCAATTTTGTCGGGGAAAAAAAAATAAAGAACAAACACTTAAGCGTTCGTCCACCCAGCTATCGTCAGCAGCACCAACAATAACAACACCCAACCTCCACCACCAAATAACATCGCTGGAAGAACACCCAACACTTCCTCTGTGTGGACACAGCTCTGTGCATACCTTGTACCGACATGGACCTCTCTGGTCCCCTGAGATAACACAATATTAATTGCCTGGCCCTGTCAGCAAGGAGGCAGGAGCATTAGGCAAAATTATTTTCAACATTAACACGATTTTTTCTTTTTGCATTTGGTTAAGAAAGGCTCTGGGATTCTGAATCAGCCTGCACACGGAATAAGAAAAGTTACTTTGGCAGAACAATTTTTTGGGGTGGGCACAAGATTTCGATGTTTACGTCTTAGCAGTCATACGGAGAATACAAATTGGATGCATGTATATGTTACAATGGTAGAACAGAGTGAGGTGAGCCTAATCTTCGGAGTGTGATGAACTGTAGGTGTGTGGAGTACTGCAGGAGGTACTCGGGACTACCTTGTTGAAGTGTTGTCTTGATTCTGTACAGCATGTACAGTACGTAACCTTTATTCGGCGCATGTACACACCCTCATTGAAAGGCTATCTCCCCCAACCAGCGAACCAGGTACTAAGGGTTGATGATGGGGCCCCGTCGTTCAATCAGTACCCAGGTTCCAGCCAATGGGAAGATGGTTTTGGCAATCGCAGAGGTGATGTGGGTACCACTCGCCTGTCTGCCCTTGTCATTCCCATTCTAGAGCTGGTTGAAGCACAGTCTGCTCTCTAGTGACTTCTATTCTGCCTTGCTTACCGTGGAGCGCACTAATACCTATTGTTGTACATAGTGTATATAGTGTACATACTTCTGCTCTAAATTGGTGAAGGTAATAAAAGTCAAAAGTTTTTCTGCTGTGTTTATTTTACTCCCTTTACACCCAGGATAACAGGCCTTTGGGACGCCTGGGTTGTAATACCTTAGTCCCGTACACCTTTAATACCAAGAATGTCTTTGTAATACGACATATGCCAGTGATTTGGCGTATAGGTAGTTATAGTAGGTTCCAAGAAAGGTACGGGTATGTCAGTCATATATATATACACGTGTGAGCATACCCTTTCTTCCAGGAACTATGGGTAGATTCAGTAGAGATTCAGCTCTACTGTATGGGGGGGGAGGGGGGGAGTCAAGTCTGAATGGACACCGGTCACCAGTGGTGCTCCACGAGGATCACTTCTGGGTCCACTTTTGTTCTTAATGTACATTAATGACCTTGATGAAGAAATAACGAGTGACATGAGTAAATTCGCTGACACAAAAATGGGAGTTTATTGACTCAGGAAGATAACATTCTCATGTGCTTCACTGTTCATTTCTAGCTTTATGAAAGTTTCCTTGAAGTTTGGGAGCACTCGAGTGTTAGAGGAAGAACAGGGTGTTCAAACTGAATCCGATGAACAGAGGTAGATACCATTGTTTTCAATGTATTTTCGAAGACGATGGTGTATTTTATAAATAAAATATTCAGTGTTGCAGTGTCTGAACTGATGTTTCCTTGACCCCCCTCCAATGCTACCTTGACCCCCCCTCCAGTGCTACCTTGACCCCCCTCCAGTGCTACCTTGACCCCCATCCAGTGCTTGCTTGAGGAGTATGTTTCCAAAAATCTAGAAAAAATGAGACGTAGCCTCCGAGGTAAACTGAATGAACGCAGTGTAGAACACGCATCACTGCTCGTTCCCAGAATCAACGAGTGCCGGAAAAGGAACCTCGAGCACAACCTCGATCGAATCTGCTCTCACAGCTCCTGGCAGTAAACAGACTCGGCATTATCAAAAAAATTCTGGAAGGGTAGGTGCACATACACAAGTGACAGTGACACACCAGGTTCCACAATTAAACTGAATCTTTTACTTGAAAACTTAGTGAACGACTGGGAATCAACGTGACCTGACACATATCTCACTTGTTCTTCACCTATTTGTCACCAAGCCCACTGACTGGGCGATACATCGCCAGTAAAGGTTTAAAAGTGCTGCACTAGCGTTTAGGTGACATATTCACCTGTTTGTTCCTCCCAACCTGCAATACTTCGGCCTCTTACGTCGGATCAGTAACTGCTTCAATATCTTGTCCTCATGCACACCATAGATAATTATATATAATCAGTGACCTCCCTCTTTCCTCATTCCCCCTCCCTCCAGACTGCCTTTATAATATATATATATATATATATATATATATATAATATATATATATATATATATATATATATATTTTATATAATATATATCTTACACACACACACAGTGGAATAGTTTGGGAGGCGATGTAGTGGAGGCAGGATCCATTCATAGCTTTAAGTCGAGGTATGATAAAGCTCATGGTGCAGGGAGAGTGAATAAGTAGCGGCCAGTGAAGAGGCGGGGCCTGGAGCTATGAATCGACCCCTGCAAACCACAACTAGGTGAGTACACACGTGTGGTCAGATGTATATGTGACAATGGAGTTTATTTATTAAAGATTAAGTACTTAGATTAAAAGGAAGCGAGTAAGAAGATTAACAATTGGTCCGCCAAGGCTAGGAGGCTTTCCAAACTTTTATGATGTATAAAAAATAAAATGTTTTGTGTTTTTTATCTTCCATTCTTTTTTTCTTCATTCCCCCCCTCCCCCTTTTCCCCCCTCCCTTTTTTTCCTTTCCCCCCCTTTTCTTCTTTCCCCTCTCTCTCTCTCTTCTCTTTCTAAAAAAAAAGGCGTAAACATTCCCAGGTCATTCATCCAATCAAATAGAGGGGTGAAGTTAGAGGTTGAATTGGTTTGAGGTTGGGAAAAAAGTGATTTCACGTGGGAGCCCCCGGATGTCACTTAGCAATTGTGCTCATTATTCTCTTGAGGTTCCTTAGTTCCTGCCTGTGGGCTGGCAGCCAAAACGAGAATGAAAAACTGTTTGCGCTGTCTGGCAGGACCCCGGTGGGAGGTGGGCCCCCCGGGGTATTTCAGTGTGGGCTGTTTTCCAAAACATTTTTTGATATTTAGCTCCAATTGTCTTTTGTCTCTCTGTTTGGGTTGCAGTTGAGGGCCCCCAAATTTCGTCTCTTGTACGTGACGGGGAGAGAAATTTAAAGCTCTCCCTTTTGGTAATTTGACGATTAATTGGCGAGCCCGTACCCGCTACCAGCAAAGAGTGGAACCCAACGGTTGTGGCGCGAGAAGTCCAACAGTAAAATTTTTTTTCATTGTTTTGAGTTTTTTCCCGATTACCAAAGGGGCTGCGATGGTGTCTGTGTAGTGCGTGTTCCCGTCTTGTTGCAAAGCGTGATTTAGCGATCTTTTAAATTTTACTCCCAAGTCTGAACATATCAAAGAGCTTCAATCCACTAAATTGTTCCTCGTTATCGACCCAGCTGCGGCACGATTGTTGTTAAGTAACTCAAACATCGCCAATTTTAGGGGCAAGGTCCTTTTTTTTGCTGAAGGTCAAGTGATAAAAGGAACTGGAGTTGTCTCTCTCACCTTGTATCAAACTCATTTACTGCATCATCTATCATCTGTTACTGTTTCCCGACAGGTTTAGCGCATTTCTCTATGAATATTATATTTACAGCTACATTGTCCAGGTTGCCGAGGTCACGTTACCCTCTCCCCAACCCCTAAAAATCTTATTTTTTCCTTCAGTCTTAGTTCTTCCTGCTTTCTCCTATTCTTCCTCTCCTGAGCGTTTGGTGGGGAGGGAGGCAGCTGTTCCCTGGCGACCCAGCTGCGGAGACCTATGAATGACTTTGTCCTGAATCCAGTAGTTGCTTTTACCGCTCTGTGTGATTGAGTCTGTCCTCCTCATCTGTGATAATGCTGTGTGTGTGACACACGCGTTTGTGGTTCGGAGAGGTGCACACACGCCACACTCGCACGCACGCCACACACACACACAACACACACATACACCACACACACACACACACAACACACACCCACACCACACACACACAGGCCTACACGAGAGGGGAGTACAGGCAGGGAATCCATGTGTGTACATTACAGGTGGCCAAGTTGTATATAGGTAGGTTGACATTTGGTTCATTTAGGGAGGGTGGGCGGTACACTGGCAAGGCAGGGAGAACGACAAGTGTATGAGTAAAGAGAATAATGGGGAGATGGCTGCTTATGACTAGGCAATAATTACGCAAAGAAAAGAAAAGTGAATGAGAGAGAGAGAAGAGAGAGAGACAGAGGGGATGTGGAGGAGAGAGAGATGGCAGGCGTGATACATAAAGCGGGTAAGGAAAAGTGGAAAGGTAGGGAGTGTGGGGAAGGAGAGATGAAAGCGGAAGCATAAGTAGGGGTGTGAGGAGGAGGAGAGGTGAGAGAGAGACCGAGACGGAGAGAAACCGTGAGAGTAGAGGAAGAGAGAGAGAGGAGTGAGAGAAGAGGTAGAAACTGCAAAGAGGGAGAGGGAAGGGGAAGGAGGGCGAGAGATGGATAATTGGAGATTGTGAGGGGGGTGGCGTGATGTGACTGGGGAATCTTCGAAACCAATAGAAAGAAGGCATTTGTCACCAGCCTCTCATGTGAGTATGGTGTATTCTGCCTCCTACTCTGTCTTGTCTCATCCTCCTGTCTTATCTCCTACTTGCCTACAATCTGTCTTTTAAGATAGGGGTTGAACATTCATTTTTTGGAGTTTCCAACCACAATGGCGCTTTATCAATACAAAGTAAACTCCATACAGTTCTCTGAGGTGAGGTCAGTTCAGGTGGTGGTGATGTCAGCAGTGGATGGAGTCCAGGTGTTACAAGCAGAGTCTGTAGTTCGGCCCAGGAATGTGGTTGTCATCACTTCTAAAAGTAATAACACTTTGTTCTGTTGTGTAGTTGATCCTAGACAGTGTGTGCGATAGGTTTGCTAATACTTCGAGACATTTTTTTGGTTTGGTTTTACTGGCGATCCGTTGTTCATGTCTGTATGAAGCAGCGCTTCCTTCCCAGTCTGAGGTGGGAGTATCTACTCTGGAGGGGATTCCGGGGATCTATGCCCCATTCGGCCAGGTCCATTTTCATGTCTCCAAGTGGATCAGGCCTTGATCAACTTGGCCGTTATCTGGATTCATCAGTCCATACAAAGTGAGAACGGGCGGAAAGACTAGGAGGAGTATTGAGCGTAATCATTCCCTCAGCATTGGTCGATGTGGTCAGACATCAATCTTGGAAAGAAGTACAGCACATGTCCCGAAGAAGTAGCTTAATATAACGTCGGCTGTAGACGGCTTACAGCAAAAAGATACAAGGCAGTCATCATACCATAAATCTTCTCAGTGGGGCTGCAGAAAACAATATGATAGTTAAAACGGATGAGAAATTTCAATTTACTCAGATATCATATGGTTAAAACATGAGCGTTATTAAATCTTCTTCAGGAGAATACAAAACAAATTCTGGCCACAAAATAAGCAGCCCGAAACACCAACGTTCAAAAGACCTGGTGGACGTGATCATGTCGGAGGGGATTCCCTCACCTTCAAGGACCATAACATTGTATCAACTCGCCTCCTGCTAGAAAAAAATGAACCGGAAATGGATAATGAGAACCTTCAAAACTAGGGGGAAGGCCAGCCCATGATGAACTTCTTGCTTTGGTAACTTGTAACTATCTAGGCTGAATATTTGCTGCACAATAACTGCATTTAACGGCACGGGTGAAATTGAACGACCTGAAGAAAATGTACAGAGAACTTTCACACGCGCATAACGGTGTAAAAACACCTCAATTAATTGGGAGCGCTTGAGGTTCCTAAAACCTGCTATTCCTGGAAACGCAGGAGGGAGAAAGATACCATCGTTTATATACACATGGAAATATCTAAGGGGAACTAGTATCCGATCTTGCTCACGAAAAACCCGCACTACTGAAGACACAAAAGGCCTTGGTCAGTACGATTGGCACCACTCCCACCCAATGACAAGTCAGGGCGGTGGCGTGCACGTTAGAACGTTTTGTGTCCAATATAGATGTGTTGGGGCCCGAGAGCGTCGCTTTGCCTCACTGCACTCACATAAGGGGCATTTACCAACAGACCGCTGGCAGTCTGCAAGCTCGGCATGGACACGCACCTAAGTCAGTCCGGATCAGCCGGGCTGTGGCTGTACGTTGGTTTGCGTGCAGCCAGCAGCAACAGCCCCCTGGGTGATCAGGCTCATGATCACCAGGAGGTCCTGGGTCTCCAGACCGGCCGCTGGAGGCGTTGACCCGGAACTCGCTCCCGGTAATATCTCCTGGAAACCAATCATTTGTCCCAAGGTGAAAGTATGTAGTAGGTCCTTGCCAAAGGGTTTGGACAAGTGAAGAATTCACTGTATTAGAGTGATCTCTAGAGTTTACTGTTGTAGTCAGGCAAATGTAGCCGATCAAATGGCTTTTTCTCTAAGAGATAGAAGAAGAAAGAACCGACAAGGATGATATTTAGGCACTGTGCAACACATGTGCCTGCAATTTAATCCTTTATGAAGATTGTGAAATGGACTTTAATTATATCTGTGACGTTAGCTGTGAGGTTTTCAGGCCCTTCACTTACCTGGGGATTCAAGTAAGTAAGTAAGTAAGTAGTTTATTCAGGTTTACACAATACAGTAGTTATTATATAGAACTTATCATACATTGCAAGTTGTGTGCTAGAGACCTAGGTAATTAACCCTAATAAGTCAGACTTACGCTGACATTATTTCCATTGGCGGTGGTGTCCACTTACCGCTCTTTTATATATAATATAAAGGGTATAATATTTTCTTATATCTCTACAATGAAAGATTTACGCTCTTCTTTCATCATTTATTATCATTCTATAAATAAAACCTATCTGAATACAACATGGTCATTAAGACAATCTACAAAACGAGGGTCCATTTTCAAGGAATAGGTTAAACATTTACAGGTTATGGTTAGCTTCTAAAAAATAGAAATATCATTCCCCTCCCTTTTCTGAGCTTACATTTCATCAGGAACACTTTTGGCACTCTTCTTGAACTAGGTTCATGCTATTAGACTGGACTTTTGACAGGTTGCAGGGCCAGTGGTTCTGTTCCATTTCACTTTATTGTTGTACAATATAAAAGGTGTTGAAGACCAGGCAACTGACTGTGGGTCACTACAAAGTTGTGACTATCTCCCGCCTAGTACTATGAGTATGCTTTGGTTCCCAACCCTTGACTCTCACAATATTGACAGTCAAGATATGCTGGACACCTAGGTTGTGAGCAATTTTTTTTTAACACTTGGTTTTGTAGGCTTCAGTTGTCTTCCCTTTTTTACTTGTTCTTCAACATTCAGCATATCACAACTGCTGTAAGTATCCTGGACTACATGTTCTCTTGGTCACCCAGCCCAAGGCATGACATCTTACGATTTTGTTCTGGGTGAGAATTTTGCAGTATATCTTCAAGTTTTTTTTTTGTCAAGGCAGGTAACCAGTACCAGAAGAGAAGAGCAAGCAACGTAATCCATATGGATATGTATATAGGGCTGGACATAGGCGTCTGCGAGCCTCAGTAGGTATAACACTGTGCCTTGTCCTAGACAGTGAACTTTTCAGTCTGGCATTTCGCTTTCCTTATACACTATCTCCCTATCAATTTCCCGACATGCATGGTGTCCGTCATAAAGGGGATTTCACCAGTTATTTTACTGATATATGTGAATCCAAAGTGACTGGAATCTCCCCATTACATGAACATTAAATTTATTTACCCTTCTCAGTTTATGTTTCGTGCCTCAAATGAGAATAGGGGCATGGCTTTCAGTGTTTTTCCCTAAGTGTGTATGATAGTTTGTTTGGTCATACTAACCATTTGCTGAGGGTCTCCAGTTCCAGTGTTATCCCAAACATTATCATATCTTGTGGCGTTCTTTACCTGACTCTTACAGAGCCACTGTCAATCTGCATACTAGTAGAGAGTTTGCACTTGACCCACGATAGGCATATTCATATGGACTAAAATCTTAGAATAATATGGGACCAGGAATACTACTTGGGGAACTCCACATGATATTGGCAGGGGAGGGTTTTTTTCTGATTTCTAGATTTTGCTTGGATCTTGATTTTGACTATATTGTCTCTGTTGCTAAGGTCAGGACTTTATAAACAGCTATACAGAAACTTATACCGAATAGCTTGGTGTTAAGTTCATTACATAATAATATTCTGGTTGACAGTATCGCCAAGGCACTTTTGCAGTATTAAGGTTTAATGCCTGTGAGGTTCCCCTTTGACATTTCAGTTATTCAGGTAAAGCATTCAGAAATTTCTAATGAGGGGGTTGTCCGGTTTGAGTAGGATTACTTAAAGCACCGATTGATAGCCTAATTAGATGTTGTTGTCATCTTATGGTACTTAACTCTTGAGAAAGGAATAAGCACCAAGCCCTCTACTAGATTTTATTTAGATTATTATACTGGCGTATTGACTATACAGGCCTATAGTTGCTCTAATCACGGACCCTACTATTTGTATTGATGAGACGGAGTAACTTCGGCCTTCTTGAACCCCTCCCCCGTACGGTATCATTGTGTGATTGATAGATTTCTTTAGATTTATTTATGTGAGCAAATAGCGGATTGGACAGTTCAGATCAGCACATCTTCTTGTAGGAAACTTTAGACGGGAGTTATTTGATGCCTGTGCTCGTAGTGGCGTTGCTTTTAATACCTGCTTAGTCTCTTTTTTTGATAATAAAAGTCATGAGATACATTACATAGGTTGACAAACGGTTTCTCGGGGTGATTTACCCCTTTATTGGTAGTAGTATGCTTTTTGAATGAATTATCAGAGTCTGTGTTAAAGTATTTGATGCAGCTGGTTGGTTTCTTACTTACTGAAGTGTTGATGCAACAGGATGTATGTGATATGTAGGATATTAAAGGCAATTTGCCACCAATTAGTGTGTTCGTGGCTCATCACCCTCCATGATCGCGATACGTGAGTAACTTATGTTAGAATCCTTATAATCTACTGGTTCGTGGTAAGGCTATTACCTCCAACTGGTTTTTATTGGTTGTACCATGAGCTTTCTGCGGGTCGTTTTGGATGTATACTCTTTCCAAATTTTTTGGCTCAGTAGTGCTTTGCCTTTGCTCCTCTTTAACGTCTCGATCAACTCTGTTTCCATCCCTTTGGAATTTTCATTTCATTTTAGTGCTGCAATTCCTGTCTGTTTGACTTTAAATCCTTTTTAGCAGATGGTCTCTGAAATTTTTTCCACTATCAATCTAATATCTCAGTATTCATCCAGGTTTCAGTTATTCGTTTTATTCCTTAACCTCTTTAACTGGTGAAATATTATCAGGGATGAGTAAGTGAATCTCTTCTGTTTTGAATTTTTCCCAGGATCGTTTACGTCCGTGCAACCTTGGTATCTCTGTCAGTCACACAATTGTGTTTTAGCTATTTACCAGTGTTTCTTTCTGTCAGTTTATAGTTCGACCTCATTTTTTATTGTACTGTGTGGGCCTATCCTATCCTAGTGATTTTTCCTGGTGCCTAGTAAATGAATGAACAATGATCACTAAGTACCTGTGGTAAGTAATGACGCCTGACTGTAAATAACCGTTCTCAAGGACGCGGTTACCAGTATGTGGTCTGGTTAGGGTGGCTGAGAAACTGTGTGACTTCCGGGAGGGAGTAATTAATTAGTTGAGTGTAACTATTTAATCCTAGGAATTTGCTCCTATAACTTCTGCATTACGCCCGCTTATGTTTGCTGCGCCTGAAATAAGATAATTTGAAGTCGCCAGTATTATTGTCCGCACATTGTTTTCAAACTACCCGGACAAGACTTGGGACAAATTCTTCTAAGACCTGTAGTACCTGGGTAGGAGGGGGTATTGTTTCTACTATGATAGGTTTGTCTTAGGAAGCAGCATTTCAAACCATCGATATCTCCAGTTTAGTGTATTTAAATTCTCCGGGCTTGGGTTGTAAGCTAAAGGTCATTTCTAATCTGTAGGCCAAATACTCCACAACTCCTTTCTGTTCCTATCTAAAGATTTTTATATTGTTTGTAACCATCTATTTTCGACACCTCGTCGTTCAGGTACGTATTACATCCAACAAGATTTTCTAGAGATGGCTTATACTGCCCGCCATAATTTTGTTAGCGTCTAGCTTGATTCCTAATCTCTCTGCCAATTTAGGCGAAGAAGTGATCTTGACATTTGACCATGAATAAAGTGTAGGACCTGTTTTATTAAAAACATTCTTAGTCATCAATATTATGGCTATTGGGGTTCCATTTGTATTAAAATTTCGGTAATCATGTCATCACTGCTTAAGGGTTAACTGTTCCTAGAGCATCTGTTTACACACAAAAATGAATTTTCTAGGCAACTTGCTATAATTCGTACATACATCCATCGATGCACCAACCCCTTACTCCATTTTTTTTACCATACAGGTGCCTTTTCCTGTTTTTCATGCGTATTTAGTACAGTGTTTGCACCTGTTGGTAGTGTTTGAGATACTTTAATGACTGTATTGTATACAAATGACCTATGTATTGCATTACATATGGCAGTTTAAGGTTATCAATCCTAGCTACTAGACCGTCATTTTCGCCGGCCGCTCATTTATCTGTTGTTTTGCCTCTGCCCACCATTGTTTGTGGGCGGTCCGGGGATTTAATTTGGATATTCACCACTTAAGAGCGCTACAATTAAGAGCTGTGTGTCCGTTCGTTTTGGTATGCGGTCTTGTTGTTGCCTTACCTTGCAGCGATTAGTGACATTTACTTTTCTGGATAGGATGGCAACTGTTGGGCTTTTACTGTAGGGCGTGTTTACTCCATTCACCTTTTCCAGCCCCCATGACTGATTTCCTTTCTTCATGGAATTGAAGAAGAAATATAATATAATTATGGCAGCCCTAGTACCCACCCTATTATTTATTAATAATCAAAATTGAAGCGCTTAAGCCACAAAGGAAGGGGACTATTACAGCTGCTACCCCCTAATGCTGCCATTTTCACTCTTCGCTCATTTTACTCATTATAAATAATATTTATTTTTTATTTTCCAGTCCTCCATAGTACTAATTAGTACTACTCCGCTTTATCAATCCCACTGAATTAATAGTAAAATTTATCTTCAAAACCCTCCCTGCACCTGCTCACTTTTCCATTAACTTCACAAAAACCCTTACATAGTTAACCCCTTATTACACACTCCTCCCTTCACCCATATCACTTCACAGTTGGCTATCCCCAATTAATCTTCTAACTCCTTTCCATTCTGGTAGTATAAGAAAGGTTTAATCCATGGTTTTTTTCCTTCCTAAATACCCTCAATTACCAGTTACGGAGGGTTGTGTGGTGTTGTTGAATGCCTGGACTGTTCTGCTGATCAGCCATTTTTAAAAACACTGAGGGAGTTTAGGTAGTGTAAACGCCACCTCCAATGACTTTCCTTGAGTAGTTTTTAGATATATTTGAGCGTTTCTGGCTATTGAGTACTATCACTGTACCACTGGTCAGCCTTGAATATAGGTACAAGACTAAAACATTTAACCTTGACTCTGTTTTAACTATTCACTTCTTTCTCACGGACTGGCACTGAGTAGGGTGATCCGACCTTATAAACCTTGGTGTTTTTTGTACTGTTCGATATTGACGATGTCTCCTGTGCCTGTCCCTATCGGTAGCATGGTACCAGGTTTATATGATCGTTGGGTGGTTTTCAGATATGATGATTAACTGTCAACAGATGTCGCATGGCCGGTCTGCCATGTTTAATTGCCTCATTCTTTCCCTCGTTTGGCACTGAAGAAAAAAAAGTCCTACTGCTGCTCATTCCTTGGAGTTTAGTTTGATCAGGTTTTTTGCCCATGTGGTCCTTCCCGTTTTGAACCACTGGTGCAGGTGCATTATGGAGGTCAGTATTTCTTTGTAGTGGGAATACGTCTCGTGTCTGGTTCACGTCGGCAGCAGGTCTGGTTACTGATTTGCGGTCCCTCTTTTGTCATATTTAGTCCTTTCGTTGTCGTCACCGTCAGTTTTTATTTAACTATAGGTTCCTTTGCCATGTTGTTGATGTTGTTCAAGACTCGCTCTTCCGTGGTATGTACTGGCAAATAGTTGTTACTACGATTTCGTGAGACACGGACGTTGGTTGTCGTCCCATTCACGTGACATACTCGTCTTCTGAAGGAATGTTCTACACAAATTCTCGGGCTGTCTTACCAACACGACCAAGTTAAACCCACTCAAAGAAGATGTGAACTCAGATACTGTCAGCCGTCCTGGGATATTTTTGGGTTTTTTTTTTTAGGAAATGCCTCTTAAATGGTTTTGTGCATCGGTATCCAGCTAATATGGTGGTAGTAAATGCTGGAGAGTGGTGATCGTGAATCTGTAATAAGGACCATGGGGAGAACCAGCCCCTGGGCGATGTTAATTGCTACTCTGTTTTGCCTTGTGTCGAGTTAGTTCTTTATGGTTGCGGAAGTAGACGCGGAGTGTGGGAGCTGTGCCGCTGTCGAAACATCGTCAGTCAAGTTGAATCTCTAGAAGGTCTTACTGCCACTCCTCTTGGTATGGGTTACAAAGGCAAACGTATACCAGAACAAGCTTTTACTGGAACAATGTCTCGCTCTAATGAGAGAGCTTCATTATACTGTGTCGAGATAATGGTCCAAGTAGGACCGAAACGTCGTCTTAAGTTTCCATTATCCTATGTGCGGGTTATTTGTGTATTGTTACGTATCGCTCATAGCAGAGCTTTGAGGCGATACGGATCTATACACAAATATAACATTGTTCTGCATGCGCCTTTTTTCTCAGGAATTCCTGTGATGTGGCATCCCGTCAAAGGAGCAAGTCTCGTTCACGGCTAACCCGGCAAATGCATGAGCGGCACAAGGCTCAAGGCCAAGCAAAGTGATTCGTCATGCATGCTTGAGATATGCTCGGCCAAGGACTTGATCAAAGCTCATCCCCCTGGGAGAGCTCGTTAAGTCAAGACTTTCATTCTCCTGTCGTTTCCGCGTTGGTTATCGAAAAGGAGGAAGCGTTAGGTTAGGCAAGATTTGTTAGGAAACAGGACAAGTGTTTCCTGAAGAGGGTCACTAGTCTACGGTGACCCAGCAGCTGGAGGTTCTTGTTCATCTGACTGAGGACCTACCTCTGGATACCGGCCCCCCACCCAACCCTTTAAAATCATGGTTCATGTATTAAGGAGGAAAGGAACTGACCCCAAGCTTGACCACTAAACAGCTTCCTCAATTTTGTTTCTATCAACTTAGTGACGTCAGTTTATTGGTATATAACAAAGGCAGGTGGTAACAGTATCGACCCATGAATGGAAAGGGTGCTACTATTCCTTGTTAATCGCGTGTTTTTGCTGACTCTGAATTAGAGGAGGGAAAAATGGAGCCTCCACCAAAATCTTTGGATGGAGGGGACCCACATGGGTATAGCACTTTTTAATGAAAATATTTATTAATTAAACTTCATCGTTAGTACCTATGGGAAGATGAGACAATTGTTTCACATCACCTGACAACATGCGAGCATCTCAATAGAGAAAAAAGTCTTGTATTTGACTGGACATGCGTTCTAGCATTGGTACAACAATGTAGGGCTTAGTCAGATGTACAAGATATATATATACTATGAATGTACACAAGTTTATAGTTCCTTGGTTCCCAGGTGAGTTTTGTTACATTGCTTTCTGCTGTATTTATCAAAAGCACCATTGGGTGGGTTCAAACCCAGGGCAGGCGAGTCTTTAAACTCAGGTCATGGACTCGAACTACCCATTCATGTGGTTTGCTTGCCATCGTACTATACTTACGACTCAGAAATCGTAATATCAGGTTTAAGTTTGTCTGAGTTATACGAGCTGAGAGTTGTTTAAATGTGTTGCCTCACATGAACAAAAGCGGGGTGGGCGAGTTGTAGGATAAGCTTTTGTTCTCCCATCCTTCAAGGAGGATGGGAAGAGGGGTGAGGGCGTTCTTGATGATGGTTAAAGAGCTCTCTTGAGGAAGGGCTACCGGTGCTTACCTCCTTCACCTTCTGTGATCTAACCTAATTACCTCCATTACGAGGCGCCATATGAGCCTACTAGCTCGAGCTCCCCCACGTATACGATAATTTTGTTCCACAGTGTAGCCACTATCAATGTAAAATAAAAGGCGGCTGCTAGGATGCGGTGCCCCAAGTTTGTTTAATGGATATAAGAAAAGGGCGACGGCGACGATGAGGTGTGTGTGTTTGCTTGAGAAAACTTGACATAAATCAACACCACGTCAATCAAACAACCCCCTCCAAGCCCCGAGTGTTGTTCAATGGTGTTTGTATAGCTGCAGATGGCCCGTGCATCAAGTGAAACTCATTTATCCGCTTCAACCTCTCCGTGTACGTAGTCACGCCGTCCCTTCTCTAGTATATCAAGCAATTCTAAGTATTCCTAGCTAGTATACAAGTATTTATGTAACAATTATAAGAAGTGTACGACGCACCTTACCTGTATATATAGTATTGTTATGCGTAGTTTTTTTCACGGTAAATATGCTTGCTCATATTTGGTTTACAGAAGTAACCATTTCAAAGCATTGTAGTGATATGAAAAATGTTTTAGTAAAATATTATAATATCTTTTACATATTTTTTTTCATTAGTTTGTATAATATACAAATTATATTTTTTAGCAAATGTTTCCCAGGGTTAATTAACTTTTTTCTGGATAATGTATGTCAAGTGAAAACTAAGCTGGTCAGGAGTGTTTGTCCGGGAGTAAAGCGGAGCACGTCAAATAATCGGTTTTGTCTTCGACACGATGCCTAGCCACTGATGCATTTTTTTATAATTATTATGGGGAGAGCGCTAAACAGTGGGGATAACAGCGCCTGTGGGGGGGGATGAATGATTGAGGTATTTAGGCCGATTCGGGGGAACTGGAGCACAGATCCAATGTCCCTAGTATCAAGAGCCCTCCACTTGCGTCAAGGAACCACCCATGTCAAAGCGCATTTTTTTTTATTAATTTTCTGCACGTCCTGGTAATTTCCACAGCTGATACGACAGAAGACTTGCCGAAGTCGCGGAGTGTCTGCTGAGTCTACAGTGTTAGGTTTCAGAAGTGAAAGCCGACGCATACGTGAGATTTCTTTGAGGTCTACGGAAATGTAGAAATGTCCTGAAGAGGTTCCGAAAGGGAAAATAAAATTTCTTTTAGGATGAAAACAGACAAAATATTTGATTTTTGTGGAGAATACTGATGGAAAAAATAAGATGTTCACATGAAAAGTCTGTATTGAAAAAAATAAGATATCTATCTGTGAGGAGGTTGACGATGAAGGGGAAGTTTTATAGCGGGAAACCGGAAACTACTTTGTGTCTGCAGAGGAATGGGATTTTTATACCTTTTAGAATTTTTATGCCTATTTTCTCTGACTATTTATTCGGATACAACCAGGTGGGTTTGTAAGGTAGGAACAACACTCAAGAAAGCTCTGTTCGTGTGGCTTGTCTCGGAGCCCTTTTACGCCTCTTTTCAAAGGATGCGACCCACAACAGTATTCAAATACCCGGGGACATGTTTGCACACCTAGGTGAACAGGGGGCTGTAGGTGCTAGGAGAAGCCCATACGTGTCACCCCCTCCCTCAATTAAACCCGTCAGCTCCCTTATTGTGAGCCAAAACTCGCAACCTCTGAGTAACAAGGTACAAAAAGAAGAAAAAGTTGCCTTGATGGTACCAGGTCAGAGGACACATTTAAAGCGATTTTGAAGGCCGTTTCTTCCCTAGGGTGCTCAAGGAAAGATTATTGATATGATGTAAGTTCCTGCGTGGATGGAGTCCGTGGGTCTCGCTGCAATAAATGGCTCCCTTCAAGTTCCATTTGAGGTGTTTGCCTATCACACGTCACCCTCAATTGGGGAAGGGGGGCGGGGAGGTGGAGAGTTATGATTAAATGGAGAGGGGAGGGGAGAGAAAGAGGGGAGAAGGGAGTGGAGAAGGAAGGGGGGGGGGTTGGGGAGGAATTACAAAGTTGGCAGGGAAAGTAGAGAGGGTGAAAAGGATGGGCAGGGTTATCTGAGAAGGAAGTACAAATAGGGAGAGATGGAGAGGACGGGGAGGTGGCAGGGTAATGGAGAAGACGGGGAGGTGGCAGGGTAATGGAGAGGACGAGGTAGGTGGCAGGGTCATGGAGAGGACGGGGGAGGTGGTTAGAGTAATGTAGAAGACGGGGGATGGTGGCAGGGTAATGGTGAGGTCAGTTCAGGTGGTGGGATGTCAGCAGTGAGGAGTCCAGGTGTTAAAAGCAGGGGCTGGTGGCCCGGGATGTGGTGTCTTCACTTCGAAAAGTAATAACATTTGTGTTGATCCTAGACAATGTGTGCGATAGGTTTTGCTAATCTTCGAGACATTTTGGTTTTACTGCGTCGTGTTCAGGGTGAATAAAGCAGCGCTCCTTCCCCAGTCTGAGGTGGGGTATCTACCTGGAGGGGATTCCGGGGATCAATTGCCCCTTCGGCCAGGTCCATTATCATGTCTCCAAGTGGATCAGGGCTTGATCAACTAGGCCGTTATTTGGCTTCATCAGTCCATACAAAGGAAAAACGGGGAAATACAGGAGGAGTATGAGGTAATCATTCCCTCAGCCTTGAGTCGATGTGGTCGGGTCCATCAATCTTAAAAAGAATACAGCACATGTCCGAAGAAGTAGCTTATATACCGTCGGCTGTAGAGGTACAGCAAAGCTCCAGGCAGACATCAACCAAATCTTTCAGTGGGCTGCAGAAAACAATATGAAGTTCAACGATGAGAAATTTCAATTTTACTCAGATATGGTAAACATGAGGAATTAAATCTTCTCAGAGTACAAAACAAATTCTGGCCACAAAATAGAGCGAAACACCAACGTCAAAGACCTGGGAGTGATCATGTCGGAGGATCTCACCTTCAAGGACCATAACAATTGTATCAATCGCATCTGCTAGAAAAATGACAGGATGGATAATGAGAACCTTCAAAACTAGGGAGGCCAAGCCCATGATGAAAACTCTTCAGGTCACTTGTTCTATCTAGGCTGGAATATTGCTGCACACTAACGCACCTTTCAAGGCAGGTGAAATTGCCGACCTAGAAAATGTACAGAGAACTTTCACGGCGCGCATAACGGAGATAAAACACCTCAATTATTGGGAGCGCTTGAGGTTCCTAAAAACCCGTATTCCTGGAACGCAGGAGGGAAAGATACATGATTATATACACCTGGAAAATCCTAGAGGGACTAGTACCCAACTTGCACACGAAAATCACTCACTACGAAAGCAAAAGACTTGGCAGACGATGCACCATCCCCCCAATGAAAAGCAGGGGTGTCACTAGAAAGTTAAGAGACCATACAAAAAGTGTCAGGGGCCCGAGACTGTTAACTGCCCCAGCACACATAAGGGGATTACCAACAGACCCCTGGCAGTCTTCAAGCTGGCACTGGACAAGCACCTAAAGTCAGTTCCGGGTCAGCCGGGCTGTGGCTCGTACGTTGGTTTGCGTGCAGCCAGCAGCAACAGCCTGGTTGATCAGGCTCTGATCCCCCAGGAGGCCTGGTCTCAGACCGGGCCGCGGGGGCGTTGACCCCCGGAACTCTCTCCAGGTAAACTCCAGGTAAACCAACATTTGTCCAATGTGGAAGTAGGTCATGCCCAAAAGGGGTTTGGCAAGTGAAGAATTCCCTGTATTAGGATCTCAAGATTTTTCTGTGTCAGACAGGAATGTAGATAAATGGTTAGAGAACCGACAAGATGATAAATTTTGGCACATGTGCAACACATGTGCCTAATTTATCCCCTTTTTGAAGATTGTGATGGACTATTTCTGGCGTTAGCCTGTGAGGTTTTAGGCTTCACTTACCATGGGGTTCAAGTAAGTAAGTAAGTAATGTTTATTCAGGTATACACAAAAACGTTAATAGAATTATCATACATCTGCATGTGTGTAGAAAACCTAGGATAACCCAAAAAAGTCAGACAGTGACTTATTTCCTTTGGGGCCCTTTTACCTTTTTTATAAATAAAGGTTTAATATTTTCTTTTTATTCTCAATGAAGATAACATTTATTTCATCTAAAAACATTGTACACAAGGTCATTAAGACATCTACAAACGGGGGTCATTTTAAAGGAAAAAGGTAAAATTTACAGTATGTTACTAAAAAAAAGAAAATCATTTCCCCCCCCTTTTTAGCTACATTCATCAGAAAACTTTTGGGACTCTTCTTGAACTGGTTCATGCATGATGGCTTTGACAGGTGCGGGCAGTCTGTCCATTTCTTTATTGTGACAATAAAAGGGTTGAAGCCGGGACTGACTGTGGGTCTACAAAGTTGTGCCTTTTCCCCCCCAGTACTTGATTGCTTTGGTTTCCCAACCTTGACAAAATTTACAGCAAGATATCTGGACATGTTTTTGAGCAATTTTTAAACTGTTTAGCTTCAGTTTTTTTACTTGCTTCAACATTCAGCATATCCAACTGCGTAATTTTTCCTGGCTAAGTTCCTTGGTCCCCCGCCCCAGGATAATCTTACGATTTTTTTCTGGGGGATTTTGCAGTTATCTTCTTTTTTTTTTTTCAAGGCAGATACCAAGAAAAGGGAAGCGTAATCCATATGGATTGTATAAGGGGGGACATAGGGTCCGGAGCCCAGTAGGTAACACTGTGCTTTTAACAGGGGAAATTCATCTGGCATTCGCTTTTCCTTATACACTTTCCCTATCAATTTCCGACATCATGGGGTCAAAAAGGGGGTTCCCAGTTTTTTTTACTGATGAACCAAAGTGAGGGCTCCCCATTACATTTAACATTAAAATTTTTTTACCCTTCTCATTTTGTTTCGTGCCAAAGGAATGGGTTCGTTTTTTCCCCAGGTGTAAAGATGTTTGTTTTTCTACAACCATTTGCTGAGGGCTCCAGTTCCAGTGTTAAAAATTACAAAATCTTTGGGTCTTTTCCTACCTAAAGAGCACTGTCAACTGCATACAGTGGAGTTTGCACTTGACAGATAGGCATATCATTGGGCAAAACTTTAAAAAATAAGGGACCCCGAATACTACCCTTTGGGGAACTCCCATTTATGGCAGGGGGTTTTTCTGATTTTTGTTTTTGTTGATTTTGACTATTTTTCCCCTGTTGCTAAGGTAACTTAAACCAGTTACAGAACCTATACCCATAGCTTGAAGTTATTACATAATATTTTGGTTTACAGTATCGAAGGCCCTTTTGCAGGGTTTAAAGGGTTAATGCCTTGAGGGTTCCCCTTTTACATTTAGTTTCAGGTAACCATCAGATTAATGAGGGGGTGTCGGTTGAGGGGTTCTAAAGCCCGATTGATAGCTATTAAAATGTTTTGTCATTAGGGTACTTAACTTTTGGGAAAATACACCGCCCTCTCTAAAATTTTAGATATTATACTGGTATACTAACGGGCCTATAGTTGTTTCTTCAGCCCTACTATTTTTTTGAGAGGAGTAACTCGGCCTCCTTAACCCCTCCGGAGGGTTTTAGTGTGATTGATGGGATTTATTATGTGAGCAATGGGATTGACAGTTCAGAAGCCCCATCTTTTAGGAACTTAGAGGGAGTTTTTTGGGGCCCTGTGCTCTATTTGGGTTTTAAATGTTAGTTTTTTTTTGAAAAAAAGTATGAATAATTACTAGTTTGACAACTTTTTTGGGGTTACCCCTTTTTTGGTATAGTTGTTTTGAAATTATAAGTCTGTGTTAAGGTTTTTATGCAGGGTGTTTATTACTAGGTTGATGCAACAATGTGTGGTGGGAATTTAAAGAAATTTTGCCCCCTTAGTGTTTCGTGGCATCCCCTCTTTATCGATAGGAGTACTATGTTAGACCTATCTAGTTTAGGCTATACCCCAACGTTTTTATTGTTGCCAGAGCTTTCGGGGGTTTGTTATACTCTTAAAATTTTTGGCAGTAGTGCTTTGCCTTTGCTCCTTTTTTAAGTCTGTACTCTGTTCCCACCCTTTGGAATTCTTTTATGTGCTGAAATTCCTGTCGTTTGCTTTAAATCTTTTTAGCAGGGGTCTCTAAATTTTTCATATATCTAATATCCAGTATTCATCCGGGTTTTCAGTTTTCGTTTAATCCTAACCTTTTAACTGGTGAATATTATAAAGGATGGAGTGAATTGTTTTAATTTTTTCCCAGGATCGTTTACGTCCGTGCAACTTGTTATCTCTGCCCAGTCACAATTGTGTCCTTTTTCCCAGTGTTTCTTTCTGTATTTTAAAGTTGACCTCATTTTTATTGTCCCGTGTGGCCCTATCCTACCCCTAGTGATTTCCGGGTGCAGAAAATGATGAAATGATCACAAAGCCCTGGGTAATGACCCTACTGATAACGTTCTCAGAGCTTTAAAAAAAGTATGTGGTCGTTGGGGTGGCTGAAAAACTGGTGATCCGGGGGAGTATTAAATTTATTTGAGTGTAACTATTTAATCCTAGAATTTTGCTTATACCTTTTTGCATAGCCCGTTATTTTGCGCTGAAAAAAAATTTGAAGTCCCCCATATTATTGTCCGAAGTTTTTCAACTCCGGACAAGACTTGGAAAACTTCTAAAAACTGGTCCGGGGTAGGGGGGGTAATGTTCCTACAAAAGATGGGTTTTGGGTCTTGGGGAAGCGCATTCAAACCATGAATCTCCAGTTTAGGTATTTAAACGGGTTTTGGGGTTTAAGCTAAGTCTTTTAATGTGGGCCATACTCCCCCACCCTTTCTGTTCCTATCTAAGTTTTATATTGTAACCATCTATTTTGACCTCGTCGTCAGTCCCCGTATCATCCAACAAGATTCAGAGAGGGGGTTAAAACTCCGCCTAATTTTGTTAGCAGTTTCCTAATCTCGCCAATTTGGAAGAAGTTTTTGCTTTTGCCCGAATAAAGTGAAGGCCTGTTTATAAAAAAAATTAAAAATCATCAATATTGGCAATGGGTTCTTTTGTATTAAAATTTGGAAAATAAAAGTCATCATGAAAAAGGGGGAAACTTCCAAAGGCATCTGTTACACACAAAAAAATTCTGGCACCTTGCTTAATTTACATAATCCATATGCACCCCCCCCTTTAAAACCCTTTTTTTCAAAAGGGTGCCTTTTCTGTTTTTCATGCTTTTTAGAAAGTGTTGCACCTGTTGGTAGTGTTTGAGAAAATAAGGGCTGTATTGTTACATTGCCCTATGTATGCATTACATATGAGTTAAGGGTTTTTCATCCTAGACTAGACCGCATTTTCGCCGCATTTTTCGTTGTTTTTCCTCTGCACAAAATTTTGGGGGTCCGGATTAATTTGGGTATCACCACTTTAAAGCGCTACAATAAGGCTGTGTGCCTTGTTTTGGGGATGCGGTGTTGCCTACCTTGCCCGCGGGGTTTTTTTGACATTTTCTTTTCTGGTAGGGTGGCAAATGTTGGGCTTTTTCTGTGGGGGTGTTACTCCATTCACCTTTTCCAGCCCCCCCTACTGATTTTTTTCTTTATGGAATTGAAGAGAAATAAATATAAATTTTGGCAGCCTGTACCCCCCTATTTTATTTTCAAAAAAGGGCCTTTTCCACAAAAATATTTCCTTCCCCCTAACCTGATTTTATTTGCTCCCAAATATTAAATATAATTTTTTTTTCCATCCCCTAGACATTTTTCCCCCTTTACAAAACCCCTAAAGTTTAAAATTTTCCCCCCCCCTTCACTCTCACTTTTCCCCTTAACTTACAAAACCCCTTACGTAACCCTTTTACCACCCCCCTTCCCATTATTCCGTTGGTTTTCCCCAATTTCTTCTAAATCCCCATTTTAAAAGAAAGGTTTTTAATCCATGGTTTTTCCTTAAATTAATTCTTTTTGGGGGTTTTGGGGTGTTTTATGTAAACCCGTTTTGCTGATAGCCCTTTTTAAAAAACACTGAGGGGAATATTAAACCCACCCCAAAGACTTTCCTTGGAGTTTTAGTTATTTCGTTTCTCTTGTTCCCTTTCCTTACACTGGGAAAATGATTATGGTGACAAAACATTAACCTTTACTGTTTTAAATTCATTCTTTCTCGTGGGACTGAAGGGGTACGACCTTATCCTTTGGGTTTTTTTATGTTTTTGACGTTCTCCTTTGTTTCCCTTGACAGGTCGGTTTAAATTTTGGGGTCAGTATTTTTTCCAAAAAGTGGGTTGAAAAGCTCTTCTTTCCCCGTTTGGCACTGGAAAAAAACCCTTCCCCTCCCTTTTTTTGTCAAAAAAAAATTTTTTTTTTTTTTTTTTTTTTTGTCCTTTTTTCGTGGGGGCGGTCACCCCCGTCAAAATTTTTTTTTTTTTTATTACTATAGGGTTTCCTTGCATGTTGTTGATGTTGTTCAAGACTCGCTCTTCCGTGGGATGCTGCAAAAGTGTTTCTACGATTTCGTGAGCCGGACGTTGGTTTTCGTCCATTCACGTGCATACCTCTTCCCGAAGGAATGTCTCAATTCTGGGCTGTCTTACCAACACAAACCCAAATTAAAACCCCCTCAAAGAATGGAACTCGTATGTCGCGTCCTGGGATATTTTTTGTTTTAGGAAATGCCTTAATGGTTTTGTGCATCGGTATACCAATTGTGGTAGGGAGAAAGGGTGATCGTGACTGTAATAAGGGCCAGGGGAGAACCACCCCTGGGCGATGTTAATTGCTACTCTTTTTTGCTGGTCGAGTTTTTAAGTTTGCAGGAGTAGACGCGGAGTGGGAGCTGGTGCGCTGTCGAAACATCGTCAGTCAAGTTGTACTCTAGAGGTCTTACTCCACCTCTGGTATGTGTTAAAAGGCAAACGTATACAGAACAAGCTTTTACTGGGACAATGTCTCGCTCTAATGAGAGCTTCATTAAACTGTGACGAGTTAATGGTCCAAGTAGGACCGAAACGTCGTCTTAAGTTTCATTCTCCTATGTGCGGGTTATTTGTGTATTGTTCCGTATCGCTCATAGCAGAGCTTTGAGCGATACGGAACAATACACAAATATAACATTGTTCTGCATGCGCCTTTTTCTCAGAATTCCTGCAGATGTGGCAATCCGTCAACAGGAGCAAGTCTCGTTCACGGCTAACCCGGCAATGATGAGCGGCAGGTCAAGCCAAGCAAGTAATCCGTCAAGCATGCTGAGATATGCTCGGCCAAGACTTGATCAAGCTCATCCCCCTGGGAGAGCTCGCTTAAGTCAAGACTATCATTCTCCTGTCGTTTCCGCGTTGGTTATCGAAAAGGAGGAAGGTTAGGTTAGGCAAGATTTGTTAGGAAACAGGACAAGTGTTTCCTGACGCGGGTCATAGTCATACGGTGACCCGCAGCTGGAGGTTTTGGTCATCTGACTGAGGCCTTACTCTGGCATACCGGCCCACCCCTTTAAAAATCATGGTTCATGTATTAAGGAGAAAGGAACTGACCCCCAGCTGACCACTAAACAGCTTCCACAATTTTGTTTCTCTCACTAGTGACGTCAGTTTATTGGAATATAACAACGGGGTAACAGACGACCAATGAATGAAAGGGTGCTACTATTCCTTGTTAATTCGCGTGTTTTGCAGACTCGAAATTAGAGGAGGGAAAATGGAGCCTCCACCAATCTTTGTGATGGAGGACCCACATGGGTATAGCACTTTTAATGAAATTAATTAATTTAAACTTCATCGTTAGTCCTATGGTAGATGAGACAATTGTTCACTTCACTGGACAACATGCAGCCTCTCAGAAAATAGTCATGATTTGACAGACATGCTTCTAGCATTGTACAACAATGTAGGGCTTACGTCAGATGTACAGAAATATATATACTCTGAATGTACACAAGTTTAAGTTCCTTGGTTCCCAGGTGAGTTTTGATACATTGCGTCTGCTGTATATCAAATCACTCATTGGGTGGGATTCAAACCCAGGGCAGGCGAGTCTTAAAACTCAGGTCATGGACTCGAACTCCACCCATTCTGTGGTTTGCTTGCCATCGTACTATACATACGACTCACGAAATCGTAATATCAAGTTTAAGTTTGTGAGTTATACGAGCAGAGAGTTGTTTAAATGTGTTGCCTCACATGAACAAAAGCGGCTGTGGCGAGATGTAGGAAGCATTTGTTCTCCCATCCTTCAAGGAGGAAGGGAAGGAGGGGTGAGGGCCGTTTCTTGATGCTGGTAAAGAGCTCTTGAGGAAGGGAACCGGTGCTACCCTTCACCTTCCTGTGATCTAACCTAATTACCCTCCATTACCGAGGCGCCATATGAGCCCTACTAGCTCAGCGCTCCCCCACGAATACGATAATTTTGTTCCACAGTGTAGCCTATCATGTAAAATAAGGCGGCTGCTAGCTGCCGGTGCACCCAAGTTTGTTTAATGAAATAAAGAAAACGGGCGACGGCGACGATGAGGTGTTGTGTTTTGCTTGAGAAAACTTGACATAAATCACACCACGTCAAACAAACAACCCCCTCCAAGCCCGCGTGTTTGTTCAATGGTGTTTGTATTGCTGCAGCTGGCCAGTGCTTCAAGTGAAACTCATTTATCCGCTTCAACCCTCCAGTGTACAGTAGTCACGCCGTCCCTTCTCTAGTATATCAAGCATTCTAAGTATTCCTAGCTAGTATACAAGTATCTTATGTACAATTATAAGAAGTGTACGACGCACCTTACCTGTAAATAGTATTGTATGACGTAGTTTTTTACACGTAAATATGCTTGCTCATATTTGGTTTACAGAGTAACACTTCAAAGTCTAGAAGTGATATGAAAAATGTATTAGTAAATATTATAATAACTTTTACATATTTTTTTTCATTAGTTTGTATAATACACAAATTATATTTTTTAGCAAATGTTTCCCAGGGTTAATTAACTTTTTCTGGATAATGTATGTCAAGTGAAAACTAGCTGGTCAGAGTGTTTGTCCGGGACGTAAAGCGGAGCACCGTCATAATAACGGTTTTGTCTTCGACACGAAGCCTAGCCATGATGCATTTTTTTATAATTATTATGGGGAAGCGCTAAACCAGTGGGGATATACAGCGCCTGTGGGGGGGGATGATTGAAGGTATTTAGGCACGATTCGGGGAACTGGAGCACAGATCCAATTCCCTAGATCAAGAGCCCCTCACTAGCGTCAAGGAACCACCCCTGACAAGCGCATTTTTTTTTAATAATTTTCTGCACGTCCTGTGTAATTTCCACAGCTGATACGACAGAAGACTTGCCGAAGTCGACGGAATGTCTGCTGAGTCTACAGTGTTAGGATTCAGAGTGAAAGCCGACGCAAAAGTGAGATTTCTTTGAGGTCTACGGAAATGTAGAAATGTCTGAAGAGGTCGAAGGGAAAATAAATTTTTTAAGGTGAATACAACAGAAAAATATTTGATTTTTGTGAGAATACTGATGGAAAAAATAAGATGTTCACATGAAAAGGTCAGTGAAAAAATAAGATATCTGTGAGGAGGTTGACGAATGAAGGGGAAGTTTTATAGCAGAAACCGGAAATTACTTTGTGTCTGCAGAGGAATGGGATTTTTAATACCTTTGAATTTATATGCCTCTTTCTCTGCAATTTATTCGGATTACTAACCCAGGTGGGTTAGTAAGTAGACAACTCAAGAAAGCCTGTCTCCAATGGAGCCCTTTAAGCCTCTTTTCAAAGGATGCGACCCACAACAGTATTCAAATACCCGGGGACCTGTTTGCCACTAGGTGAACAGGGGGCAGTAGGTGCTAGGGAGAAGCCATACGGGGCACACCCCTCCCTCAATAAACCGTGTCCTTCAGTTGTGAGCCAAACTCGCAACCTCTGAGTAAAGGTAAAAAAAGAAGAAAAAGTTGCCTTAGATGCGTACCAGGTCTGAGACACATTTAAGCGATTTTGAAGGCCGTTCTTCCTAGGTGCTCAAGGAAGATTATTGATCTGATGTAAGTTCCTGCGGGATGGAGTCGTTGTCTCGCTGCAATAAATGGCTCCCTTCAAGTCATTATGAGGTGTTTGCCTATCCACTACACCCTCACTGGGAAGGGGGGCAGGGAGGTGGAGAGTATATGATTAAATGGGGGAGGGGCAGGGAGAAAAAGAGGAGAGGGAAGGTGGAGAAGGAAGGGGGGGGGGGTTGGGGAGGAATATACAAGATTTGGCAGGGAAAGTAGAGAGGGAGAAAGATTGGCAGGGTATCGGGAGAAGGAAGGGTACAAATAGGGAGGAATGGAGAGGACGGGGGAGGTGGCAGGGTAATGGAGAAGACGGGGGAGGTTGGCAGGGTAATGGAGAGGACGAGGTAGGTGGCAGGGTAATGGAGAGGACGGGGGAGGTGGTAGAGTAATGTAGAAGACGGGGGAGGTGGCAGGGTAATGGAGAGGAAGGGGGAGGTGGCAGGGTAATGGAGAGGAAGGGGGAGGTGGCAGGGTAATGGAGAGGACGGGGAAGGTGGCAGGGTAATGGAGAGGACGGGGGAGGTGGCAGGGTAAGGGGAGAGGAAGGGGGAGGTGGCAGGGTAATGGAGAGGAGGGGGGAGGTGGCAGGGTAATGGAGAGGACGGGGAAGGTGGCAGGGTAATGGAGAGGACGGGGGAGGTGGCAGGGTAATGGAGAGGACGGGGAAGGTTTGGCAGGGTAATGGAGAGGACGGGGAAGGTGGCAGGGTAATGGAGAGGACGGGGAAGGTGGCAGGGTAATGGAGAGGACGGGGAAGGTGGCAGGGTAATGGAGAGGACGGGGGAGGTGGCAGGGTAATGGAGAGGACGGGGAAGGTGGCAGGGTAATGGAGAGGAAGGGGGAGGTGGCAGGGTAATGGAGAGGACGGGGAAGGTGGCAGGGTAATGGAGAGGAAGGGGGAGGTGGCAGGGTAATGGAGAGGACGGGGGAGGTGGCAGGGTAATGGAGAGGACGGGGAAGGTGGCAGGGTAATGGAGAGGACGGGGAAGGTGGCAGGGTAATGGAGAGGACGGGGGAGGTGGCAGGGTAATGGAGAGGACGGGGAAGGTGGCAGGGTAAGGGGAGAGGAAGGGGGGGAGGTGGCAGGGTAATGGAGGGGACGGGGGAGGTGGCAGGTAATGGAGAGGACGGGGAAGGTGGCAGGGTAATGGAGAGGAAGGGGGAGGTGGCAGGGTAATGGAGAGGACGGGAGAGGTGGCAGGGTAATGGAGAGGACGGGGAGGTGGCAGGGTAATGGAGAGGAAGGGGGAGGTGGCAGGGTAATGGAGAGGACGGGGAAGGTGGCAGGGTAATGGAGAGGAAGGGGGAGGTGGCAGGGTAATGGAGAGGACGGGGAGGTGGCAGGGTAATGGAGAGGACGGGGAAGTGGCAGGGTAAGGGAGAGGAAGGGGGAGGTGGCAGGGTAATGGAGAGGACGGGGGAGGGGGCAGGGTAATGGAGAGGACGGGGAAGGTGGCAGGGTAATGGAGAGGAAGGGGGAGGTGGCAGGGTAATGGAGAGGACGGGGGAGGTGGCAGGGTAATGGAGAGGACGGGGAAGGTGGCAGGGTAATGGAGAGGAAGGGGGAAGTGGCAGGGTAATGGAGAGGACGGGGAAGGTGGCAGGGTAATGGAGAGGAAGGGGGAGGTGGCAGGGTAATGGAGAGGACGGGGGAGGTGGCAGGGTAATGGAGAGGACGGGGGAGGTGGCGGGGTAATGGAGAGGACGGGGAAGGGGGCAGGTAATGGAGAGGAAGGGGGAAGTGGCAGGGTAATGGAGAGGACGAGGAGGTGGCAGGGTAATGGAGAGGAAGGGGGAGGGGGGCAGGTAATGGAGAGGACGGGGGAGGTGGCAGGGTAATGGAGAGGACGGGGAGGTGGCAGGGTAATGGAGAGGGCGGGGAAGGTGGCAGGGTAATGGAGAGGAAGGGGGAGGTGGCAGGTAATGGAGAGGACGGGGGAGGTGGCAGGGTAATGGAGAGGACGAGGTAGGTGGCAGGGTAATGAGAGGACGGGGAGGTGGCAGGTAATGGAGAGGACGAGGTAGGTGGCAGGGTAATGGAGAGGACGGGAAGAGGGCAGGGTAATGGAGAGGAAGGGGGAGGTGGCAGGGTAATGGAGAGGACGGGGAAGGTGGCAGGGTAATGGAGAGGACGGGGAAGGTGGCAGGGTAATGGAGAGGACGGGGAAGGTGGCAGGGTAATGGAGAGGACGGGGAAGGTGGCAGGGTAATGGAGAGGACGGGAAGGTGGCAGGGTAATGGAGAGGACGGGGAAGGTGGCAGGGTAATGGAGAGGACGGGGAAGGTGGCAGGGTAATGGAGAGGACGGGGAAGGTGGCAGGGTAATGGAGAGGACGGGAAGGTGCAGGGTAATGGAGGGGACGGGGAGGTGGCGGGGATAATGGAGAGGACGGGGAAGGTGGCAGGGTAATGGAGAGGACGGGGAAGGTGGCAGGGTAATGGAGAGGAAGGGGGGAGGTGGCAGGGTAATGGAGAGGACGGGGAAGGTGGCGGGGTAATGGAGAGGACGGGAAGGTGGCAGGGTAATGGAGAGGACGGGGGAGGTGGCAGGGTAATGGAGAGGACGGGGAAAGGTGGCAGGGTAATGGAGAGGACGGGGAAGGTGGCAGGGTAAGGGAAAGAGGACGGGGGGGTGGCAGGGTAATGGAGAGAAGGGGGAGGTGGCAGGGTAATGGAGAGGACGAGGAAGGTGGCAGGGTAAATGTAGAGGACGGGGAGGTGGCAGGGAAAATGGAGAGGACGAGGAAGGTGGCAGGGTAATGGAGAGGAAGGGGGGGAGGTGGCAGGGTAATGGAGAGGACGAGGTAGGTGGCAGGGTAATGGAGAGGACGAGGAAGGTGGCAGGGTAATGGAGAGGACGAGGAAGGTGGCAGGGTAATGGAGAGGACGAGGTAGGTGGCAGGGTAATGGAGAGGACGGGGAAGGTGGCAGGTAATGAGAGGACGAGGTAGGTGGCAGGGTAATGGAGAGGAGGGGAGGTGGCAGGTAATGGAGAGGACGGGGAAGGTGGCAGGGTAATGGAGAGGACGAGGTAGGTGGCAGGGTAATGGAGAGGACGAGGTAGGTGGCAGGGTAATGGAGAGGACGGGGAAGGTTGCAGGGTAATGGAGAGGACGGGGAAGGTGGCAGGGTAATGGAGAGGACGAGGTAGGTGGCAGGGTAGTGGAGAGGAAGGGGGAGGTGGCAGGGTAATGGAGAGGAAGGGGAAGGATGACATATATTCCTCTCCTTGTGTGTGTTCTCTCTCCTAATAAAGAATATTTTTCCTTCTAATAATCGATATTCTTCTTGAAATAAAAACTTTGTTAAAAAAAAATTAGTTTCTTCCAGAAACTAATATTTATATATTTTTCCTATATAGAAATATTTCTTCCTGAAAATATTTTTCTAGGAAGGAATATTTTATACTAAAAAAGCGATATATTTCTTTTAAAACTAGCATTTTTTCCCCTCTAGAATGGACTTTTTTCCCCCTAGAAAACGATATTTTTCTTCCCGGAAGGAATATTTTTCCTCCCATGAGGATTCTTTTTCAAATTAGAAAAACAAAAAAATATATCTACCTTCCTTTTGGAAAGGATTAATTTATAGCTTAGTAAGTATTAATTTCGTTCAATAAAAAAATTATGTTTAAAGAGAAAATAAGTCTGAGTTGATACACTTGACTGTTGTGACCGCGCCTCGCATCAGACAGCCGTTCTTTGTTTATGTTCCATTGCATATGTCTTTCAGCCATTGTTGTGTATTATTTGACATCGCTTAGTTATGATTATCATAATAATAATAATAATAATAATATAATATAATAATATCTTATTATTCCTTGCTAAGACAGATTCTGCTCCATTTATCTTATTTATGTTAATTTGTTATAGAACTCCAGTAGGTTTATGAAACAAGATATACATAATCTCATGACTATCTTATCGGCCTGGCTATGGACCGGGCCGCGGGGGCGTTGACCCCCGAAATACCCTCCAGGTATCTATAAAAGGTCACAGGTATCTATAAAAGGTGCTGCTCATCAGAACAGCTTCTGCAGCTTCTTGTGTTGTGTGACATAGATTTACCAAACACCCGGAGTGAAAATTGGAAACTGTAACATATTAATTTGCATCAAATCTCTCCTTGAGTTGCCTTTGATGATTCTCTGATAAATAACTGACTCCCTCTAACGTTTGAGAAACTAGACTTGCCAATACGTGGCCAAGAAACACTATATACAGAGCAAACATTTATACGTTCTCGCTCTGAAGCTCTGCTAAGAACGCAACGTTCTCTATAAATAAAATCTGCCAGACTCGTTTTCAGATGTACTCGCTGGTTATCAGACCATATTGCTTCCAAGGTCATTAAATATGCCTTTTGTTTTGGGTTTGTTTAATTCTCCTCTCAACACACACAAAAATATTTGATGACGTCAGTTTCATAATCACATATATCGTCTCTTCCTTCATGAGTTCTTAAAAACTTTGATGTTTTTTTCGATTACTCTAATTCGGTAAATCTGTTTTTAAATAACTTATGCTACATAAATTTTATATATATTATATATATATATATATATATATATATATATATATATATATATATATATATATATATATATATATATATATATATTATATTTTTTAATATAGGATGGGGTTTCCCCCTCTGGTGTAAATTGTGGGACCCATAGCCTCGGAGAAGTGGATAAAAAGGCTTCAAGGAAGAATATTTGGATTTCTTCCTGAAGCCGTTTGAATATTCCACTTCCCCTACCACCCCATCTTTTAGTATATATATTTTTTTACCAATAGGAATATTTTATTACATAATATGGTACAGAAGATTTAAGAGATACATTGTTGATATAAAGGTGGCATATAAGGTACATGTTACGTGTGTATCACCGATTATAAGGCGAAAATCTCATCCAGCTCCTCAGAGCTGGGGCGTGTGCCCAAAATACAGCAGGCATTACCTCTTTGAACAGCCGCACTGAGCCGCTGGAACAAAAAAGTAGCTGCCCTGGGATCCCTAGTTACCCTGATGAGTCTTTTTCCCAGGTCCATAAGGAATTTAGATGCACTCTTTCCCCATGAGCCAAGGGTCTCTGAGCCTATGGGAACAAACATATAATGATGGGCAAGTTCTCCATATTTTCTCGACTTTTGGGACTCCCTGAAACTGGCAGCTGCCCCTCCTTCCTCCCTGGTGTATTGGAGATAGGTATCAGCCAAGATAGATGCACATGTATAGTCCCACACCACCTCTCTTGGTACAAAATTATTAATTTTTACATTAAAATAAATGAAAAAAATCTTTGAACGTATAAGAGAAATTTTTAGAAAGGACTTAATTTTAAACGAGTTCTTACTAATTGACCAGTTTTACCTATTCGGCACGACACACACGCACACACACACACATATATATAATATATATATATATATAATATAATATATATATAATATATATATATATATATATATATAAAATGTTTATTTACCTCATCTCTGTTGTGCAACAACACTTCAGGCAATGCATGGCAGCTTAATGAATATGCATGAACAAGTTCACAGTGAGCGTCCCGCTAGGACACCAAGGCTTCAGTGGAGGCTTCCAGTGTAGGCCGCCGTCATCCAGCTGTTGTAGAAGCTGCCCAGGGTGTGTCTACCTCTGCTTATCCTGCTGTCAGCTTAGTTACGCCCACACCTGTAGTTATCTCGCTGCATCATGCAGCCAAATGGCGCACTGCCGGCGATACTGAAGGAAGACACAAGAGGCAAGCTAAGATGGCATAATTTTATTTTTCCTGTTTCCGTCTCCCTGTGGGTTATTACCGACGAAAGACTGGAATATTTTTTATTTAGACACTGTTTCGCTCTGTTTGAACACTGCCAAGACGTGAACAAATCCCTACACAGAGCGAAACGTCGTCCCATGATATTCTTTTCCTGTAAAAGCTGGGGCTAGTCTTGTCCTTCCGTTTCTCGGATCTAATCTACAACTGCGAAAATTTAAATAATTCTTTCATACAATAATTTCTGAGAGCCTCGTCGTCGGAGTGGCTTTAGCCCCTCAACGCTGGTACCCTGATGATGCTCTCTCACGAGAGGCTTCAGACCTTAATGTGCTGGCGTATTTTAGGATATTGGCAGGGCTCAGATAAGCGAATGATTAAGACATATATGCAACAGTTGGGAATCTTTGATGTTGAAATTTTTCGCCTACACAGTAGGCTTCTCAGTCAGTTACAGAGGCAGCTGTTGCACATGCGTCTTAATCATCAACTTTTTGGTATTTTATACCATTTTCAGTATAACCAGAGAAAGCCTCTTCAGTTTAGCTTCAAAACTTGTGTTTCTTAGGAGGAAGGTTCGAATTAGATTTGAGCTGTGTATGTTCCAATTTCCAATTTTTATTGAAGAATCTGGGGTATTAGCTTCCTGGCGATGACTTGTGAATGCCTCTCCTGATTTGCCTCACATCTACAACTACATGAAAACTTACGTCACACACTGCACTATTCCGATCACATGCATTGAGGCCCAGGCGGCTGGAATTTAGAAATATGTAGAGACATTTCTCGGATCGAGCAGCGACTAAAACACATCTAGTTCTTCCATGTAATCGGAGGATTTGCGGGACGGAGAGGGACAGACTGTTTGACATGCCAGGCACAACAGCGAGTGGGTATATAGATGGAAGATAGCAATACAAATGAGCCACAATGATGCTAGGAATAATTTCCTCAGTCTGAGAGAAAGTGGTGAAGGTAAACTTTTGTATACTGATGGTATGACTGGGAGCAAGAGGCCAGGCACCAATAATACCAGCAAATGCAGTTTAAGAACTAGGGCCAGGAGCTGAGACTTGATCATCGTGAATACCACACTGAGTGCAACAGCAACAACAGTCCCTCAGCCTGGAGAAGAGTTCAGTTCCATGGAAGTGAACTCTTCTCCAGGCTGAGGGACTGACCACCACAAATACTTTTTCTCCAAGGTTGATGGACTGTTTACATCATCTTTATTTCATTTCTACTGCTCCCTTTGTTTTTGACTGAAGAAGCCTACTATGCAGGCGAAACGTTTCATCAGTAAAGATACCCAACTGTTGCACCTGTGTCTTAAGCTTCAATTTGTCGGTATTTTGTACCATTTCCAACAGCGTCTCGCAGAGGGGTGCTGTTGCTCGAGGCATCCTACTATCTGCCAGCGATATCTTAGTCCCACCGCTAAGACAATATCTCTGGAAGAGTGCAGGTCCTTTCCTAAAGTAAATACACCTGCCGCCTTGTTGAATTTTTGGAGATATACTGGGCCTGGCTAATTGTACAAGGAAACTTCCACAAGAAATAAAATCTATTTTAATACTCTGACAGCGTCGGTGAGCCCTCCGGTGATATTTAACCCCCCGCATAAGGGTTTCAACTGCCCTCTTTGCATGCGTCTCGTAAGAAGGCTGCACCTTCGAACAAACTCTAAAATGCACTTCCATTGTTACGCGTGAAGGCCATTGCCGCTGCTCATATCATACACAGAGTCTATGATGCAGACCGCTCGTAAAACAGCGGTTGGCCTGGTGTTAGCGAGCCAGTGGGGCTGGTGATTGGGCCACAAGGTCTTCTGGATAGATTGGCATGTTGTTTGGTTGGGTCTTTACTACTTCTTGTGCTACAGTAAGGCATCCTTCACTGGTGTCTCTGCCAAGCCCATGCATCTTCCAGCATTAGAGGCGGACAAACGAACATCATAACATAAACTTGATTAGGAGAACGTTCAGATAATTACCTGCTCAGTCACAGTATTCCCCGCACGTCTTCTATCCTCGTTAGGGTGGCGCCTCAGGGTGTCCTCTAGCCATCCCATCATCACCACCAGGCCCAGACTCTCTCAAGACGTACGTCTCTGCGTCCTGGTGCTCTTTCTTCAGGATGCTCTTCTGGGTCCTGGCATCCAGGTGCTTGTCCTCCGAAGGATCTACTTTGCTGAGGCAATCTTGCTGTTTGTTTACACTATCATGTATAACAGAACCAGGTTGGTTCTGTTCTACATGAAATTCCAAAAACACTAACCCATATTAACAGACAAACCAAAAGTACACCCAGTGTATGTGTGATTAGACTGATACAAACATATCAGAAGAGATGCATAGAATCATCTCGAGTGCCACAGAGAGGTGATAATCTGTCATTAGTGCTACACGCGTCACCTTGGCACTATGAAGCCTCTTTGTCATCGCTTAGAGATGGAAATTAATCAAGAGTGTCTGGCCCCATTACATCCCTGAGCCTAGGTTATCTCTAGCAAATTAGTAAATGTGATTGTGTCTATCAGCGTTCTTGAGAGAGAGGAAGGGAGCAGTCATGGTGTAATCACGGTGGCCCAGGAGCTAGACTCATCAGCACACATGCCGCGGTAAAGAGTCAGAGTTTAACTTGTTTTTTATAGGAACAGGATATATGATTAAGAGTTTAGGCCACTGGACTCGAGACTGATCATAAATGAATCATTCTTTGTAGCAGGAAACAAACTCTTTGGAGTACGGTCAGGGTTCACTGTCCTTTAGAGTTATTATTATTAGTAGTAGTACTAATCGTACCAGTACTGGTAGCACTAGTAATAGTAACGCCCAAATAGAGAGAAACGTTCCAGTAAAAGCTTGTCCTGCAACGTGTATCGTTACTTCACTTCGGAGTTACTATTATTAGGCCCAGACGTCCTTCTGCTGGCATAGGTCCCAACCTCAGCCAAGGTCGTGCATTCAGACATGCATCAGTGGCTTCTCTACCCGCCTCCGCTTACATCAGAGCATCAAGAGCCCTGGAATCGGTATTTTATGGGCCGTAAGACTGGTCGGTGCTCCCGGGTTTAACCACTGCCGCCTCCATGTGTAGTACAAAGTGTTCTCCTGAAGGACTCGCCTGGGGGACGGTTTCACTTTATGAATATCACTCATCTCGCATTTTGCATCTTTTCCTCCTCCTTATCGATCCTTTCATCTTTTCCTGCTTCTACGGGCATTGTATAGCTGGGCGCAGATAAGCATACGTCCGCATAAGGGTATACGAAATATATTTTCACAGTGACACTTCCGTACGTGAAGTAACTTTCAGTGGAATACTGCGTGAATTGTTGTTGTCGTTGTCTGGGTGAAATGAACATATCACACACCACCAGATGAGTGGTGCAGTTAAAGTTATGAAGGTTGGTGTGCAGCATGAAGCAACCACTAGCAGGCTGTGCTGCAGCCATAGGTGTCTGCTTGCCAGATGTGAATGGCGTGGCCAGTGTTCCACAATGATTAACATTGCAAAGCCAGGCTTACTTAGTGGTTGTATTTAGCAGTATGACTGCGCGAATCACCTCGTATCTGAGTATATTATTAGTCACTTGCTCAAGATATTTATTTGTTCGTGTGTGGTGTTGGAGAGCCTCTACATACTGGAGGATCATTACTTTCACCTGTGTGTGGACTCCTGCAGCCGTAGGTCGGATGATATAGCCAAAATACCAGAACCACTTAAAACATTGTCTTTCTTAGCGGAGTTTAGTTAATATTACACCTTTCGTCGGTGTTACAAATTTTTATTCTGAATAAAGAAAACTGAGATTACGAAGCCTCTTGATCATATTAAGAAGGCATACAAGGTTATCCTACGATAACCCTTCACGGTGGGAACTTTCAGCTAGTCTGTCAGAAACTTTGATAGAAATCGTATTTCCAATCGCGTTACTCTAAATGAAACATTTCAGAGGGAAGCATCATCGCCTCCAGCAGCGACACTCGTGATTCTTTTTTTAGCAGCAGCCTCGTAGAATGCAGTCTATAAAATACACCCACAATGGCGATTTTTCCATACTAATTCGCAGAGGACCAGCGCTGAACGCTGAGGTGAAGCGTTTGAAACACACACACAAAGGCTAGCATCGATGTACCTTTGACAACTAGTAACCAACACACTAACAAGAGGATAATAACAAGCATCACTTACACTTTACATAACATTTTGTTAAAAAAAAAATTAGTTCACTCCTCAGTTTGTGCTGCAGAAGGCAAGCAGTGTGGTAGTGTGGCAGTGTGGTAGTGTGGTAGTGTGGCAGTGTAGCAGTGTGGTAGTGTAGCAGTGTGGTAGTGTGGTAGTGTGGTAGTGTAGCAGTGTGGTAGTGTAGCAGTGTGATAGTGTAGCAGTGTGGTAGTGTGGTAGTGTGGCAGTGTGGTAGTGTGGCAGTGTGGTAATGTGGCAGTGTGGTAGTGTGGCAGTGTAGCGGTGTGGTAGTGTAGCAGTGTGATAGTGTGGTAGTGTGGCAGTGTGGTAGTGTAGCAGTGTGGTAGTGTGGCAGTGTGATAGTTGTGGCAGGTGGCAGTGAGGCAGTGCGGTAGTGTAGCAGTGTGGTAGTTTAGCAGGGGTGGTAGTGTAGCAGTGTGGTAGTGTAGCAGTGTGGTAGAGTGGTAGGTGGCAGTGGGGTAGTGTGGCAGTGGGGTAGTGTGGTAGTGTGGCAGTGTGGCAGTAGGCAGTGTGGCAGTGGGGCAGTGTGGTTTAGTGTGGCAGTGTGGTAGTGTGGCAGTGTGATAGTGTAGCAGTGTGGTAGTGTAGCAGTGTGGTAGTGTAGCAGTGTGATAGTGTAGCAGTGTGGTAGTGTGGCAGTGGGGGGTAGTGTGGTAGTGCGGTAGTGTGTTAGTGCGGTAGTGTGGCAGTGCGGTAGTGTGGCAGTGTGGTAGTGTGGCAGTGTGGTAGTGTGGCAGTGTGGTAGTGTGGCAGTGTGGTAGTGTGGCAGTGTGGCAGTGTGGTAGTGTGGCAGTGTGGCAGTGTGGTAATGTGGCAGTGTGGTGGGTGTGGCAGTGTGGTAGTGTGGTAGTGTGGGAGTGTGGCAGTGTGGCAGTGTGGTAGTGGGGCAGTGTGGCAGTGTGGTAGGGGTGGAAAGTGTGGCAGTGTGGTAGTGTGGCAGTGTGGCAGTGTGGTAATGTGGCAGTGTGGTGTGTGGGCAGTGTGGTAGTGTGGTAGTGTGGTAGTGTGGCAGTGTGGTAGTGTGGCAGTGTGGTAGTGTAGCAGTGTGGTAGTGTGGTAGTGTGGTAATGTGGCAGTGTGGTAGTGTGGCAGGTGATAGTGTTAGCAGTGTGGTAGTGTGGTAGTGTGGCAGTGTGGCAGTGTGGTAGTGTAGCAGCGTGGTAGTGTGGCAGTGTGGCAGTGTGGCAGTGTGGTAGTGTAGCAGTGTGGTAGTGTGGTAATGTGGCAGTGTGGTAATGTGGCAGTGTGGTAGTGTGGCAGTGTGGTAGTGAAAGCAGTGTAGCGGTGGGGTTTGTGTAGCAGTGTGATAGTGTGGTAGTGTGGCAGTGTGGTAGTGTAGCAGTGTGGTAGTGTGGTAGTGTGGGCAGTGGGGTAGTGTAGCAGTGTGGTAGTGTGGTAGTGTGGCAGTTGTGATAGTGTGGCAGTGAGGCAGTGGGGGGAGTGTAGCATTTGTGGTAGTTTAGCAGTGTGGTAGTGTAGCAGTGTGGTAGTGTAGCAGTGTGATAGTGTGACAGTGTGGTAGAGTGGTAGTTGTGGTAGTGTAGCAGTGTGGTAGCGTGGCAGTGGGGTAGTGTGGCAGTGTGGCAGTGTGGTAGTGTGGCAGTGTGGTAGTGTGGCAGTGTGGTAGTGTGGCAGTGTGGTAGTGTGGTAGTGTGGTAGTGTGGCAGTGTGGTAGTGTGGTAGTGTGGCAGTGTGGTAGTGTTGCAGTGTGATATTTGTAACAGTGTGGTAGTGTGGCAGTGTGGTAGTGTGGCAGTGTGGTAGTGTGGCAGTGTGGTAGTGTGGCAGTGTGGTAGTGTGGTAGTGTGGCAGTGTGGTAGTGTGGCAGTGTGGTAGTGTAGCAGTGTGGTAGTGTAGCAGTGTGGTAGTGTGGTAGTGTGGCAGTGTGGTAGTGTGGTAGTGTAGCAGTGTGATAGTGTAGCAGTGTGGTAGTGTGGCAGTGTGGCAGTGTGGTAGTGTGGCAGTGTGGTAGTGTAGCAGTGTGGTAGTGTGGCAGTGTGGTAGTGTGGCAGTGTGGTAATGTGGCAGTGTGATAGTGTGGCAGTGTGGTAGTGTGGCAGTGTGGTAGTGTGGCAGTGTGGTAGTGTGGTAGTGTAGCAGTGTGGTAGTGTAGCAGTGTGGTAGTGTAGCAGTGTGGTAGTGTAGCAGTGTAGCAGTGTGGCAGTGTAGCGGTGTGGTAGTGTAGCAGTGTGATAGTGTGGTAGTGTGGCAGTGTGGTAGTGTGATAGTGTGGCAGTGTGGCAGTGTGGCAGTGTAGCGGTGTGGTAGTGTAGCAGTGTGGTAGTGAGATAGTGTGGTAGTGTGGTATTTGTGGGTGGGGCAGTGTGGTAGTGTGGTAGTGTGGCAGTGTGGCAGTGTGGTAGTGTAGCAGTGTGGTAGTTTAGCAGTGTGGTAGAGTGGCAGTGTGGTAGTGTGGTAGCGTGGCAGTGGGGTAGTGTGGCAGTGTGGTAGTGTAGCAAGTGTGGTAGTGTAGCAGTGTGGTAGTGGGGTAGCGTGGCATTTGGGGTAGTGTGGCAGTGTAGCAGTGTGGTAGTGTGGCAGTGTGGTAGTGTAGCAGTGTTGTAGTGTAGCTGTGTGGTAGTTTTGGTTTAGCGTGGCAGTGGGGTTAGTGTGGCAGTGGGGTAGTGTGGCAGTGGGGTAGTGTGGCAGTGTGGTAGTGTGGCAGTGTGGTATTTATAGCAGTGTGGTAGTGTGGTAGTGTAGCAGTGTGGTAGTGTAGCAGTGTGGTATTTTTAGTAGTGTGGTAGTGTAGCAGTGTGGGTAGTGTGGTAGTGTGCAGTGTGGTAGTGTGGTGGTTGTAGCAGTGTAGTAGTGTAGCAGTGTGGTAGTGTAGCAGTGTGGTAGTGTGGTAGTGTGGTAGTGTGGCAGCGTGGTAGTGTAGCAGTGTGGTAGTGTGAGTAGTGTGGCAGTGTGGTAGTGTAGCAGTGTGGCAGTGTGGTAGTGTAGCAGTGTGGCAGTGTGGTAGTGTAGCAGTGTGGCAGTGTGGTAGTGTAGCCGTGTGGTAGTGTGGTAGTGTAGCAGTGTGGTAGTGTAGCAGTGTGGTAGTGTGGCAGTGTGGTAGTGTGGCAGTGTGGTAGTGTGGCAGTGTGGTAGTGTAGCAGTGTGGTAGTGCGGCAGTGTGGTAGTGTAGCAGTGTGGTATTGTGGTAGTGTGATATTGTGGCAGTGTGATATTGTGGCAGTGTGATATTGTGGCAGTGTGGTAGTGTAGCAGTGTGATATTGTGGCAGTGTGGTAGTGTAGCAGTGTGATATTGTGGCAGTGTGGTAGTGTGGCAGTGTAGCAGTGTGATATTGTGGCAGTGTGATATTGTGGCAGTGTGTATTTTTTCAGTGTGGTAGTGTAGCAGTGTGATATTGTGGCAGTGTGGTAGTGTGATATTGTGGCAGTGTGCTAGTGTGATATTGTGGCAGTGTGATATTGTGGCAGTGTGGTAGTGTGGCAGTGTGGTAGTGTGGCAGTGTGGTAGTGTGGCAGCGTGATAGTGTGGCAGCGTGATAGTGTAGCAGCGTGGTAGTGTGGCAGTGTGGTAGTGTGGCAGTGTGGTGGTGTGGTAGTGTTAGCGTGGGGGTAGTGTAGCAGTGTGGTAGTGTGGCAGTGTGCAGTGTGGTAGTGTAGCAGTGTGGTAGTGTGGCAGTGTGGCAGTGTGGTAGTGTAGCAGTGTGGTAGTGCGGCAGTGTGGTAGTGTAGCAGTGTGGTAGTGTAGCAGTGTGGTAGTGTAGAAAGTGTGATAGAGTGGTAGTGGGGTTTAGTGTAGCAGTGTGGTAGTGTGGCAGTGTGGTAGTGTAGCAGTGTGGTAGTGTAGCAGTGTGGTAGTGTAGCAGTGTGATAGAGTGGTAGTGTGGTAGTGTAGCAGTGTGGTAGTGTGGCAGTGGGGTAGTGTAGCAGTTGTGGTAGTGTGGCAGTGGGGTAGTGTAGCATTTGTGGTAGTGTAGCAGTGTGGTAGTGTGGTAGTGTAGCAGTGTGGTAGTGTGGTAGTGTGGTAGTGTAGCAGTGTGGTAGTGTAGCAGTGTGGTAGTGTAGCAGTGTGGTAGTGTGGTAGTGTAGAAGTGTGGTAATGTGGTAGTGTAGCAGTGTGGTAGTGTGGTAGTGTGGTAGTGTGGTAGTGTAGCAGTGTGGTAGTGTAGCAGTGTGGTAGTGTAGCAGTGTGGTAGTGTGGTAGTGTAGCAGTGTGGTAGTGTGGTAGTGTGGTAGTGTGGTAGTGTAGCAGTGTGGTAGTGTGGTAGTGTGGTAGTGTAGCAGTGTGGTAGTGTGGTTTGTGAAGCAGTGTGGTAGTGTGGTAGTGTGGTAGTGTAGCAGTGTGGTAGTGTGGTAGTGTAGCAGTGTGGTAGTGTGGTAGTGTAGCAGTGTGGTAGTGTGGTAGTGTGGTTTTGTAGCAGTGTGGTAGTGTGGTAGTGTTATAGTGTAGCATTTGTGGTAGTGTGGTAGTGTGGTAGTGTAGCAGTGTGGTAGTGTGGTAGTGTGGTAGTGTGGTAGTGTAGCAGTGTGGTAGTGTGGTAGTGTGGTAGTGTAGCAGTGTGGTAGTGTGGCAGTGTGGTAGTGTAGCAGTGTGGTAGTGTAGCAGTGGGGTAGTGTGGTAGTGTAGCAGTGTGGTAGTGTGGTTTGTGTGGTAGTGTAGCAGTGTGGTATGTTGGTAGTGTGGTAGTGTGGCATTTGTAGCAGTGTGGCAGTGTGGTAGTGTGGTAGTGTAGCAGTGTGGTAGTGTGGTAGTTAGCAGTGTGGTAGTGGGGTAGTGTGGTAGTGTGGTAGTGTGGTAGTGGGGCCCAAGTGGGTAGTGTGGTAGTGTGGTAGTGTGGTAGTGTGGCATTTGTGGCAGTGTGATAGTGTGGTAGTGTGGCATTTGTGGGAGTGTGCAGTTGGTAGTGTGGCAGTGTGGCAGTGTGGTAGTGTGGCAGTGTGCAGTGTGGCAGTGTGGTAGTGTGGTAGTGTAGCAGTGTGGTAGTGTGGTAGTGGGGTAGTGTGGTAGTGGGGTAGTGTAGCAGTGTGGTAGTGTGGTAGTGTGGTAGTGTAGCAGTGTGGTAGTGTGGTAGTGTAGCAGTGTGGTAGTGTGGTAGTGTGGTAGTGTGGCAGTGTAGCAGTGGGGGTAGTGTGGTAGTGTGGTAGTGTAGCAGTGTGGTAAGTGTGGTGTGTGGTAGTGTGGTAGTGTAGCAGTGTGGTAGGGGGGTAGTGTAGCAGTGGGGTAGTGTGGTAGTGTGGTAGTGTAGCAGTGTGGTAGTGTAGCAGTGTGGTTAGTGTGGTAGTGTAGCAGTGTGGTAGTGTGGTAGTGTAGCAGTGTGGTAGTGGGGTTTAATGTGGTAGTGTGGTAGTGTAGCAGTGTGGTAGTGTAGCAGTGTGGTAGTGTGGTAGTGTAGCAGTGTGGTAGTGTGGTAGTGTGGTAGTGTGGTAGTGTAGCAGTGTGGTAGTTTTGGCAGTGTGGTAGTGTGGTAGTGTAGCAGTGTGGTATTTGTAGCAGTGGGTAGTGTGGTAGTGTGGTAGTGTAGCAGTGGTTAGTGTGGTAGTGTGGTAGTGTAGCAGTGTGGTAGTGTAGCAGTGTGGTAGTGTGGTAGTGTAGCAGTGTGGTAGGTGGTAGTGTAGCAGTGTGGTAGTATGGTGTGTGGTAGTGTGGTAGTGTAGCAGTGTGGTAGTGTGGTAGTTTTAGCAGTGTGGTAGTGTAGCAGTGTGGTAGTGTGGTAGTTTTAGCAGTGTGGTAGTGTAGCAGTGTGGTAGTGTGGTAGTGGTAGCAGTGTGGTAGTGTGGTAGTGTGGTAGTGTGGTGTGTAAGCAGTGTGGTAGTGTGGTGTGTAGCAGTGTGGTAGTGGGGTTTGTGTGGTAGTGTAGCAGTGTGGTAGTGTGGTAGTGTAGCAGTGTGGTAGTGTGGTTAGTGGGGGTAGTGTGTAGTGTAGCATTGTGGTAGGTGGTAGTGTGGTAGTGTAGCAGTGTGGTAGTGTGGTAGTGTGGTAGTGTAGCAGTGTGGTAGTGTGGTGTGTAGCAGTGTGGTAGTGTGGAAAGTGGCAGTGTGGTAGTGTGGTAGTGTAGCAGTGTGGTAGTGGGGGCAGTGTAGCAGTGTGGCAGTGTGGCAGTTTGGTAGTGTGGTAGTGTGGTAGTGTGGTAGTGTGGTAGTGTAGCAGTTTTGGTAGTGTGGTAGTGTAGCAGTGTGGTAGTGTGGTTTAGTGTGGTAGTGTAGCAGTGTGGTAGTGTGTGTAGTGTGGTAGTTTTAGCAGTGTGGTAGTGTGGTAGTGTGGTAGTGTGGTAGTTTTAGCGGGTGTGGTAGTGTGGTAGTGTGGTCAACCTGACGAAGATGCTATTTGGCATAATTACATTTTTGAATAAATTTTCGTTAAATAAAACTTCGAGAGGTGATGTGCTGACAGCTGATGTGCTGACAGCTGATGTGCTGACAGCTGATGTGCTGAGGAATTGTGGCTAATGACGAGGTGTCATGCAGATACTACCCCCCATACCATGCAGTCACTACTACCACCACCATCCCTCCCTCACACCATGCAGTTACTACCACCACCAACCCCCCCTCCACCATGCAGTTACTACCACCACCAACCCCCCCTCACACCTGCAGTTACTACCACCCCCAAACCCCCCCTCACACCATGCAGTTACTACCACCAAACCCCCTCACACCATGCAGTCATACCACCCCCAACCCCCCCCCTCACACCATGCAGTTCACTACCACCACAAACCCCCCCCTCACACCATGCAGTTTACTACCACCACCACCCCCCCTCACACCATGCAGTCACTACCACCACCAACCCCCCCTCACACCATGCAGTTACTACCACTACCAACCCCCCCCTCACACCATGCAGTCACTACCACCACCAACCCCCCTCACACCATGCAGTTACTCCACCACCAACCCCCCCCTCACACCATGCAGTCACTACCACCACCAACCCCCCCTCACACCATGCAGTCACTACCACCACCAACCCCCCCTCACACCATGCAGTTACTACCACCACCAACCACCCCCTCACACCATGCAGTTACTACCACCACCAACCCCCCTCTCACACCATGCAGTCACTACCACCACCAACCCCCCCTCACACCATGCAGTCACTACCACCCCAACCCCCCCCCTCACACCATGCAGTCACTACCACCACCAACCCCCCCTCACACCATGCAGTCACTACCACCACCAACCCCCCCCTCACACCATGCAGTTACTACAACCACCAACCCCCCCTCACACCATGCAGTCACTACACCACCAACCCCCCTCTCACACCATGCAGTCACTACCACCACCAACCCCCCCTCACACCATGCAGTCACTACCACCACCAACCCCCCCTCACACCATGCAGTTCACTACCACCACCAACCCCCCCCTCACACCATGCAGTTACTACCACCACCAACCCCCCCTCACACCATGCAGTCCACTACCACCACCAACCCCCCCTCACACCATGCAGTCACTACCACCACCAACCCCCCCTCACACCATGCAGTCACTACCACCACCAACCCCCCCTCACACCATGCAGTTACTACCACCACCAACCCCCCCCTCACACCATGCAGTCACTACCACCACCAACCCCCCCCTCAACACCATGCAGTCACTACCACCACCCAACCCCCCCCTCACACCATGCAGTCACTACACCACCAACCCCCCCCTCACACCATGCAGTCACTACCACCACCAACCCCCCCTCACACCATGCAGTCACTACCACCACCAACCCCCCCCTCACACCATGCAGTCACTACCACCACCAACCCCCCTCACACCATGCAGTCACTACCACCACCAACCCCCCCCTCACACCATGCAGTCACTACCACCACCAACCCCCCCTCACACCATGCAGTCACTACCACCACCAACCCCCCCTCACACCATGCAGTGACTACCACCAACCCCCCCTCACACCATGCAGTTACTACACCAACCCCCCTCACACCATGCAGTTATTACCACCACCAACCCCCCCTCACACCATGCAGTTACTACCACCACCAACCCCCCCACACCATGCAGTCACTACCACCACCAACCCCCCCTCACACCATGCAGTCACTACCACCACCAACCCCCCCTCACACCATGCAGTCACTACCACCACCAACCCCCCCTCACACCATGCAGTCACTACCACCACCAACCCCCCCTCACACCATGCAGTCACTACCACCACCAACCCCCCCCTCACACCATGCAGTCACTTACCACCACCAACCCCCCCTACACCATGCAGTTACTACCACCACCAACCCCCCTCACACCATGCAGTTACTACCACCACCAACCCCCCCTCACACCATGCAGTTACTACCACCACCAACCCCCCTCACACATGCAGTTACTACCACCACCAACCCCCCCTCACACCATGCAGTTATTACCACCACCAACCCCCCCTCACACCATGCAGTTACTACCACCACCAACCCCCCCTCACAACATGCAGTTACTACCACCACCAACCCCCCCTCACACCATGCAGTTATTACCACCACCAACCCCCCTCACACCATGCAGTTACTACCACCACCAACCCCCCTCACACCATGCAGTTACTACCACCACCAACCCCCCCACACCATGCAGTTATTACCACCCACCAACCCCCCCTCACACCATGCAGTTACTACCACCCACCAACCCCCCCTCACACCATGCAGTTACTACCACCACCAACCCCCCTCACACCATGCAGTTATTACCACCACCAACCCCCCCTCACACCATGCAGTCACTACCACCACCAACCCCCCCTCACACCATGCAGTCACTACCACCACCAACCCCCCCCTCACACCATGCAGTTACTACCACCACCAACCCTCCCTCACACCATGCAGTTACTACCACCACCAACCCCCCCTCACACCATGCAGTTACTACCACCACCAACCCCCCCTCACACCATGCAGTTACTACCACCACCAACCCCCCCTCACACCATGCAGTCACTACCACCACCAACCCCCCCTCACACCATGCAGTTACTACCACCACCAACCCCCCCTCACACCATGCAGTTACTACCACCACCAACCCCCCCTCACACCATGCAGTTACTACCACCAACCCCCCTCACACCATGCAGTTACTACACCACAACCCCCCCCTCACACCATGCAGTTACTACCACCACCAACCCCCCCCTCACACCATGCAGTTACTACCACCACCAACCCCCCCTCACACCATGCAGTTACTACCACCACCAACCCCCCCTCACACCATGCAGTTACTACCACCACCAACCCCCCCTCACACCATGCAGTTATTACCACCACCAACCCCCCCACACACCATGCAGTTACTACACCACCAAACCCCCCTCACACCATGCAGTTACTACCACCACCAACCCCCCTCACACCATGCAGTTACTACCACCACCAACCACCCCCTCACACCATGCAGTTACTACCACCACCAACCCCCCCTCACACCATGCAGTTACTACCACCACCAACCCCCCCCTCACACCATGCAGTTACTACCACCACCAACCCCCCCTCACACCATGCAGTTACTACCACCACAACCCCCCTCACACCATGCAGTTACTACCACCACCAACCCCCCCTCACACCATGCAGTTACTACCACCACCAACCCCCCCTCACACCATGCAGTTTACTACACCACCAACCCCCCCTCACACCATGCAGTTACTACCACCACACCAACCCCCCCACACCATGCAGTTACTACCACCACCAACCCCCCCACACCATGCAGTTACTACCACCACCAACCCCCACACCATGCAGTTACTACCACCACCAACCCCCCCACACCATGCAGTTACTACCACCACCAACCCCCCACACCATGCAGTTACTACCACCACCAACCCCCACACCATGCAGTTACTACCACCACCAACCCCCCACACCATGCAGTTACTACCACCACCAACCCCCCCACACCATGCAGTTACTACCACCACCAAACCCCCCTCACACCATGCAGTTACTACCACCACCAACCCCCCCACACCATGCAGTTACTACCACCACCAACCCCCCTCACACCATGCAGTTACTACCACCACCAACCCCCCTCACACCATGCAGTTACTACCACCACCAACCCCCCTCACACCATGCAGTTACTACCACCACCAACCCCCCTCACACCATGCAGTTACTACCACCACCAACCCCCCCTCACACCATGCAGTTACTACCACCACCAACCCCCCACACCATGCAGTTACTACCACCACCAACCCCCCACACCATGCAGTTACTACCACCACCAACCCCCACACCATGCAGTTATTACCACCACCAACCCCCCCACACCATGGCAGTTACTACCACCACCAACCCCCCCACACCATGCAGTTACTACCACCACCAACCCCCACACCATGCAGTTACTACCACCACCAACCCCCCCACACCATGCAGTTACTACCACCACCACCCCCCCACATGATGCAGTTACTACCACCACCAACCCCCCTCACACATGCAGTTACTACCACCACCAACCCCCCCACACCATGCAGTTACTACCACCACCAACCCCTCACACCATGCAGTTACTACCACCACCAACCCCCCACACACATGCAGTCACTACCACCACCAACCCCCGCACACCATGCAGTTACTACCACCACGAACCCCCCTCACACCATGCAGTTACTACCACCACCAACCCCCCCTCACACCATGCAGTTACTACCACCACCAACCCCCCCTCACACCATGCAGTTACTACCACCACCAACCCCCCCTCACACCATGCAGTTACTACCACCACCAACCCCCACACCATGCAGTTACTACCACCACCAACCCCCCACACCATGCAGTTACTACCACCACCAACCCCCCCACACCATGCAGTTACTACCACCACCAACCCCCTCACACCATGCAGTTACTACCACCACCAACCCCCCCACACCATGCAGTTACTACCACCACCAACCCCCCTCACACCATGCAGTTACTACCACCACCAACCCCCTCACACCATGCAGTTACTACCACCACCAACCCCCCTCACACATGCAGTTACTACCACCACCAACCCCCCCTCACACCATGCAGTTTACTACCACCACCAACCCCCCCTCACACCATGCAGTTACTACCACCACCAACCCCCCCACACCATGCAGTTACTACCACCACCAAACCCCCCACACCATGCAGTTACTACCACCACCAACCCCCACACCATGCAGTTATTACCACCACCAACCCCCCCACACCATGCAGTTACTACCACCACCAACCCCCCCACACCATGCAGTTACTACCACCACCAACCCCCACACCATGCAGTTTACTACCACCACCAACCCCCCACACCATGCAGTTACTACCACACCAACCCCCCACATGATGCAGTTACTACCACCACCAACCCCCCTCACACCATGCAGTTACTACCACCACCAACCCCCCCCACACCATGCAGTTACTACCACCACCAACCCCCTCACACCATGCAGTTACTACCACCACCAACCCCCCCACACCATGCAGTCACTACCACCACCAACCCCCGCACACCATGCAGTTACTACCACACGAACCCCCCTCACACCATGCAGTTACTACCACCACCAACCCCCCCCTCACACCATGCAGTTACTACCACCACCAACCCCCCTCACACCATGCAGTTACTACCACCACCAACCCCCCCTCACACCATGCAGTTACTACCACCACCAACCCCCACACCATGCAGTTACTACCACCACCAACCCCCCCCACACCATGCAGTTACTACCACCACCAACCCCCCCCTCACACCATGCAGTTACTACCACCACCAACCCCCCCTCACACCATGCAGTTACTACCACCACCAACCCCCCACACCATGCAGTCACTACCACCACCAACCCCCCCACACCATGCAGTTACTACCACCACCAACCCTCCTCACACCATGCAGTTACTACCACCACCAACCCCCCCTCACACCATGCAGTTACTACCACCACCAACCCCCCCTCACACCATGCAGTTACTACCACCACCAACCCCCCCTCACACCATGCAGTTACTACCACCACCAACCCCCAGACCATGCAGTTACTACCACCACCAACCCCCCCACACCATGCAGTTACTACCACCACCAACCCCCCTCACACCATGCAGTTACTACCACCACCAACCCCCCCACACCATGCAGTTACTACCACCACCAACCCCCCCTCACACCATGCAGTTACTACCACCACCAACCCCCCCCACACCATGCAGTTACTACCACCAACCAACCCCCCACACCATGCAGTTACTACCACCACCAACCCCCACCATGCAGTTACTACCACCACCAACCCCCACACCATGCAGTTACTATCACCACCAGCCCCCCCACACCATGCATTTACTACCACCACCAACCCCACACCATGCAGTTACTACCACCACCAACCCCCACACCATGCAGTTACTATCACCACCAGCCCCCCACACCATGCAGTTACTACCACCACCAACCCCCACACCATGCAGTTACTACCACCACCAACCCCCCCACCATGCAGTTACTACCACCACCAACCCCCCCCACACCATGCAGTTACTACCACCACCAACCCCCACACCATGCAGTTACTACCACCACCAACCCCCACACCATGCAGTTACTATCACCACCAGCCCCCCCCCACACCATGCATTTACTACCACCACAACCCCCACACATGCATTTACTACCACCACCAACCCCCACACCATGCAGTTACTATCACCACCAGCCCCCCCACACCATGCAGTTACTACCCACCACCAACCCCCACACCATGCAGTTACTACCACCACCAACCCCCCCACACCATGCAGTTACTATCACCTCCAAGCCCCCCACACCATGCAGTTACTACCACCACCAGCACCCCCCACACCATGTAGTTACCTCCACCAACCCCTCCACACCATGCAGTTACTATCACCACCAACCCCCCCACACCATGCAATTATCACCACCAACCCCCACACCATGCAGTTACCACAACCACCACCAACCCCCCCACACCATGCAGTTACTATCACCACCAACCCCCCCCCATACCATGCAGTTACCACAACCACCACCAACCCCCCTCACACCATGCAGTTACCACCCTCCACACCATGCAGTTACTAACCACACTAACCCCCCTCACACCATGCAGTTACTATCACTACCAACCCCCCCTCACACCATGCAGTTACTACCATCACCAACCCCCTCACACCACGCAGTTACTATCACCACCATCCCTATACCATACAGTTGCCAAAACCACCACCAACCCCCCTTCACATCATGCAGTTACCACCACCAACCTCCCCTCACCATGCAGTTACCTATCACCACCAACCCCCCACACCATGCAGTTACTACCACCATCAACCCCCACACCATGCAGTTACTATCACCACCACCAACCCCCCCCCTTGTCACACCATGCAGTTACCACCTCCACCACCAAACCTCACACCATACAATTACTACCACCAACCCCCCCACACCGTGTAGTTACTACAACCACCAACCTCCCCACACCATGCAGTTACCACCACCAACCCCCCCCTCGTCACACCATGCAGTTACTACCACCAACCCCCCCACACCGTGCAGTTACTACAACCACCAACTCCCCCACACCATGCAGTTACCAACACCAACCACCCCTCGTCACACCATGCAGTTACTACCACCAACCCCTCCACACCGTGCAGTTATTACAACCACCAACCCCCCCCACACCATGCAGTTATCACCACCAACCCCCCTCGTCACACCATGCAGTTACTACCACCAACCCCTCCACACCGTGCAGTTATTACAACCACCAACCCCCCACACCATGCAGTTATCACCACCAACCCCCCTCGTCACACCATTCAGTTACTACCACCATCAGGCACTCCGAAGAGTGCCATTTGTTATTTCAGTCACAGAGGTGACATTATTTCCTAACCCCCCCAGAAAAAAAATGAAAAAATTTCCCCAGTCACGCGGGTGAAACACGAAGACCCTCTCAGTGAAGCACTTGGTCTAGTGTCCTGTATGGAAAGTCTTCATTCTCGTGATCGGCAATTAATCTATACAAAAAAAATGGAACTTGCTTATTTTCCTTGATCCAAACTTGACTCCTCCGCGTCCTTCAAGTTCTATATAACCCTTCAAGACCCAAAGGATAGCTGAAAACGATTATGGGGCGTCCACTGCTCTAGTGGCCCCGTCTCAGACCTGACCTTACGGGCTTAGCTATTCTCGTTAGGTTAATAATAATAATAATAATAATAATAATAATAATATTATTATTATTATTATTATTTTGGTAGTAGGTTGGTAGACAGCAACCACCCAGGGAAGTACTACCGTCCTGCCAGATGACTGTGAAACAGAAACCTGTAACTGTTTTGCATGATGGTAGGATTGCTGGTTTCTTTTTCTGTCTCATAAACACGCTAGATAACAGGGATATCTTGCTACTCCTACTTACTTTGGTCACACTTCATAGACACGCACATGCATATATATATATACATACATCTAGGTTTTTCTCCCTTTTTCTAAATAGCTCTTGTTCTTCCTTATTTCTTCTATTGTCCATGGGGAAGTGGAAAAGAATCTTTCCTCCGTAAGCCATGCGTGTCGTATGAGGCGACTAAAATGCCGGGAGCAATGGGCTAGTAACCCCTTCTCCTGTAGACATTTACTAAAAAAGAGAAGAAAAACTTTATAAAACTGGGATGCTTGAATGTGCGTGGATGTAGTGCGGATGACAAGAAACAGATGATTGCTGATGTTATGAATGAAAAGAAGTTGGATGTCCTGGCCCTAAGCGAAACAAAGCTGAAGGGGGTAGGGGAGTTTCGGTGGGGGGAAATAAATGGGATTAAATCTGGAGTATCTGAGAGAGTTAGAGCAAAGGAAGGGGTAGCAGTAATGTTGAAGGATCAGTTATGGAAGGAGAAAAGAGAATATGAATGTGTAAATTCAAGAATTATGTGGATTAAAGTAAAGGTTGGATGCGAAAAGTGGGTCATAATAAGCGTGTATGCAACTGGAGAAGAGAGGAATGTAGAGGAGAGAGAGGGATTTTGGGAGATGTTAAGTGAATGTATAGGAGCCTTTGAGCCAAGTGAGAGAGTCATTGTGGAAGGGGATCTGAATGCTAAAGTAGGAGAAACTTTTAGAGAGGGTGTGGTAGGTAAGTTTGGGGTGCCAGGTGTAAATGATAATGGGAGCCCTTTGATTGAACTTTGTATAGAAAGGGGTTTAGTTATAGGTAATACATATTTTAAGAAAAAGAGGATAAATAAGTATACAAGATATGATGTAGGGCGAAATGACAGTAGTTTGTTGAATTATGTATTGGTAGATAAAAGACTGTTGAGTAGACTTCAGGATGTACATGTTTATAGAGGGGCCACAGATTTATCAGATCACTTTCTAGTTGTAGCTACACTGAGAGTAAAAGGTAGATGGGATACAAGGAGAATAGAAGCATCAGGGAAGAGAGAGGTGAAGGTTTATAAACTAAAAGAGGGAGGCAGTTAGGGTAAGATATAAACAGCTATTGGAGGATAGATGGGCTAATGAGAGCATAGGAACTGGGTCGAAGAGTATGGGTAAGGTTTAAAAATGTAGTGTTAGATTGTTCAGCAGAAGTTTGTGGTTACAGGAAAGTGGTGTGCGGGAGTGAAGAGGAGCGATTGTGGAATGATGATGTAAAGAGAGTAGTAAGGGAGAAAAAAGTTAGCATATGAGAAGTTTTTAACCAAAGTAGAAGTGATGCAAGGAGGAAGAGTAATATGGAGAAAAAGAGAGAGGTTAAGAGAGTGGTGAAGCAATGTAAAAAGAGAGCAAATGAGAGAGTGGGTGAGATGTTATCAACAAATTTTGTTGAAAATAAGAAAAAGTTTTGGAGTGAGATTAACAAGTTAAGGAAGCCTAGAGAACAAATGGATTTGTCAGTTTAAAAATAAGACGAGAGTTATTAAATGGAGAGCTAGAGGTATTGGGAAGATGGAGGGAATATTTGGAGGAATTGTATAAATGTTGATGAGATAGGGAAGCTGTGATTTCGTGTATAGGGCAAGGAGGAATAACATCTTGTAGGAGTGAGGAAGAGCAGTTGTGAGTGTGGGGGAAGTTTTGTGAGGCAGTAGGTAAAATGAAAGGGGTAAGGCAGCTGGGATTGATGGGATAAAGATAGAAATGTTAAAAGCAGGTGGGGATATAGTTTTGGAGTGGTTGGTGCAATTATTAATAAATGTATGGAAGAGGTGTAAGGTACCTAGGGATGGCAGAGAGCATGCATAGTTCCTTTGTATAAAGGCAAAGGGGACAAAAGAGAGTGCAAAAATTATAGGGGATAAGTCTTGTTGAGTATACTGGTAAAGTGTATGGTAGAGTTATTATTGAAAGAATTAAGAGTAAGACTGAGAATAGGATAGCAGATGAACAAGGAGGCTTTAGGAAGGTAGGGGGTGTGTGGACCAGGTGTTTACAGTGAAACATATAAGTGAACAGTATTTAGATAAGGCTAAAGAGGTCTTTGTGGCATTTATGGATTTGGAAAGGGCGTATGACAGGGTGGATAGGGGGGCAATGTGGCAGATGTTGCAGGGTATGGTGTAGGAGGTAGGTTACTGAAAGCAGTGAAGAGTTTTTATGAGGATAGTGAGGCTCAAGTTAGAGTATGTAGGATAGAGGGAAATTATTTCCCAGTAAAAGTAGGCCTTAGACAAGGATGTGTGATGTCACCGTGGTTGTTTAATATATTTATAGATGGGGTTGTAAGAGAAGTAAATGCGAGGGTCTTGGCAAGAGGTGTGGAGTTAAAAGATAAAGAATCACACACAAAGTGGGAGTTGTCACAGTTGCTCTTTGCTGATGACACTGTGCTCTTGGGAGATTCTGAAGAGAAGTTGCAGAGATTGGTGGATGAAATTGGTAGGGTGTTGCAAAAGAAGAAAATTAAAAGTGAATACAGGAAAGAGTAAGGTTATGAGGATAACAAAAAGATTAGGTGATGAAAGATTGGATATCAGATTGGAGGGAGAGTATGGAGGAGGTGAATGTATTCAGATATTTGGGAGTGGACGTGTCAGCGGATGGGTCTATGAAAGATGAGGTGAATCATAGAATTGATGAGGGGAAAAGGGTGAGTGGTGCACTTAGGAGTCTGTGGAGACAAAGAACTTTGTCCTTGGAGGCAAAGAGGGGAATGTATGAGAGTATAGTTTTACCAACGCTCTTATATGGGTGTGAAGCATGGGTGATGAATGTTGCAGCGAGGAGAAGGCTGGAGGCAGTGGAGATGTCATGTCTGAGGGCAATGTGTGGTGTGAATATAATGCAGAGAATTCGTAGTTTGGAAGTTAGGAGGAGGTGTGGGATTACCAAAACTGTTGTCCAGAGGGCTGAGGAAGGGTTGTTGAGGTGGTTCGGACATGTAGAGAGAATGGAGCGAAACAGAGTGACTTCAAGAGTGTATTAGTCTGTAGTGGAAGAAGGCGGGGTATGGGTCGGCCTAGGAAAGGTTGGAGGGAGGGGGTAAAGGAGGTTTTGTGTGCGAGGGGCTTGGACTTCCAGCAGGCATGCGTGAGCGTGTTTGATAGGAGTGAATGGAGACAAATGGTTTTTAATACTTGACGTGCTGTTGGAGTGTGAGCAAAGTAACATTTATGAAGGGGTTCAGGGAAACCGGCAGGCCGGACTTGAGTCCTGGAGATGGGAAGTACAGTGCCTGCACTCTGAAGGAGGGGTGTTAATGTTGCAGTTTAAAAACTGTAGTGTAAAGCACCCTTCTGGCAGGACAGTGATGGAGTGAATGATGGTGAAAGTTTTTCTTTTTCGGGCCACCCTGCCTTGGTGGGAATCGGCCAGTGTGATAAAAAAAAATTATTATTTTGGTCATACGACCGAGGCCTGCTGTGTCATGTTTACACACCATTTCATGGCACGTTCTCCTGCTGTTATTAAAAGCTGCCATGTCAGTCATTCAGCGAGGAGCTGGGCAGGTAGTAAGTCGTTAGTCTAACTTGAGTAATGACCGTAATAAAATTTTCTGCGGTGACTCGAAATTCTTCAGGCAAGAACATGGAAGGTGAGCTGGAGCAGACGAGTTGAAACAGGTGAGCCAAACTGATGAGCTGGATCAATGGAGCCAGTTACATAAAATGAGAGAAAATTAAACCTCACGTGACTGGAGGAGTGGGGGAAAAGAGGAGACAGGACCACGACATGGATTATACCGAGGGGCATTGACGGAGTAGAATAGGACAGACGGATATAAAGGAAATATATTAAAGGGATGCTAAGCAACACTTCCTTCACTATTCGTGCCGAATAGGTAAAACTTGCGATTTTGGCTTTAAATAGCAACGCTCTTCTTGCCGAATAAGGCAACCGAAAATTTGTGTATGCAGTAATTTCTTTTAGTACAAATTTATTAATTTTTATATTAAATTAAAATATATATCTTTAAAAGTATATAACAGAAAAAAATTAGAAAGGACTTAATTTTAAATGAGTTCTTGCTAATTGACCAATTTTATCTATTCGGTATGTATATAATATATATATATATATATAATATTATATATATATATATATATATATTATATATATATATATATATATATAATGTAAACAGAGAAACGACGGAGTAACATCGTTGGAGGGTGGATCTTAGAAGAACATGGCAGAATACAAATTGATTAATGCAGAAACTACGCGACTAGAATGAAGACATTCTGCGGTACATTACGAAACCGCAGAAAGCCTAGGTGCATAATGACAGCAGTAGAGATACGAGAGAATCCGTGGAGGATGTATAGTCCCCGAGACTCCATAGGATCAAGGTGAAATTGCTAATCACGAGAGAATTAAACACAAAGGGATAAACTGGGAATCACATGAAGACCCAGACTCACTCTCTCTCATATGCCAGTATAGAGAGAGAGAGAGAGAGAGAGAGAGAGAGAGAGAGAGAGAGAGACGCGATATGAATCGGCAAAACGAGATCTAGTTTTTTTTTCTCAGACGAGGCAGATACAGAAGTGGAATATGAGTAACCCTTGGGGAAGGGTCAGTGATCATGCAGTCCTAAACTTTAATTACCTGGAAGAAGTGAAACTAAAGATAAGAAAAAAAGGAGAGAGTGCAAGACCAAGCTACAAGAGAGGGAGCTACAACAGGGTGAGCGACTTCAAGCGAATTAAAGCGGTAAAGAGAAACGGGTTGGAGAGAGAATGCTCCAGATGATGGAATACTCACATGAGAAGTACTGGAAGGCATAGAATCAGAAATTATTAAAAAAAAGGGAAATGGAAAGAAGAGAGTCCGTGGTTCACTCCCATAAAAAAATATAGAGCAGATAAATCAAGAGGTACAAGACCACGGAAAACCACAGACACAGGACACCACAGAACTAAGAAGGTAGCAACGGATGTCGCGAATGAACACCCGAGGATGGAAACCCAAACAGAAAGATAATTTGAAACTAATGTTAAACGAGAGCAGAAACTGCTGGAAAGCCACACACGGAGGGCCATCCCCGTAGAGAACCTAGTAATAAGATTAGGTAGGGATGGGGGAGAACTTACTGAAAATGACAAGGATGTCAGTGACGTCTGACAATTAAAAGAAGTAATCACACTAAGACAGACCAATGAAGACTGGCAAAGATCCTCACATTAGGAAATACTGTATTGTGAGGAAACATCAAGATCAATGGCACCTCACAGTATATTATTATGGGTTCCTAAAGAAGGAGCAGAAGCACTATGTGCGCCCATAGCAAGTCATCAACAGGTCAAAGGGTATAGGGAAACTATCAGAAATATGAGATACTATGCAAAAATCACGAACAAGAGATACAAGATGCAAGTTAACCATGGAAGGAGTTGAATGATAGCTCTAGGCCTTTGGTGTTGAAATAAACACATCAGAAACTTGCAATGTTGCAGAAAACAGGAGGAGGTCCAAGCAAATACAACCACAGGGAGCGACTCCAGCAAGGACGTTCCCTGTGGTCGTATTTGTTTAGATCTCCTCCAATTTTCTGCAACACCGCAAGCTCCTGATGTGTTGATTGCAACACAAAAGACCTATACATATCATACCACTGGCGGGATTTGAATCTGCGGCCAGAGTCTCAAAACTCTAGACCGTCGCGTTAGCCACTGGACCAGCTAGCCACGCTAGCTGGAGATTCGTCTATAAAAACTTGCATTTGTGGTCACAGTGGTGCCTATGTTAACCTTCCTATGGTGTAGAAATATACCTAGTTGGACGAATGTTATTGTGGCTAGCTGGTCCAGTGGCTAACGCGACGGTCTGGAGTTTTGAGACTCTCTGACCGCGGATTCAAATCCCGCCCGTGGTATGGTTTGCAATCGTGTCATTACGATTTCGTGAGTCACCTATACATATCATTCAGCTTCCCGCATGGGTGTTTTGCATGAAATACAACGACTACAATGGTCATGCTGTGGTAATGATCGAACAAGCGGTTAGGAAATATCACTGCGATCAAGCAAAAATTAATAAAAGAAGAGATAAATAAAGATTAGTAAAGACAAAGCACCATATACGAGAGGGGAATGAATAACAGAGGCAGACAAGAAGGAAAACAAGACCTTGAGAATTATTACACCAAAGAAACCTGTCTCATGCATCACATATAAATAAATTAACATTTAAAGATATTAGTGGCCTGGTGGCTAAAGCTCCCGCTTCACACACGGAGGGCCCGGGTTCGATTCCCGGCGGGTGGAAACATTTCGACACGTTTCCTTACACCTGTTGTCCTGTTCACCTAGCAGCAAATAGGTACCTGGGTGTTAGTCGACTGGTGTGGGTCGCATCCTGGGGGACAAGATTAAGGACCACAATGGAAATAAGTTAGACAGTCCTCGATGACGCACTGACTTTCTTGGGTTATCCTGGGTGGCTAACCCTCCGGGGTTAAAAATCCGAACGAAATCTTATCTTATCTTATCTTATCTTCTTCACTTAGGTAAGACCAGTCCTTGAGGACACAGTACCAGTGTGGAACCTTCACCAAAATGAAGATTCAGACACAGTTACCATTTTTGCAAAATCTTCAAGTCAAATATGTGTAGACAAATGGTTCAGAGAACCGACAAGTTGATCAATTAGACACATGTGCAACACTTTTTTAATGGTGTGGCGAAACGTTTCCTCATTAAAGATACCCAAGTGTTGCCCATGCGTCTAATTTATCAAGTAAAATATGTGAAACTGGATGACATATCGAGACGCGCAACTAAACATTACCCCCTTAAAAGTAAAGAAGAGATAAGATCACGGCATACAAGTT
>NC_069415.1:8657819-8674979 GCF_026875155.1 Cherax quadricarinatus | reverse complement strand
GATGATAAGGATAAAAAAAGCAGAGCCAGGCGAGGAACCAGTGATGGTTCGAGGAAAATGAAGCAGGACAGAGAATAGTGAGAATTCTGACCACATCCATGGCACCACATGGCAGGGAGGAAACCAGAAAGAGCAGTGTCAGAAATGCAGAAGCCTCAACCCAACAGCAGGAGACCTAGGTGGGAATACGAGGAGAGAGACAGACAAAAAGAGACACACACACACAATTACCAGCGTGGTTGAGAGCTCGTCATTATGGCCGTTGTGATACCTGTTTAACGGGCACCTGTGAGGTGGGGGAGTAGGTGAGGTGAGGTGAGGGAGGGTAGGTGAGGAGGCGAGGAAGCAGGTGCGTGTTCTCCAACTCCCCCCTCCCCCTTCTGCATGCAGGCAATTTTCCCCTTGCATGCATTAATATCCCGCAGTTCAAGTTACAGACAGCGTCCTGTTCTGCTTTCAACCTCCTTATTACCAATATTATCAATTCATTCTCTCTCTCTCTCTCTCTCTCTCTCTCTCTCTCTCTCTCTCTCTCTCTCTCTCTCTCTGATGGTCAGGAGGTAGTGATTGCAGTAGTTACCGAGCGGAAGAAAGCACGTCGAATGTACGTGATACAATGTTTACGTACGTGTTTTGGGCGTACCAAGGAATAAAGGGAAGGGAGGTCTTGGCTACGTAATTAACAGGTACCTTGGTATAGAGGTGCGTTGATACCAAGTACCGACAGGTACGAAGGACGAAGACACAGACTGATAAAAAGGAAAAGGTCTTATTGGGAAAATCTTTCCTTCTTTTAGAGCTTTACCGAGTCTTCTTTTGCTCTGGTTAGAGCTTTACCGAGTCCTCTTTTGTTCTGGTTAGAGCTTTACCGAGTCCTCTTTTGTTCTGGTTAGAATCTGATCGAGTCATGTTTCGCTCTATGTAAAGCTTTATCAAGTTGTCTCTCTGCGTAGAGCTTTTAACAAGCCTTACTAAGGTACTGCACCTATCTTCCAGAAATATATGTGCATGATAAAGCTCTCATTGTCCCAGTTAAAGCTTGTTCTGGGCTTTGCATCTTCATGGTGGGCGAGATGAAGCGAGATTTTCTCAAGAGAAGCTGCATCCATCTATTGTGTGAGTGGGGGGATGAGATGCATATCTTGGTGCTGGTGAAGGGTTCTTGATCCAGGGAATTGATGCCACCTTCGTCTTTCTCGGATCAAAACCTGATTCCCACCCATTCAGTGGTAGGGTTTGAGCCCCCTTACGGATTTAGCGTTCTCCTGTGACTGTACGGTTGATGTGCTGGAGTGTACTTTTGTTCTTAGTGTACGTGTTATATTGTTGTTGTTGTTGTTGTTATTATTATTATTGTAATTATTATTATTATATTCCAAGAACCAATTCTGCTGCCCTAGTATTGTACATGCTCGTAGAGTACGTAGTCTCTGTACGTGTTTATGTGTCAGCATAGTTGCTGATCCCTGTGTTGTATAGCATAGCATATAGTATCAACCATATGCTTTAACTGCTTCTTTATCATCAACTTCCATCTCTTTACTTTCTTCTTTCACCTCCTGTTTAATGTGTTTCTCTTCACCCACTTCCTCTTTCTCCTCAATATTCTCCTTTTCATCTTCGTCATCTTCCATTATCTTCCTCTTCTTCCTCTGGGTTTCCATCATTATTCACTTGTTCACTTCCTTCACTAGCCTTTCCTTGCGTCTCATCTTCAATCTTCATCTCTTCTAGAACATCATCCTTTACATCATTGTTGACCAGGTCAAGTGTGTCCAGGTAGTCCTCGATGCTGTAGCCCTCGCCTATCTTCACCTCCTCTTTTATCTTGCCTCCTTCCTCTTCCTTTATCTTCACTCTTCCCTCTTCTTCTATCTTCACTTTTCCTTCCTCTTCTTGTTCTGTCTTTGCTCTTCCTTCTTCTTCTTGTTCTATCTTCACTCTTCCCTCCTCCTCTTTGTCGTAGGGGTTCATAAAAGGAGATATCGAGGGTTGAAGGTAGACACACTGGTTGGATGGTAACGATATATTGTCAGACTGTGTTGATGGGAGATGGAGCCCAGCCTCTGCCTTGTCCTAGCCTATGTCAAACGCCGACTGAGGCCGAGGTAGCTTGCCTCACACTCAAGCTGCATCCCGTGACGTCATACAGTCACAGGCCTAAGGGGTCTTCTATATAAAGCACATGGATGATACTATATGCTATGCTATCAAACCATACCCCGGCCGGGATTGAACCCGCGGTCAGAGAGTCTCAAAACTCCAGCCCGTCGCATTAGCCACTAGACCAGCTAGCCACAATAAGATTCGTCCAACTAGGTATATTTCTACACCATAGGAAGGTTAGCACAGGCACCACTGTGACCACAAATGCAAGTTTTTACAGACGAATCTCCAGCTAGCATGGCCGTGACGAACTCTAGCTCAAGTCCCTTCACTGCCGTCAACAATATACCTAGTTGGACGAATCTTATTGTGGCTAGCTGGTCTAGTGGCTAACGCGACGGGCTGGAGTTTTGAGAGACTCTGACCGCGGGTTCAATCCCGGCCGGGGTATGGTTTGTTTGCAATCGTGTCATTACGATTTCGTGAGTCATGCTATGCTATACAACACAGGGATAAGCAACTATGCTGACACATGGTTCCTGTACGTGTCCATGGTTCCTGTACGTGTTCATGGTTTCTGTGCGTGTTCGTGTCGCTGTAGGTGTCGAAGGTAAAAAAAATGGCAATTAACGTGAACCCTGGCAGAAAGCCACCAGTGAGTTATTTAAGCTTTTTATCAAGGACTCTTTTCGCCAGCCGGTGGCTGCGTCAGCCCACTGGATGGATAAAGCCGATGGCTGGCGAAACGTCATCTTAATTCCCTAATTACCGCATGCGACTCCTTGTATAAATGTTGAAGTTGGATAAATGGCTTATCTTCCGCTACACTAACCCGTTTTTCTTTATCGTCCACGCATGGCTTAGCCCGTGTTCAACGAGCAGGTGTCTAGGCTGTCCCGAGACAGGCACAGCCGACGCTGATCTGTTCTCTCTCTGTGCATAGATCTGTTACACATTGAGTCTAGCCGTATGCGTTCTCCTTTTTGGCTCTCTCGTTGCCATCACCTTAGAGAGGTAAACACACACGGAGTGGAGGGGATGTGAAGACACGTAGCTGGAAGTTAAAGGCACAGATGAGCCACGGAGATGTCAGAAAGTATTTCTTCAGGCTCCATGGGTTTAAGAGCAGATATGACAGTGTTCCAGGAGGTTGTGAGGGGGGTGAATCTGGCAAAGAGGGACGTTGAGAGGCGGAAGACAGGAGCTGAGACTCGACACCTGCAGCCACATAGAGCAGAGTGCATATACTTGTGTAAGCACGTATATGCGCGCGCGCGCGCACACACACACACACACACGCAATAGAGACCAGCGAAGAGGCGGGACCAGGAACTATGACTCGACCCCTGCAACCACAACTTGGTAATTACAACTAGGTGAGTACACAGGACAAAACAATAGTGCTTTAATAAAATAAAACAAAAGTGTGGGTATAGTTGCAACAACAGTATTGGCCTCAACAACAACAGCAGTAACAGCTATATAACAGGCAAAAGTTGCAGTAGCAGTGCTATAAACAGGAGCAACGGTTGTACTGTTAACATTAACAGGACCCGCATTTGCACTATTAGCAACATTAACAGGAACAGCAGCTGCGATGTTAACATTAACAAGAGCAGCAGTTGCAGGAGCAACATTAACAGGAGCAGCAGTTGCACCAGCAACATAACAGAAACAACAGTAGCTGAATTAACCACGACTACAGCAACATTTGCATCATCAGTCACAGCCACACCAGCAGCACGTGCGACAGCAACACCATCAACAGCCACATGAACAGCAGCTACAGCATCATCCACACCAGCAGCTGATGCAAAATCAAACTTATCCACACTAGCAGCAGTGGCAACAGCAATTATAAACACTAGCAGCTGTTACAACACCACCAGCAGCAGCTGCAGCTGCAATTGCAACACCAGCTGTTGGAGCAACTATTACAGCACCAGCTGGCGGCCACAATAGCGACGACAACGCCACCATCTGCAGCTACAACAATACCAGCAGTAGAGGCAACTGCAACACCATCAACAGCTACACCACTAGCAGTAGAGGCAACTGCAACACCATCAACAGCTACACCACTAGCAGTAGAGGCAACTGCAACATCAGCAGTAGTTCAGCACCATCTGCAGCTAACAATACCGGCAGTAGTAACAACTGCAACACCAGCAGTAGTAACTGCAACACCAGCAGTAGTAACTGCAACACCAGCAGTAGTAACAACTGCAACACCAGCAGTAGTAACTGCAACACCAGCAGTAGTAACTGCAACACCAGCAGTAACAACTGCAACACCAGCAGTAGTAACAACTGCAACACCAGCAGTAGTAACAACTGCAACACCAGCAGTAGTAACAACTGCAACACCAGCAGTAGTAACTGCAACACCAGCAGTAGTAACAACTGCAACACCACCAGCAGTAGTAACAACTGCAACACCAGCAGTAGTAACAACTGCAACACCAGCAGTAGTAACAACTGCAACACCAGCAGTAGTAACAACTGCAACACCACCAGCAGTAGTAACAACTGCAACACCACCAGCAGTAGTAACAACTGCTACACCACCAGCAGTAGTAACAACTGCAACACCACCAGCAGTAGTAACAACTGCAACACCAGCAGTAGTAACAACTGCAACACCAGCAGTAGCGACAACTACAGCACCAGCAGTAGCGACAACTACAACACCAGCAGTAGCGACAACTACAGCACCAGCAGTAGCGACAACTACAGCACCAGCAGTAGCGACAACCTCAACACCAGTACTGGTAACTGCAACACCAGCAGTAGTGCAACACCAGCAACCTCAACACCAGCAGTAATGGCAACTGCAACACCAGCAGCAGTTGCAGGAAGCTTAATATCCAGCGTGGCAGGGGCACACGCCACGTAAATCAGGAATAGTAGGTGTTGCGTATTTATCAAGATAACGTGTGAGCATTAAGCACTTATCCACATGCTAATGCGGAACTGTAAAAAAAAATATTAAATTAGCCTCCAAAACTGAAATTGAATTATATCGTTCTGAGACGACGACCTCTGCTGGGCGCTAGTGAAATGTTTTTATTTAGTAAAAATTGGACTAATCAGCGGTGCTCTGCTGATTTATCCAGTAAGTCAGCATCGCAACAACGTTTTGGTGCCTTGGCTTTGCGAAATGTTCCAGCCTCGTTATTGTGACTTTTCTTCTTCAAAAGTTAGCTATATCCCAGAAGTGTTTTGGGGCGGAAGGAGGAATGTGAGAGTTTCGCTCTACCTAAAGTTTTCCCCTTTTCACACAGATTTTTTTCCATGCTTCTCGGCAAGTCTTGTCCTCCCGGGGAAGCAATGTTCCATTGGAGAGACCGTGTTTTGGCAGCGGTGGTCGCATGACTCAAGTCCTATACGTTATCATTTTGAAAGTCCCTGTGACTGTTTATACTTCTCTCCAGAAGCCTTTCTTATAACTGATCCGATTAGAAACTAACCAATACCTATTTTTATTCTTTATGTCAACACCTTAAGACGCAGCGTTCAATAGTTAAGAACATAAGAATGAAGGAACACTGCAGCAGGAAAACTGGCCCATGAACGACAGGTTCTTGTCAACACCACCCATGTATTTGTCCAATCTTTACCAAGAGCAATCCAAGAATTTGTTTCAATACCTCAGATATGAATCAAACCCAGCCCCTGTCACTCATATATTTGTCCAATCTCTCTCTAAAACTACCGAAGGTCTTAGCCTATATGACCCTACTCGGCACGGGAATTTGGTCTTTGCTCGTGCTGAGAGGTTTCTCTCTCGTCTAATTTTGCTTCATATCTTGCACGCTGATCCTCGTAACATTTAACAAATGTTGCTCACTCAAGGATATGTCAGAAGCATTTTTTGAAGGAAAAAAACAAAGGTTTTGCATCAGGTTATTCTTGTTCAATACTTTCATTCGATCTTTCTAATTTGTTTTAATTTTGAACTGGTAGTCGCACTTCTTGCGAGGTTTCAGGCTTATGAGAGGCTAGGTCCTTGGCAGAGTGAAGTGTAGACACAGACTGTACTGGAACATGTCTGTAGCCACATTCACTCTTCATACACCCACTCTTGATGCACTCACTCTTGATGCACTCTTGATACACCCACTCTTGATGCACTCACTCTTGATGCACTCTCGATACACCCACTCTTGATGCACTCACTCTTGATGCACTCTTGATACACCATTCTTGATACACCCACTCTTGATGCACTCTTGATACACCCACTCTTGATGCACTCTTGATGCACTCTTGATGCACTCACTCTCCATACACCCACTCTTAATGCACTCACTCTTGATGCACTCACTCTTGATGCACTCACTCTTGATACACCCACTCTTGATGTACTCTTGATACACCCACTCTTGATGCACTCCTGATACACCCATTCTTGATGCACTCTTGATGCACTTTTGATACACTCTTGATGCACTCTTGATGCACTCTTGATACACCCACTCTTGATGCACTCACTCTTGATACACTCACTCTTGATACACCCACTCTTGATGCACTCACTCTTGATGCACTCACTCTTGATGCACTCTTGATGCACTCACTCTTGATACACCCACTCTTGATGCACTCTTGATGCACTCACTCTTGATGCACTCTCCATACACCCACTCTTGATGCACTCTCCATACACCCACTCTTGATGCACTCACTCTTGATACACCCACTCTTGATGCACTCTTGATGCACTCTTGATGCACTCTCCATACACCCACTCTTGATGCACTCTCCATACACCCACTCTTGATGCACTCTTGATACACCCACTCTTGATACACCCACTCTTGATGCACACACTCTTGATACACCCACTCTTGATGCACTCTTGATACACCCACTCTTATTAAACTCATAACACCAGTCCTATTACACTTATTACACCACACTATTCACGCTCACACACATTACACCACACTTACTGTGCCACACACATTGCAGCAAATTACAACGATTTCGTATCTATTGTAAGACAGTGGTCACTGCCGACGTGTGCCGCCATGGGAACGAGGTCAGCATAAAGCACCTTTATGATGTCCCGTTAGAGTACTGGCACCACTGAACGGCTCCTTATGGCATAGATACATGTCAGGTGTTTGTCTTTTTCGCCATGATGTATATTATTATCAGTAGTAGTAGTAGTGGTGGTAGTAGTAGCAAGTAGTAGTAGTAACTGAAACCACTAGATACCTCTAATGGTTTCAGGATAGGAAGAAAAATAAGGTATACAAGGAGTATACCTGGAGAGTTTCGGGGGGCCAGTGCCCCCGCGGCCCGGTCTGTGACCGGGTATCTCCATTTCTTTGAATCAAGAGCCCTTCACTAGCATCGAGGCACCCTTCCCTTGAATAGTCGCTAATGTATTATCCAACAACAACGCCTATCTTGGTTTTTTCACATTATCTCCAAAAATTGTCTAAAAAATCTGGTTTTAGTTTTTATTTTGTAGGTCACCATTCTTTCACCCTCTCCACGTACATTGTGTTCTTTATATAAGTCTTGCATGGCCAAAAAAAAATCATATGGTATCTTATCTCCATTACGAACATTTTCACCTAATCACTCCACCCATCATTCCTTTTATTTTTTTCTCCTGCACCTACTTTCGTAAATCTTAAAAAAAACTTCATCCACATTCTAACATCACATTCGGAGGTCCTCGCCACATATCCTTTACATTCTCATTAGTTTTTCACTCTATTCAAACTTTCAGCAATTGCTCATACCTCTCGCTAACCATCCCCTTCTTAAATTTATTGTTTCCTTGGCACAACCTCCTTCCAAATTTTTCTATACTAATAGTTTAACCAATCAGGTTAGTGTATCCGCTATCCCGTAGTATATCAGTGATCTCATTTAACGCTTTATAGTATTTTATATCTTCTTAAGGTGTGTTCTATTACTGGATGTCTTTGTAGACTCAGTTCGTTAATTGCTAGAACTCCGAGGCTTTTGTACTACTTATTAGGCATTCTATAATTCTCTCTCCCTCTCTAGTATTTAGGTCTCCCAAAACACACATTCTCGCATACGGCTTAAAGCTCTCTAAACATTCTTTAAACACCTCCCACAGTCTTTCTCTCTCTCTCTCTCTCTCTCTCTCTCTCTCTTCTCTCATCTTTTTTTTACAACGGGTTGAAAAGGGTTGGTTAAGGACCCCTAGCTTTATTGACAAGTATTTACAGGTTAAGGATTCCTAACTTTATTGACAAGCTAAGAGCTATTACCTACATCAGCTCATGGGAAAGCATTTTTATTACACAAATAACCCGCACATAAAAGAGAGAAGCTTACGACGACGTTTCGGTCCGACTTGGACCATTTACAAAGTCATTTTTTTTTTATGAGACAACATGTGGGAAAGGATGAAGGGGGGTGCCATATGGGGCCGTTTTTCCATTTGTAAAATGCTTTACCCTTTTTGACTCAAAATGCTGTACAAATGTGTTCCTACTCGAGTCATCCGGGGGATAAAGATCCGTGAAGTGGTTGTTTTGGAGAAGGGTACAGCCAGAGTGAAGTTGCTGTTTTTTGTGGTATGAAACTTGCTTCACGTGCCTCAAAGTGGACCCAACTGTGGATTTTGCAATTTGGCCCTTGTCATAACAGTGGGCCCACCCAACCCCTCCGTGTTGAAGGCTCTGCTGAAATGACGGTCTTCGCTATGGGCCAGGCGGAGATGAGGGGTTTGCTCTGTTCTCTACTTTTTCAACGTGCAGATGAGGGGGGGCAGGCCAAACCAAAAAAGTGGGATATCAAGGTGTGAGCGTACTTGTCTCGTACAGAATTTGAAACCCTACTGTAAGCAGATGCGAATCGGCGAAATGCTGTAAGTTCCCAGCTACTTGTTTGCAAGTTTACACGTTTGGGTTTTTCATGGTCGTTTGGATCAAAATTTTACCCCAAAGGATATCACTTCTTCCCAGGTGCCCAAACCTTCCCATTTATCCTTTTTTACTGCACCGCATTACTCTGGTGTTTAGAGACCATATTTGTTTTCTCAGATGCAAATGTTACTTGCCATCTATTTCCCCAAGCTGATATAGCTCTTAGCTGGTGATTGATGTAGCTTAGAGCATCTGGCATTTCTTTTCTTGGAAAAATGAATGCCAGTGTACAGTCGTCTGCATATGCACGGGATTCTGAGATGAGATGAAGAAGGTCATTGAAGTAGACATTCCATAACAATGGTCCCAGCACGCTTTCTTGTGGAACACTTGCCCCAATAGGATGTCTTGCTGATTTCGTTCCATTGAGAACTACACTTAGAGATCTACCATGAAGGTAATCACTGAGGAGACATAGCGTAGAGCCTGCAATTCCCAGAGCTTGCAGTTTTGCTAAGAGACCCTGGTGCCACACCTGGTCGAAAGCACCAGCAATGTCCAGTGCTACCACACATCTGACTTTGGATTCATCAAGTGACTGGTGCCACTTAGTGGAGAGGTTTAACAACAGGTCAGCAGCAGAGTAACCTTTCCTGAAGCCATATTGACGATCACAAAGTAGTGGTAGTCAAAAAAAACTGGCATTTGTCTTGAGATTATTGTCTCAAGGATCTTACCAGTGATTGACAGGAGTGACACTGGTCTGTAGTTGCTGATTTCTGCTCTGCTCTTCTTTTTGTGAACAGGGACTACATTTGCTTCTTTCCACAGAGGTCATTTACACTGTACTAGGCAGTGCTGAAAGATGCAATCTTGGACTCAACTTGTCTGGGCCCAGCGTTTTCTTGGTCAATCGATTTAAGGGGGAAATGCACCTCCTCCTGCCTTCGTCACCACTGACAGTTTTGACACAGTTCTTGCAGCTAGCCAAAGAGGGTCCCTTGCTGGATCAGGAACTTGCATTTTGGTAGCAAAGTGTTCGGCAAACAGGTCCGCTTTCTCTTGACTACTAGTAGAGGTGGTTATTTTTCGTTTTAGGGGGGAAATGATTTCATCGGGCGGTAACCTTGCGCTTTGACCGGGATCCCCGGGTTTTGGAGCCTACCCTACTTGTGGTAGCTTTTTTTTTTGTCCCCCTTTTAAAGCGATGGCCTACTTTTGAACGACCCTTATACCTACAGGCTTGCCTGGCAATTTTCCTGTTTTTGGGGTAGGATATTCTTATACCTTCGCCATGTTTTGTATTAGCGTAGCAGCCCTCTAAAAAACAAAAGGGCCAAACCAAGGCTGTTTTTAGGTTTCGTCACATATTGCCGGTGAGATTTTGTTTTTGTTGTAGATTAAGGAAATGCCAGTAAAGGGTTTTTCCCTTTGGGTTTGTCAACTCCCCTTTGGGAAAAGGCATTCCATCGGGGGTGGGAGCTCAGAGAAAAGGGCTGGCCAATCCCTCTTTCCCACCCATTTTGGGGTGTGGACTCCTCACCTCTTTTTGTTGGACTTAAATGTCGTAAAAAAAAACCCTTATGGCGATGACCCAAAACCGCCGAGGGGTTGAAAGTACTTACCTCTGCCAGATTACTCATTCTTCTCTCTCTCTCCTCTCTCTTCCCCTCTCCTCTCTCTCTCTCTCTCCCCCTCTCTCTTCTCTCTCCATTTCAAGCCTAGGTGTATAAACCTTATTGTCCTTTTTTTCACGTAATACTTGTTTTAAAATTTAACATATTTTTAACTAAATTTTTTTATTACAAGCATCGCGGGAAAATAAAGTAATCTATTAATTAATAGAAGTTTGCAAGATTTTTACTGTCTTTTTTCACATGTTATGAGGCAAAAAAAAAAAGAGCGCAACCCTCCCGAGAGAGAAAATCATTTAACTGTAAGAGGTTCCGTTTCACCGTGTAAACAGGGGGGTCGTCCCTTTCCCTCATGGTTACATCTAAACCTCTCATCGGGAGCGAGATACAACCCATGCAATAACCCCCCTGGAATGGAACAAAAAAACATATCAACCCCTTTTCTGGGGTTTGTCCTAAGAAACGATTTTTCAAGTTTATAAAGAAGCTTTAATTTGAGCAAAATGTCGCCCTAATAAGAGCTTGTCTGGCAACCCTTGTGGTTTTTTTTTACCCACAGCTGCCGGTTTCCGCCTCCGCCACAACCCTTTCCGGGCAACGTCGAGAGCTTAAAGGGGTGCCGGGGTGGTGATACGCACTGCTGACCGTCGACGCTGACTTCAAAGAAAGGGGACCTTACCTGAGGTTCCCGGGAGTTATTGGGGGAAAAACGCCCCCGGGGCCCGGCCCAGACCGGGCTCCCGAGGATCAGGCCTGAAAATAGGGTTATGCTGGCCCCATTTGGGGGGCCCTTAGAACAATATAAAAATATTTTTTGTCGACTGTTGGCACATGCCAAAACAGAAACAGAATTTTTTCAGTCCGAAACAAAAACAGAACCCAAAAAAGCTCTTACCACATGTAGAGGTTTGTTGGTTCCTGGGTTTTCCAAAGCACGACCTTGAAGCCCCACTTCGCAGAACAAGTTTTACGAGCAAGCTTCGAAAAAACATTATTAAGACAACGTTTCACACTTTTCCTTATAATAAAAGCGGGGTTTCGATGCGAGTTCCCGGGGAGGTTTTTCCCGGGGATAAACCCCCCCGGGGCCCCCTTTCCATGCCGGGGCCCCCCGATGGATCAGGGCCTGATAAACGGGCTTTTACTGCGGGCCGCACCAGCCCACGAAAGGCCACAGCCCGGCTGATCCGGCACTGACTTTAGGTTTTGGTCCACTCTTTTTGAAGGCAGCCAGGGGTTTTTTGAAATTTCCCCCTAATGCTTTGGAGGGTTTGAACTTTTTGGGGGCCCCGCCCTTTTGGGTTTTTCCCTTTTAGGTCCCAAGGGCCCCGCCCCTATTTTTAGGGGCGCATTTTCATCCCCGCCCATTTTTACTTTCGTAGGGGGGATTTCGTGTGCAGTTTTGGGACCTTTCCCTTCCCAAATTTCCAAGTGTAGTTTAGAATATTTTCCCCTCCTGCTTTTCCAACGGTACAAGTAAAGTTTCCAAGCGTTCTCAGTATTAAGGTTTGAAGAACTTTACGTGCATAAAGGTCTCTGTACACTCTCTAGATCTGCGATTTCACCTGCTTTTATGGAGATTTAATGTACAGCAGTTTTCACCTAGAAGAACAATGATTTGAAAAGGACATCAGGGGTTGGCTCTTCTTTTTTGAAGTTTCTATTATCCATCCTATCATTTTTTTGCACTGCGATCGGGGCACTGTTGTGCCCTTTGAAAGTGAGACCCCCTCAGCATTACACCCCAGGCCCCTTTACTTATTTTTCCGTTTATTGTATGGCCCGGGTCAGTGTTACTCTGTTTAGTTATTATCTCTCCAGTTTTCCATAACGGAGTAGTTGGAATTTGCCCCTTGAACATCTTTTTTCCGTTGCCCACTGGAAAACTTTGTTTATATTTTCTTGGAGTTTTAACCGCGTCCTCAAGATGACAGCCTCATCAGAGTGTTTTCGGTTTGTCGGAAGTACAACACTGATCAACGAGAAAAGAAATCTTTACACACCTAAAGGATCACGGGAAATCGGATTTAAAAGACACTTATATCAAACGAAACTCTGACGAATGAACCCGATGAGATTTTGGCTGGTCTGTGTATTGGGGTTTAAAAACCTTCGACAAACCCAATTTTTAGTACTATGGACAGACCACCACCGAGAATATGTGCTTCGATCCCGTAAAAGGGGTTAAAAAACGCTCCCTTTAAAAAAATCACGAATTTCCCTTTTTCCCAAGATTAATTGCCCCGGAGCCATAGAAGGGTTCAGTACTCTCTGCCCCCTTGTGGGAGTCCGAGGCCGAGCCTGTATTTTTCATTTAAATCCCTACCTTTTCGAAATTTTTCCCGGGCAAATTTTTCTCTCCACCCCCCCGTTCCACGGTGCCGTCAAATGTGGATTTTCCCGTAGTAATGCCCTTTACGGATTTACCTTGATTATATTATACTATTACTACTACACTAATACTACTAAACTAAAAAATAATAATTAAAAAAAAAAGCTTGTACGAAAGACTGCTTTACGTTTTTCAGGGGAAATTTTTAAATTGAGAGAGACTCCCTTTAATTAGAAAAAAAATTGTTTAATATTTTATAAGTCTAGTTGTGCTAGAATTTGCTGAAAAAGTTGGATTAGCCGTTTTTTTACCAAATAAATAATTTACACAATGTTCTGAAAGTGAAAAAATTTTGCTGTCACATAACTCTGCAAACCCCATTCGGGCCGGGAGCTATAACACCCTTGCAACCACAAATGGGGGGTTTTAAAGCTGTGGCCCTACACAACCTGGCCATACAAAATCGACCACACACCCCATCACCACCCCCCCTTTTTTCCTCCCCCCTCTTTTCCCTCTCTCTCTCCCCTCCTCTCTCTCTCTCTCTCTCTCTTTTTTCTCTCCTCTCTCTCCCCCGTTCCTTGCATCTGTAAAACAGTTTGATTTCGTAATTTTTAAGTGTCGGACATTTGGGGCAGTAAATTTTTAACTATTTTTCTTAGGTTTTAAAAGAATATATATATTAAATTTATCATTATTCTCGCTCTGTGGTGAGTCTTCATAAAAATTTTTTTCCCTTTTGTGTGGGACGACCATCACGAGGGACGAAAATTCCCAAGTAAAAATAACTCCAGCTGTAACGAAACATTGAAGCTGCCCGAACTGTTTGGCTCAGTGAACCCGGACAATTCCGCTTGCCCCACAGAATCTTCCGCTCGACTGTAGTTTTTATTCCTCATTTACGAATTCATTCATTGTACAGAATATAACAGCTTTTGTTCACTAAAATACGAGTCATATAGAGGACGGGAGAAACACATGCTAATGTATAAATTGTCCCAAAAAATAATTCCCCCCCATCCCTTCTTTCCCCAGCGGTCAAGGAGAGGCGGGGCCCAAGTTGTGACTCGACCCCCCCAAACAAATAGAGAGTACAAATAGGTGAGTATGCTACCCTCTCTCTTCTTCCCCCCCTCTCTTTTCTTTAGGAGTCCCATAATTCCATAGAGATTCTCACCCGAAACATCCGGGGGAAAGTGTGAAAACGAGAAGAATCATAAAAAACAACACGTTTTTAACCCGGGGAAATGAATCCCAAATCTCAAGGCCCGGCGTTAAAACCCCCCAGCCCCATAAATCAAAAAAGATTCAGCCACTAGTTTCATTTCTTACACTGGGTGCAACGGGTCAAAAGCAAAACAGGGGCCCCATGATGTAGCCTTTTCGGAAAATCCACCTAATAAAAAAAAAATCATATTTTAGAGGGGTACCTACAATAAAGGGTGACAAGTAAAGCAAATAAGAGGAGCACAGCTCTCATGATCGGAATCCAGTGTTACTTATGGAACGGGAATCGGACACGGGAATTTTAGATTTTATAAATTTTTTTAATTACGGGAAAATATAATAACTTCAATGTACCATCAATTGGCTTGTGAGTTCAAGTCAGATAAATGCAAATTTATGCGTTTGGGGTGTGGGAAAAACCCCGAAATAGTATACCAAGGAGAAAAGTTGTGTGAACCCAGAACAAGTCCGGAACCTGTACGAAATTGCCCTGAACTTGACACACAAAACATCTGGGAATTTTTTGAAATTGGCCCCCGTGTGGGGGACCTAATCATGTGTATGTTCATAGGGCCAAAGGTTTTTTAAAAAAATTAACAGAAGAGTGGAAAGTGTTATCAGAGATATTAAAGGCATTTAATCTGACGACATTTTCGGAGAAATAAATTTGGGAACGTATTATCCGACAAAATTTTTAAAAGAGCAGAGTGCAATTGAACCAGATTGAATTTTAAAAAAACCCGAGACGAGAGACCGGGGAGAAGTTGAAGATCTTGTGTTTCCTTAGGGATTTAGAAAACTCTTTTTAACTTCTGGGGTTAAAATTTAAGTAAAAGTGAAAGCTGTGATGTAGAGCCAAATTTAATACACCTTCAAGAAAAATTTTGGGTAAGCTCAAGAAACCAAAACGACAATCGAAGGATCTAGGGGTGCGTGGCCAGGAGCTGGATTTGTCTCCCTCAAAAGGGAGGAGGGAGGAGTTGGGACAACAATTTTCCCGCCCACTGCAGTAAATTTGCCAATCTTCCGCACCCCCGTGGCTGCAGAAACCAAAAAAAACAGACACAAATTACGTACATTTCCGGAATTTCGTCCAGGCTTTACAAAAGAATGTAAACCACCACAGCAAGCTTTCAGCAAATTGAGACTGATCTTTATTATCATAGTGTCAAAGGCCACTTTCAGCTCGACGTTGCGGACGCTGAGAAAGCAAAGCTTATCCAAAAGTTTCGGTCGAGTCCACCCACGTTCAAAAAAACCCCAATGAACTGCAATTTTCAAACCCCAATTGAAATCAGATTAAGTACACCAACACAAAAACCCGCACATAAAAGAAGGGAAACTTTCGAGACGTTTCGGTCGACTTGGCCATTTACAAAGTACACTCCTTTTTCTATCTTTCCTTCCCCCTCTTCCTCCTCTCTCCTACGAAAGTAATTCCCAAGTATTTAAATCCGTACTATCAGTGAAACTCTTAAATTCCGAATACTGAAATGTTTGATGCACCCATTTCCTATTGAAGTCTCCCTGTTCAACTGACAAATTTCATCCTTGTATGTAAAGAATCTAACTTTTTTTCCCCATTTTAACTCTAATTAAAAAATAAGGCGCAGTGAAATGCTGTGTTTCTTTTTGGAAGGTTTACTTTTCCTGTTAGCGAGTGTGAAAAAGAAGCCCGTTAAATGTTTAGTATCTGAAAGGTCTGTAAGCAGGAAAATAGCAGATAAATTTAAATTACATTCTTCTCTACTTTAAATTCAATTTTTTTTACTTTTCTTTTCCGTGTTTTCTTTTTAATTAAAAATCCTGTAATATTTCCGTTGAGAAACATGACTAAAACGGACCTCGGGGAGGAAGGGGGGCAAGATCTCCCGGAAAAATTAGTAGATAGAAACAGATAAGAGATTTAACTCTTTTTAAGGTAAGCGCTACACACGTGGTGTTCACCAATGTCCATATAAAAGAGTAGTCAGTTCCCACCACGTAGCTCACCCCCACTGCGGGGGTTTTCACACTAAACAAACACAAATAAAAACGGGAAACTGGGGTGAGTAGTGAGTGATGAGGGGTGAAGGAGCGAGCGAGTGAGTGAGTTTAACACGATAGGAAAAGGTAATACATTTTTACACTCTCTGTGAGTTAAAATGATGCCACCATTTAAACCGGTCCATATTAGAACGTTTCTTTTTTTTTCTTCTCTTTGACAGAAATAACGACTGCATAATTAATTTATGCACGACAAGGGTGGAAAAAAAAAGGTGCAGTGGGATTTTTAAATCCCCGGTTAAGCAAATTTGCGCATATGAAATGTTTGAAACTTAAAAATTAGTGGATGGATTCCACAAATAAGTTTCTGATAATTATATACAGTGGAACCTCAAAATATCGAACTTTTTTGGTCCAAAGGGTGTTGAGGCCCTTTACCCCAAGAATTTATTCCCCTCGAATAATGTAATTTGTAGCCTTCAGACCCCCAAAAATACACTTTTAAAAACATTTCAAAAATACATTATAAAAGCACTTACAAAAAAACTTACATAATTGGGGTGTTGGAGCATTTTTTTTTGAGGTTCCATTTGTGGGGTTTTTTATATAAATAATATATATATATATATTAATAATATATATATAATATATATATATATATATTATATTGTATAAGATAGGGATGCAGTTTCTGGACTAACGTTTTTGCAACAAGGGAATTCTTCCTTTAGTTTGTTGTATTTTGTTGTATTTGCTTTCTTTTTTTATACATCGTTACCCCTTTTGTTGTAGTGTCAAAAGGTCACAGATGCAAAGGGTTTCTAGGGCTCGCGCCGCCCCCCAAGGGGGGTTCCCTTGGCGCTGGGGGGAGGGCTCTTTATCTAGGAAAATTTGGGTCTGTTTTCGGCTCCCCGAAATTTACCTGAAGCCTTCCTTCCCCCCCCCCCCCCCCATGCGCTGTTAAACCGATTGGGGTTTTGGCCCCCCATAGTTTAAATTGCCCCCCCCGTAACAA
>NC_069415.1:8432094-8657319 GCF_026875155.1 Cherax quadricarinatus | reverse complement strand
AAGTGGGCCCCAAAATGTCTGTAAGCTTCTCTCTTTTATGTGCGGGTTATTTGTGTATTGTTCCAGTCACAGTATTGTGCCTTTTTGTTATTTAAGTCACAAACAGATCTACCTGGGGTTAAAGGGTACGCGAGTATTTATAGTCAGGTTCAGAATGCTGAGATCAAGTGGAGAATGCTGCATCTGATGATGTACCGAGTGGGGTTATAAAGTCTAAAATCCACGTGTCCACGTGCGAGTTTTTCCAAATACGAGCAGTCGATGGGTCAATTTTTTGCTTCCATATGAGAGCAAAATTTCCACAAGCGAGCAGACCTCAAGGCAGGTTCCTTGACACTGGTGAGGGGCTCTTGCTCTTGATCTCGGGAATTGTATCTCATTTGTTTGTTGGACTACCTTATTGAAACTTGGGCAATGTATGACGGAATGATGCTTCTTAATGTACACCAAAAATGAAAGATATCTAAGCATAAATAATGGAGTTCATTTCTCAGCAATTAGCCACCCCTTAATGGTAATTTCGAATGGTTTTTAAGGTTGTATTCTCATTTTTTTGGTCTCATTGATAGAATGGAAGAAAAATTACAGAAATATATATGATTTTGATTGCTTTCACGACAAAAAGTACCTTCAAATAGAGCTCAACCTAGGAGAAATGGTCCATTGCTTGGCTGTTTCAGTGTAAACAAATGACGTCACAGTAAATCTTATATTTTTTTGTGTGAATAAAAATTACAAATAATTTATATAATAATAATAAACCTAGGTAGTAGGTTGGTAGACAGCAACCGCCCAGGAAGGTACAACCATCCTGCCAAGTGAGTGTAAAACGAAAGCCTGTAATTGTTTTACATGATGGTGGGATTGCTAGTGTCCTTTTTTCTGTCTCACACACACACACAAGGTTTCAGGTACGTCTTGCTACTTCTACTTACAATTAGGTCACACTACACATACATGTACAAGCATATATATACACACCCTGCTGGGTATTCTTCTATTTTCTTACTAGTTCTTGTTCTTGTTTCCTCTTACCTCCATGGGGAAGTGAAACAGAATTCTCCCTCCGTAAGCCATGCGTGTTGTAAGAGGCGACTAAAATGCCAGGAGCAAGGGGCTAGTAACCCCTTCTCCTGTATATATTACTAAATGTAAAAGGAGAAACTTTCGATTTTCCTTTTGGGCCACTCCGCCTTACTGGGATATGGCCGGTGTGTTAAAAAAAAAAAAATAATAATAACAATAATAATTTATTTATTTATTTATTTTATAATTTGAACATACATACAGAGGTACAAAAAAATACAGGCAAGAGCAGCATGCCAAAGCCACTTGTATGCATAGCATTATGGGCAGGCTTAAAATTAACTTAAGATTAACTAAGCAATGATGTGATCAGTGATAAAGCATTATTGTAAAACAGATAACAATAAAGCACAAATTAGTATTACAAAGACAGGTCATATGGTTGCATGCATTGCTGTACATTCAGTAGAATGGAGTATTCTGTTAGGTAGTGTATTTAAAGGATAACGAAGTTAGATTGGGTTTTAGGTTTAACATTTATGTGATATAATTGTGAGAAACATTTAATTTAAACAATTTATAAGGTTCAGTTATTCAGTATTTATTTGGTTTTGGGTGAGTAAGTGAACTTTGAGAAGAGACTTGAATTTATAAACAGGTAGTGTTTCTTTTATATTTACAGGTAATGAATTCCAGATTTTAGGGCCTTTTATGTGCATTGAGTTTTTGCATAGCGTGAGACGGACTCGAGGAACATCAAAGAGTGATCTGTGCCTTGTGTTATGGTCATGTGTTCTGTTGAGGTTGGCAAGGAGATGTTTGAGGGGAGGGTTAATATCAGAGTTAAGTGTTCTATGTATGTAATAGGTGCAGTAATAAGAATGGATGTTTTGTATGGTGAGTAGGTTCAGTGTTTTGAATATTGGTGGAGTGTGCTGCCTGTAGTGGGAATTTGTTATCATTCTGACTGCAGCATTTTGTTGGGTAATTAGTGGTCTGAGATGGTTAATTGTTGTTGAGCCCCATGCACAAATTCCATAGGTGAGATAGGGGTAAATAAGAGAGTGATATAGGGCCAGGAGGGCTGACTGTGGAACATAGTACCGTATCTTCGATAGTATGCCTACGGTCTTGGAAATTTTCTTAGAAATTTGTTGTATATGTGTATGAAATTTGAGTATTATCAAGGTGGATTCCTAAGAATTTTCCCTCTGTTAGCTTTGTGATAGGTGATCTGTTTATCATTATGTTAAGAAGGACATCTGTAGCTCTGTTACCAAACTGAATGAAGTAGGTTTTGTCAATGTTTAGTGTAAGTTTGTTAGTCCTCATCCAGGTAGATATTTTCTGTAATTCGGTATTTACTTAACTTCTCTCTTTTTCTCCATATACTCTTCCCTCCTTGCATCACTTCTACTTTGTAAAAACTTCTCATATGCTAACTTTTTCTCCCTTACTACTCTCTTTACATCATCATTCCACCAATCGCTCCTCTTCCCTCCTGCACCCACTTTCCTGTAACCACAAACTTCTGCTGAACACTCTAACACTACATTTTTAAACCTACCCCATACCTCTTCGACCCCATTGCCTATGCTCTCATTAGCCCATCTATCCTCCAATAGCTGTTTATATCTTACCCTAACTGCCTCCTCTTTTAGTTTATAAACCTTTACCTCTCTCTTCCCTGATGCTTCTATTCTCCTTGTATCCCATCTACCTTTTACTCTCAGTGTAGCTACAACTAGAAAGTGATCTGATATATCTGTGGCCCCTCTATAAACATGTACATCCTGAAGTCTACTCAACAGTCTTTTATCTACCAATACATAATCCAACAAACTACTGTCATTTCGCCCTACATCATATCGTGTATACTTATTTATCCTCTTTTTCTTAAAATATGTATTACCTATAACTAAACCCCTTTCTATACAAAGTTCAATCAAAGGGCTCCCATTATCATTTACACCTGGCACCCCAAACTTACCTACCACACCCTCTCTAAAAGTTTCTCCTACTTTAGCATTCAAGTCCCCTACCACAATTACTCTCTCACTTGGTTCAAAGGCTCCTATACATTCACTTAACATCTCCAAAATCTCTCTCTCTCCTCTGCATTCCTCTCTTCTCCAGGTGCATACACGCTTATTATGACCCACTTCTCGCATCCAACCTTTACTTTAATCCACATAATTCTTGAATTTACACATTCATATTCTCTTTTCTCCTTCCATAACTGATCATTTAACATTACTGCTACCCCTTCCTTTGCTCTAACTCTCTCAGATACTCCAGATTTAATCCCATTTATTTCCCCCCACTGAAACTCTCCTACCCCCTTCAGCTTTGTTTCGCTTAGGGCCAGGACATCCAACTTCTTTTCATTCATAACATCAGCAATCATCTGTTTGTCATCCGCACTACATCCACGCACATTTAAGCAACCCAGTTTTATAAAGTTTTTCTTCTTCTCTTTTTTAGTAATTGTATACAGGAGAAGGGGTTACTAGCCCATTGCTCCCGGCATTTTAGTCGCCTCATACGACACGCATGGCTTACGGAGGAAAGATTCTTTTCCACTTCCCCATGGACAATAGAAGAAATAAAAAAAAACAAGAGCTATTTAGAAAAAGGAGAAAAACCTAGATGTATGTATATATATATATATGCATGTGCGTGTCTATGAAGTGTGACCAAAGTGTAAGTAGGAGTAGCAAGATATCCCTGTTATCTAGCGTGTTTATGAGACAGAAAAAGAAACCAGCAATCCTACCATCATGCAAAACAGTTACAGGTTTTTGTTTCACAGAGAGAGTGGGTGAGATGTTATCAACAAATTTTGTTGAAAATAAGAAAAAGTTTTGGAGTGAGATTAACAAGTTAAGAAAGCCTAGAGAACAAATGGATTTGTCAGTTAAAAATAGGAGAGGAGAGTTATTAAATGGAGAGTTAGAGGTATTGGGAAGATGGAAGGAATATTTTGAGGAATTGTTAAATGTTGATGAAGATAGGGAAGCTGTGATTTCGTGTATAGGGCAAGGAGGAATAACATCTTGTAGGAGTGAGGAAGAGTCAGTTGTGAGTGTGGGGGAAGTTCGTGAGGCAGTAGGTAAAATGAAAGGGGGTAAGGCAGCCGGGATTGATGGGATAAAGATAGAAATGTTAAAAGCAGGTGGGGATATAGTTTTGGAGTGGTTGGTGCAATTATTTAATAAATGTATGGAAGAGGGTAAGGTACCTAGGGATTGGCAGAGAGCATGCATAGTTCCTTTGTATAAAGGCAAAGGGGATAAAAGAGAGTGCAAAAATTATAGGGGGATAAGTCTGTTGAGTGTACCTGGTAAAGTGTATGGTAGAGTTATAATTGAAAGAATTAAGAGTAAGACGGAGAATAGGATAGCAGATGAACAAGGAGGCTTTAGGAAAGGTAGGGGGTGTGTGGACCAGGTGTTTACAGTGAAACATATAAGTGAACAGTATTTAGATAAGGCTAAAGAGGTCTTTGTGGCATTTATGGATTTGGAAAAGGCGTATGACAGGGTGGATAGGGGGGCAATGGGGCAGATGTTGCAAGTGTATGGTGTAGGAGGTAGGTTACTGAAAGCAGTGAAGAGTTTTTACGAGGATAGTGAGGCTAAAGTTAGAGTATGTAGGAAAGAGGGGAATTTTTTCCCAGTAAAAGTAGGCCTTAGACAAGGATGTGTGATGTCACCGTGGTTGTTTAATATATTTATAGATGGGGTTGTAAGAGAAGTAAATGCGAGGGTCTTGGCAAGAGGCGTGGAGTTAAAAGATAAAGAATCACACACAAAGTGGGAGTTGTCACAGCTGCTCTTTGCTGATGACACTGTGCTCTTGGGAGATTCTGAAGAGAAGTTGCAGAGATTGGTGGATGAATTTGGTAGGGTGTGCAAAAGAAGAAAATTAAAGGTGAATACAGGAAAGAGTAAGGTTATGAGGATAACAAAAAGATTAGGTGATGAAAGATTGAATATCAGATTGGAGGGAGAGAGTATGGAGGAGGTGAACGTATTCAGATATTTGGGAGTGGACGTGTCAGCGGATGGGTCTATGAAAGATGAGGTGAATCATAGAATTGATGAGGGAAAAAGAGTGAGTGGTGCACTTAGGAGTCTGTGGAGACAAAGAACTTTGTCCTTGGAGGCAAGAGGGGAATGTATGAGAGTATAGTTTTACCAACGCTCTTATATGGGTGTGAAGCGTGGGTGATGAATGTTTGCAGCGAGGAGAAGGCTGGAGGCAGTGGAGATGTCATGTCTGAGGGCAATGTGTGGTGTGAATATAATGCAGAGAATTCGTAGTTTGGAAGTTAGGAGGAGGTGCGGGATTACCAAAACTGTTGTCCAGAGGGCTGAGGAAGGGTTGTTGAGGTGGTTCGGACATGTAGAGAGAATGGAGCGAAAACAGAATGACTTCAAGAGTGTATCAGTCTGTAGTGGAAGGAAGGCGGGGTAGGGGTCGGCCTAGGAAGGGTTGGAGGGAGGGGGTTAAAGGAGGTTTTGTGTGCGAGGGGCTTGGACTTCCAGCAGGCATGCGTGAGCGTGTTTGATAGGAGTGAATGGAGACAAATGGTTTTTAATACTTGACGTGCTGTTGGAGTGTGAGCAAAGTAACATTTATGAAGGGATTCAGGGAAACCGGCAGGCCGGACTTGAGTCCTGGAGATGGGAAGTACAGTGCCTGCACTCTGAAGGAGGGGTGTTAATGTTGCAGTTTAAAAACTGTAGTGTAAAGCACCCTTCTGGCAAGACAGTGATGGAGTGAATGATGGTGAAAGTTTTTCTTTTTCGGGCCACCCTGCCTTGGTGGGAATCGGCCGGTGTGATAATAAAAAAAAAAAAAAAATCGGTATTTACAGTATTGGCTAGCATGACTGGGCTCGAGTGAGAGAAGACGTATGTAGTGTCATCTGCAAATAGTGTGGGTTTGAGTAATTGCGAAGCATTTGGTAGGTCATTTATGTATAGGAGAAAGAGAAGAGGGCCAAGGACACTTCCCTGTGGGACACCAACTGTAATTGGTTGTACGGAAGAGTTTGCCCCATTTGTGTACACATATTGGCTTCTGTTGCTGAGGTATGACTTTAGGTAGTTGAGGGAGTGCCCTCTTATACCATAGTGTGACAATTTTATGTGGAGCAAGTCATGGTCAGCTGTATCAAAAGCTTTACGTAAGTCAATGAAGATCCCCAGTGGGACTTCTTTTTTCTCTATTGCAGTGTATATATGTTCTAGCATGTGTATAATAGCATCATTAGTATTTTTATTAGGCCTGAATCCAAATTGGCAGGGGTTGAGTATGTTTTGGGAGATGAGGTAGGAGTAGATTCGTTTATGAATTAATTTTTCGAAGATTTTTGAGAGAGGGTGTAAGTTGGATATTGGCCTATAGTTATTCAACTCTGTTTGGTCTCTTCCTTTATGGATCGGGGTGACCCTTGCTATTTTGAGAACTGTAGGGAAGGTGGAGGATTCAATGGATTTGTTAAAGAGTGCTGCAATGATTGGAGATAGAACTTGTGACACTTTTTTGTATATAAAGGGTGATAAGGTATTTAAATCTCCTGCCTTGTTTTTTAATGCGTTGATAATAAGGGAGACTTCGTATGGGTTAGTTGGAGCTAGGAACAGTGCGTTCGGGTAGTTGCCAGTGAGGTAGTCATTTGGTGGGGTATCTGAGCTTGGGATTTTATTGGCAAGGTTTTGTCCTATAGTGGAGAAGAAATCATTGAGTCTGTTTGCTGTTTCTGTTGGTGGGAGTTGGGGTTCATCTGATTTTGCTAATTTTATTTCGCTATTTCGTGATATCTTTTTTGTTCCTAGAATTTCTGATAGGATTTTCCAGGTCTTTTTTATATCACCTCGTAAGCTGGATAATCTGTTCTCATAATACAATTTTTTTGCCCTTCTTATCAGGCTGGTTAGGACTGACCAGTAACGTTTTGTTTGGTCTCTGGTTATGTGACCCATTCTGTACCGTTTTTCGTATAGGTGTTTTGTATTTATGGATTTGAGAATGCTGGGTGTTAGCCAGGGACTGTTCAGTCTCTTAGCTGTCATCTGTTTAGTTTTTTTAGGGCAGTGCTTGTTATAGAGGTATTGGGTCTTTTTTAGAAAATTATTAATACATTCGTCAATATCTGTATAGATTTCTAGCTCAGTGTGCCAGTCAATGTTTGTTACTGCTGTTGTGAAGTTATTAATGGCTGCCTCATTGTGAAGTCTGAAGGTGACTTTAGTAGTGTCTTGGGGTAATTTACCAAGAGTTATGAGGAAAGTAGGGTAGTGGTCTGTGGTATTATCTGTGATTATGCCTGATTTTAAAGGGGATATGGTGTTAGTCCAGATGTGGTCAAGTAGATAAACACTAGTCTCCGTAACTCTTGTAGGTTTTGTTACTGTTGGTAGCAACATGCAGTTACTCATTGTGTTTGTGAATTCAGTAACGTGTGGGTCCTGGTCTTGCAGGAGATTTATATTGAAGTCACCTGAGAGTAGTAAGTGATCTTTGTTCATGCGTGCATCAGTTACACTTCCTAGGTTTTGACTAAATTGGCTAATGTTTGACTGTGGAATTCTGTAGATGTTTATCAATATGAGAGGTTTTTGTAGGTATTTGGATTTGAATTTAGCTATTATATATTCCCCATGACAATACGTACAATAATAATAATAATATAATACAATAATAATAATAATATAATACAATAATAATAATAATAATAATACCAGGTAGTAGGTTGGTAGACAGCAACCGCCCAGGGAGGTACTACCGTCCTGCCAAGTGAGTGTAAAACGAAAGCCTGTAATTGTTTTACATGATGGTAGGATTGCTGGTGTCCTTTTTTCTGTCTCATAAACATGCAAGATTTCAGGTACGTCTTGCTACTTCTACTTACACTTAGGTCACACTATACATACATATACAAGCACATATACACACACCCCTCTAGGTTTTCTGCTATTTTCTTTCTAGTTCTTGTTTATTTCCTTTTATCTCCATGAGGAAGTGGAACAGAATTCTTCCTCCGTAAGCCACGTGTGCTGTAAGAGGCGACTAAAATGCCGGGAGCAAGGGGCTAGTAACCCCTTCTCCCGTATAAATTACTAAATTTAAAAAGAGAAACTTTTGTTTTTCTTTTTGGGCCACCCTGCCTTTGTGGGATACGGCCGGTTTGTTGAAAAAAAAAAACTAATAATAATAATATAATACAATAATAATAATAATAATACATATATAATAATAATGTACTGCATATAATAATTATAATAGACGGCTTCAAAAGGCCGTCACTAGATGGCAGTGTTTACCACAACAAAGAGGGAGTGGTTGTGGCTGCCTCCACCTGTTACATAATGACATATTTTATTCATTCTAGAGTATATATCGTGTTTCTATGTTATTTATATTGTCTGGTATGTCATATTAGATGAACTGTGATATATAAATGAGCCATATAGATGATATTAGCGAAATTATTCATGAAGAATTTTGCCTAGTGTCCAGCCAAACTCTCGTCCACCGCCGACACCGTCCATACCACTACATGAATGACACATTTTATTCATTCTAGAGTATATATCATGTTTCTATGTTATTCATATTGTTTGTTATGTCATAGTAGATGAACTGTGATAGATTAAAAAGCAGTATAGATGATATTAGTGAAATTATTCATGAAGTATTTTGCCCGGTGTCCAGACAAATTCTCATCCACCGCCGACACCGCCCATACCACTACATGAATGACATTTTATTCATTTTAGAGTATATATCAGGTTTCTATGTTATTTATATTGTTTATTATGTCATATTAGATGAAGTGAGATAGATAAATAAGCCGTAGAGTTGATATTAGCAAAATTATTGAAGTACAGAATTCCATTGAAACGGATTAATTGCATTTCAATTAATTTAAATGAGGAAAATTGACTCTGCCGTGGGGGTTCGGAAGGAGATATGATGGTTGAAGATAAACACACTTGTGGATGGTAACGCTATATATTGTCAGACTGTGGTAAGGTATGGGGCCCAGCCTGCCGTGTTACTGCCTGCTGTATGTCTAAGCATGGTGTAAGAGCGAGGTAGCGGGTCCCACTCACTCATGCGCATCCCGTGACGTCATACAGTCACTAGGCCTAATAAGGATCTTCTATATAAATACATGGATGGTACTATGATACTCAGCTAAGCTATACAACACATGTAAGGAGGATCAGCAACTATGCTGACAGCTCGGTCATGTTACGTATGTCATCGCGACATACAGTACTATGCTATAGGCTGAGCAGGCAGGTGGTTCTGGGCTGATTCTATACAATAACATAGACATATATAACTTAGAACTAATGGATGGTATCATAATGGATGTTAACATCATGAGTTTTAACGTAATGGGTGTTAACGTAATGAGTTTTAACGTAATGCATTACAAATTATAAGAACAAATCATGGTATAATATAGGATGGAATTGATCGATCGATCTGTATTCATGCACTCTACGGATTCTGAGGAAGAATAAATATATATACAGTGGACCCCCAGTTAACGATATTTTTTCATTCCAGAAGTATGTTCAGGTGCCAGTACTGACCGAATTTGTTCCCATAAGGAATATTGTGAAGTAGATTAGTCCATTTCAGACCCCCAAACATACACGTACAAACGCACTTACATAAATACACTTACATAATTGGTCGCATTGAGAGCTGATCGTTAAGCGGGGGTCCACTGTACAAGGTAAAATTAACAGCAAAGGCAATCTGGTGCACACAGAACATTACTGTCAAATTCTCAGAATACGGAGGGAATGTGAACACGGGAAAAAAAATTCTGAAAAACTGATCAGTTAATAACAAAACACACAGTTGACAATTTCATTCATCTCGGACATCTAATTATACAGACTATGTACATTTAAACCCAATTCTGCGAGGGCGAGGTTTACATATGCAGAATGGTTATCATCTCTGGGAGGATCGAATTCCTCTGCAATGGCTAACACATGCCTTGACTGAGGGAGATCTGAATGAGTATCTACAAAAGATACTTGTGGGTTTCTCATTACTTGTCGAGTACGCAAAGAGTAACGACATTCAGGTTGATTATCTGACTGAGTATTTGAGGTAGAGGGTACAGAGTCAAGAGGATTGTCAGCATCTGTCACATTAGTCTGGGTAGCAATATCGTCAGCATCGCATACTAACTTCATATGATCTAAATGCGATTCTTTGTACTTACCAGTACTAATTTCTCTAACCTTATACTTATTGCCAGTGATATGTTCAACAACTCGTTAAGGGCCAACAAACTTTTGATCGAGCTTAGGCATTGCGGATGTTTTGTTGAAATTTGTCAGCATTACTCTCAAACCTACTTTAACTTTTGACGGCTTAGCACGACTATTAGTTACTCTAGTAAATTCTGCTGTTGATTTATGAAGTGTTTCACGGATTCTTCTAAAAACACTGAGCTATGCTGGTACGAGTTGCTATGAAATCATCAGGGTTGTAATTGGGTTTTGGAGTGGAATATAACAACTCATAGGGTAAATGCTTGTCTACACCATACAATGCATAATGTGGAGTATCACCTATGGAAGCATTGTAAGCAGAATTTATGGCACATTGAACATCTGGTATAACTTCATCCCAAGTTTCACTATTGGGGTTGATAGTGGCTCTCAAGACATCAAGTACTTTCTTATTGGTTCTTCAGCTAACCCATTGCTGGCAGGATGATGAGGAACAATGGTGGATTTAGAGATCTTGTACAAGGTACACAAATTTTCAAGAATCTCATTACAGAATTCACCTCCATTATCTGTTACTAAGGACTTAGGGGTGGTATGCCTGAAGATAATGCGTTCTTTAAACGCTTTAGCTACTGTCTCAGCAGTCTTATCTGCAATAGGAACTAACTCACAATATCTGGTGAAATGGTCTACCATAACACACAGATGTTTGTTGCCTTGGAGGGAACATTTAAAATTGGTTAACAAATCAAGGGCAACTCTTTCCCACGGTTCGCTAGTGGTTGGATACACCCGGATTGGATTAGGACCATTGACATTTCCTTTATGCTGCATGCAAACACTACATTTCTTAACATACTCTGAAATGTCAGTTGCCATACGTGGCCAAAAGTACTTCATTCTGGCTTGTTTCACCGAACAATCCATACCAGGGTGTGCAACACCTGGTGCATCGTGAACTAGCTGTAGAGCTACATTCACTAGTGACTGTGGAATTACTAACTGGTATACTTTTCTGCTTGGAGTACCCAACTCGGCTGTTCGATACAGTAATTCTTGACTCATTACAAAGTCACTAATGGGTGCTGGTGGCTTCACAGCCAGAATAAGATCTTCCTGGAGCAGGAATCGAATCACACCAGACCACATGGGATCTGTTCTTTGGGCATTCTTTACATCCTTGGCAGTAAATGGAGGATCTGCAGTAACTACACTAACGTGTCACGATAAAGCATCTGCGACTACATTTGACTTGCCAGGTAAATGTTCAAAAGCGGGATTGAACTCTTGGATAGTCAAGGTCCATCTGGCTAACCTTCCAGTAGGTTGTTTGTTCTGGAATAAAGGTATCAGAGGTGCATGGTCTGTCAAGACATGAAAAGGGTACTGGTAAATAATGTCTCGGAAGTGCTTTAAAGACCATACTATTGCTAAAGCTTCTTGCTCCGTTACTGTATAATTACGTTCAGCCTTCGTAAGAACTCTACTAGCAAATGCAACTGCGTTGTACTTGCCATCAGTCTTCTGAGCTAGTACGGCACATATGCCAATTGAACTAGCATCAGTTGTCAGATTGAAGGGCTTAGAAAAATCTGGGAATTTCAAAATGGGAGCGGACATTAGCTTTTCTTTTAGTGTCAGGAATGCTCTTTCTTGACAGAAGGTCCAAACGAAAGGAGCATCTTTCTTAAGCAATTCAGTTAGAGGAGCTGCAATTGAAGAAAAATTAGCAATGAAAGATCTATAGAAACCTGCTAGACCCACAAAGAATCTTGCAGCATCAGCAGTTTTGGGGGATGGAAAATTTAGTACTGCCGTTACTTTACTATGATCAGTCGTAACCCCTCTAGGAGTGACTACGTGACCAAGAAACTTAATTTCTGATCTGAAAAATTGACATTTAGACAGTTTGATCTTTAAATTGGCTTCTTCAAGCTTACCAAGTACTATATCAAGTCTTTTCAGATGTGTATCCACGTCTTCGGACATGACAATTATGTCATCTAAGTACACCATAAGTGTTTTACCTATAAGACCTCTAAAGATATTGGTCATGAGTCTAGAGAATGTGATAGGAGAGGATCGTAATCCAAAAGCCATTCGAAGGAAGTGATAATGATCTGTGGGAGTGGAGAATGTGGTTAACTCTTGGCTGTCCTCGTGAAGAGGGACTTGCCAAAACCCTTGTAACAAGTCCAGGGTCGAGAAGACTTTGTTATCTCCAATGTTGCGTAAAAGATCACCCAGTACAGGAAGTGGGAAGCGATCTGGAATAGTTTTTGCATTTAACTTCCTAAAGTCAATCACCGGGTGCCAAGTACCGTCCTTCTTAGGCACTAGGATCAAGGGCGCATTCCAGGGTGAATTGCTAGGTGCAATAACTCCATCATCGAGCATTTGAGTGATCAATTCTTCTGCGACAGCAACTTGGGAATGAGGCATTCTGTACACAGGTATATAGATAGGTCTAGTACCAGGTTCAAGTGGAAAACGATGAGACAATTAAGTTCGTTTTTACCCATTTCTCACTGGTAAGGGCAATGGCTTTACGCGTTTGTTTCACAAAGTCAAAAAAAGCTTGACTTCGTCTGGGAAGTCAGTGGGAGCTAAGTCTTTCTCCTCAACTGGTGGAATGGATTGATCCAGTGGAGTGGATGAGGTCCCCCCGGGTTGAAATAGCACGACCCACTGGTTAGGTGGCACTTTCATCCTGTACTTGAACAGGGAAAAGATTAGTGAACCAGGTCAACGAGATTGGTATTTGCTCTGAGACGAACACTGTGACCCGAAGTGTTAGCAAGGAATAAATGGATCTTCCGTCTCTTACAACATGAAAGGGAAAGGTTCAACAAATAAACCCTTGACCTTGCAGGAATCACTGTCAACTAGGACGTTATCACCATCTGGAACACTAGGAACAACAACAGACACTCTAGTGAGAGCACTAGCCACAACAGAGACGTCTTTCTGCAGTCAGCATGTGACAGCAACAAGAGATGGCATTACTAGTTTCAAGTAATCGTTTTCCGACAAGGTGTCCCCTATGGAGAAACTACTACTTGGACTAGCAGACATTGCAGGGATAGGCTGAGCAATCAAAGCAGTCTGAGCGTCCTCGGACACTTGAGGAAATACACTATTTTGCATATCTGAAGGTGTAGGTGGAACACAGATGGGAGTGACAGAGTTACTAGTGCCTGACCGCTTTGGTACGCTACTGGAAAATGCATTGGCTAGTAAGAACTTAATCCGTATATCATACTCTGCGGCAGTATGGCAGATCTCTGATCCAAGCTGGTAACCCCAAAACGGAACGATCAAGTCGTCAATTTGGGCATGCCATCGGTAAGGGTCAAGCACAATACGCAAGTCTCTCATAGAAGCAAATCCCAGCAGAAGGTCACCAGGGAAAGTAATCTGGTCGACAACAAGAAAAGAAGCAGTAAAGTCTCTACCTTGGATAGAAAAGGCGAGTGCAGTCTGACCTCGGACACTCAGAAGGGAACCAGCTACTCCACTAAGGGAGGTTACAGTAGTTGGTTCAACAAGGAGGACACGTCGTAACTGCTTCTCTTTAAACAAACTAGACCTGATGATATTAACTTGCACACCAGAGTCCATGAACACATGAACGGGCGCATTATGAATAAAAGCTTGTACAAAAGGACCTATCGTTTCATTTGGAGTTATGTGCAAAAAGAAGGGTGGGTTGTCATCGGGAAGGATGTTCCACTTCATCCCCCAAATTCCTCTACGTCAGAGACGTGTGAAGAAACCCATCAACGGGTGAGGTTGTCATTCTCAAGACTGCTTAAGGCTTCATAGGAATTTTGAACTGGGATGGTTGTACTCATTATCACCTACTGTCACGAAGGGACGAGTAGACTGGGGCGCTCGGATTCCCCCGAATTGGAAGAATGAGGTGGTTTCTGGTTATTCTGAGAACCCCGATCTCTATTTCCTCTCCTGGGCTTGGGTTGGAACGGCCCACGGAAAGATCTAGAGTACTGGGGGTTTAAAAGAGAGCATTACACTCGATGTGTCATGGCCATGAATTCTGTGATAAGTACAATAAGGCAATTCAGACTGGTACTTATCAGCATTACGATGCCTCTTAGAGTGACTATCAGGGCAATTTACTACAATGTGGCCATGGTAACCACAATTACAGCAAGTTCTTTGGCTATGGGTACTGTACTGTACGAGTGGGTACGGAATGATAACTCTTAACACTAGCTTTGGATGATGGTCGCGAGTGATTTAGATTGGGGGTTTTGGTTGTAGCACAAACAAGAGGAGGTACAGGAGTAGACAAAGTGGTTGACGTAGACTTTCGATAAGGGAAGGTTCCCTCGGGACACAAATTACGCACATGGATAAGAGCTGCAAGCGGTCCCATTGTGGCATTTAGAGGACTAGAATTATACACATACATTGATGTTGGTGGCATTAGCTGTTTAATAACTCCGAATGTGCTAATTAGCAAAAACCCCTCAGAGCTGGTTTATCATTGTCTTTAAGGTACTTGGAGCTTTGATCTGCTTAAACGAATGAGGACATTAGGTTATTTAGACGAAGAGCAAACTCATCTAATGATTCCTCTGGCCTCGGAGCTGCACACACTAATTCCTTAAGAACGACAAAAGGATCGGTTTCTCGCGCTGGTTCAAGATAGTTACGGATTAATTGCTCATAATCTTGCCACTTGGTTAGATCCTGAAAGTCCTTCATACGGATCAAGTTGAACACATGCGAGGCAGCTGGAGAACGAGCTAAACTCCCCTTTCCGATACTAATTGAGCAACTCTCTGATGGAGGACCATCTACCGAGGCATTTGCTCTAGCACGAACAGCAGTAAACCATCCTTCTAGGTTATTTGGGTTACCACTGAACAACGGCATAGCATCATAAGGATCACGACTAAAATTGAAAAGGCTCGAAATCTGAGTGTGTGTATTGTTTGATAAGGAATTACTCGAATTTGGGACAGATGCATTAATGGTTGTACTAGCAGAATGTGCTGAGGCATCGCTCGAGAAAACTTGAGACATGTTTGCAAAATGTAAAACAAGAACTTAGAGAAATAAAAGAAAATGTAACTGAGGAACACACAACACAGTAAACTTAAATGGGAAGAAATTATTTAACTATTCTGCATAAGTAAATAAAAATTGACAGGTCACACTGTAAGCAAGGAAACTCACACTCACAAAAGAAAATACTCAACTGAATAAGCAACACTTTGAAAATCAAGAGGAATTGTACTTTACTCAAATCTAATTTTACTCAAATTTACTGTAAATTGAATGAATGGCACAGTGAGTTGTCTTTACTCTCAATGCAATAGGGAAATTCAACAATAAATGATAAAATGGGATCAACAAATCTTGTGCAAAATTAAAACAACCTGGGAAAGTAATTCACTAAAAATAAAATAAAATGGCACACAAAGAATAAAATATTATGCACAGAAAAGAGCATATGAAACTGCACTGAAATAAACTGTAGCAATATTGCAAATAATAATTACTAATCAAAAGTGCTACACAACACTACAGTACATAAAATTTCTGAAAGAAAAATTTTAATGGCAACATAATGTTTACACAAGAATTATTGCAAAATGAGTCAATGTGCAATAGTAATAAAAATTACACACACAAGAAAATACAGTTTACAAGAAAAAAAAAATATCATCAAGGAATGAACTGAGTGAACACTAACTGTTAATTGCAGCTTAAGCAACACTGACTGAACAAACAAAGAATGATTTACTTTAAAACAAGAACTTAAAAATTGCACTAAGAGGGAATTTGTTCAATGAAACAAAAAATAATAGATGCAAAAACACAGAACAAAAGGTTTGAACACTTACAGTGATGCAGAACACAACACATCAATATAAACACAATACTAGAATTTTCTTGCTATGAAACTTGAGGTATGAAAATTTGGAAAATAATTGTCTTGCTTGAACAAAATAAAAAATGGCACTATTGTCTGTAGAGATAAGACAAATTAGACACTGCTTAAATGAAAAGAATTAACACAAGAAAATTCAACACACATAGAAAAATAAAATAGCAAATGAAAACAAAAACAACAAGAATACACAAATGCTGGGAGAAAAATATAACAGACAACAATGAGTTGTGATGCAGAATACAAGGTAATAAATTACTGAATTACTTCACTGCAATACTGTGAACACAAGGTAATTGTGAAGTGTAACACAAATTCTATACTGCTTATATGTTGCACACAACAAGGAAAAACATTAATGTACTTACTTCAAGTATATATAAAAAAGAAACACAACACAACATACATAAAATAATGCATGAAAATTAACACACACTGGCTCTTGACCCCCTATGTGGTCCTTAAAATATGGTGCTAGAACCCGTAATAAGGGTACAAAACAGTGGTAGTGGTTGGGGTGGGTGGGTGAGGCGGCTGAGGCAGCGGTGGTGAGACACCTCATGGTGACTGGGCCTATGGGATGAACGGCGTAAGCCTCACTGGGGACACCCTCACTAGGCTCGAAAATATTCTAAGCCAGGTGGCTTAAAAACAAACCCGCGAAATACCACAACACCACAGGGATTATAAAGCACACAGAATGGCTAGAACTTGAAGCACAAAGCGATGAGGAAGACTGTACCCACGTGGCTTGCTTTAGTACTGGGTTAGTCACCTGGGTTAGTTGCTGGCTGGCTTGGCTTAACCCTTCACACAGAATGGCTTGATAACTTCTAACGATGAGCACAGCAGGGGTGGAAAGCTGGCTTGGCAGGCAAGGTTGGATGGTGTAAGGCTAGGCTGGACTGGACTTAGTCTGACTCCCCCACCACAGACTGTCGTGCTGGTTTTGCTTACTTTGCAAACTCGCATCAACCCCTCGGGAGTGATGCAAATAAGCAGATAAACACTTATACACAGAGACTGACCAATGAGTAATGTAGAGGCTGGTAGACGCTTGAGGTAGCTGGCTTGGGGTAGGTCAAGCGTTACCCTTCTCGGCAGGCCTAGCATCACAAGATGGCGACCGGCTCAGTAGAAATTTATCTCCAGAAATCGCTGTAATCATCAGAATTACAGGCCCACCGCTGCCACCAATTTGTCGTGGGGGTTCGGAAGGAGATATGATGGTTGAAGATATACACACTTGTGGATGGTAACGCTATATATTGTCAGACTGTGGTAAGGGATGGGGCCCAGCCTGCCGTGTTACCGCCTGCTGTATGTCTAAGCGTAGAGTGGGAGCGAGGTAGTGGGTCCCACTCACTCCTGCGCATCCCGTGACGTCATACAGTCACTAGGCCTAATAAGGATCTTCTATATAAACACATGGATGGTACTATGATACTCAGCTAAGCTATACAACATACGTAAGGAGGATCAGCAACTATGCTGACAATAGAACGGATTAAACTCGCAAGTAGAGGTTCTACTATACTTTCATTACGTGCTATATCATACCTTGTATATTTGTTTATCCTCTTCATAAAATATGTATTACCAAACCTCTTTCTACACATAGCTCAATTAAAGGCTCCCCATTTTCATTTACCCCTGGCACCCCAAATTTACCTACTACTCCCTCAACAACATTTTTACCCACTTTAGCATTGAAATCCCCAACCACCATTACTCTCACACTTGGTTCAAAACTCCCCATGCATTCACTCAACATTTCCCAAAATCTCTCTCTCTCTCTACACTTCTCTCTTCTCCAGGTGCATATACGCTTGCTATAACCCACTTTTCACATCCAACCTTTATTTTGCTCCACATAATCCTAGAATTAATACATTTATAGTCCCTCTTTTCCTGCCATAACTTATCCTTCAACATTATTGCTACTCCTTCTTTAGCCCTAACTCTATTTGAAACCCCTGACCTTATCCCATTTATTTCTCTCCACTGAAACTCTCCCACCCCCTTCAGCTTTGTTTCACTTAAAGCCGGACATCCAGCTTCTTCTCATTCATAACATCCACAATCACTTCTTTCTTATCATTTGCACAACATTCACGCATATTCAGACTTCCCACTTTGACAATTTTCTTCTTCTTATTCTTTTTGGTAATTATTACAGGAAAAGGGGTTACTAGCCCATTGTTCCCGGCATTTTAGTTCACTTTTACAACACACATGGCTTACGGAGGAAAGATTCTTATTCCACTTCCCCATGGATATAAAAGGAAAAGTAATAAGACCAAGAACTATTAAGATAAAATCAAAGAAAACTCAGATGAGCGTGTATAAATAAACATGTACATGTATGTGTAGTGTGACCTAAGTGTAAGTAGAAGTAGCAAGACGTACCTGCAATCTTGCATAATTATGAGACAGACAAAAGACACCAGCAATCCTACCATCATGTAAAACAATTACAGGCTTTCGTTTCACACTTACCTGGCAGGATGGTAGTACCTCCCTGGGTGGTTGCTGTCTACCAATCTACTATCTATTTCAGACATGCTGGCGTATATTTGAAACTCCTTGAAGCATGGTTTAAGACGAGTGTCACTCCACTGCTGACAGTGCAGCAGTGGAGTGACACTTGATGAGCATGCAATGCATTGGCTTTGTTTTCACTGTTACACATAAACATGTCTGCATCTATCTGTCTGTTTATCTGTCTGTCTAGCTCTGTCTCTGTTTATCTCTGTCTCTGCTTATCTGTCTGCCTGTGTGTCTGTCTTCCTGTCTCTCTGTTTGCCTGTCTCCCTCTCTGTCTCAGAGCCACTCATGAACCAATAGGTATTACATACACACAATGCAGAGTCGTCACGTCTGATTACTAAACAAGTGAAAATGCATATTACTTGCCAGTCATGCTTATTATGCCTTATATCTACAGGTACAGTACAGCACTTCGTCTGGATTATTTCTGGGTTACCCTAGGTAATTTACTGTATTTATGTGTACTTGTGAGATAGAGATAGATGGATAGATAGACAGACAGACAGTGAGAGAGACAGCCAAAGTCAATCAGCCACCCATCCAGCCACTGGCCAGCCAGCCAGCCTGCCGAACACGTATTACACGTTTCAGAATTGTTTCTCTTTACTTAGGATTTAGGTTATAGGATATTCTGGCAGGATGACACTACCAGTGGTATCAAAATTGAAAGGATGTTGCATATGGGTTATAAACGAGGTTTTTGATATTTCCACATCCATCTCAAAGCCACTATACTCAGGGTCAACATCACTTTCCTCTTAACACTTTCAAGGTCAAGACCCCCGATCCTGAACTCACTCTCAGGGTCAAAAAAAAAAAAATTTTTTATGAAATGATAGAGAATCTTTTCCTGATGGTAATGACAACAAAAGTACGAAATTTGATGAAAAACTTATGAAATTACGCTCTTGCAAAATTAGTGATATCTGTGATATTTATGCATCGGCGGTTTCACCTATTTGACTATTTTCGGCCAAATCCATTGTTCCAGTCAACTAAAATCATAGCTATTTTGCTAGAACTCTATTTGTTCTGTCGACTGAGTACAAGAAACTGCCCATTTACCGATTTCAACTACTCAATAAAGAGATCAGAAATTGGCAATGTGGCCAATTTCACACAAATTTCAAAAGATGCCAATATAAAAATGGGGTCCAGAATAAACAAGACAGACATTCCTGGCAATAAAATAATATTCTTTCTGTTCATTAGTCATGTCTCCAGTCCCCTCTTATATTACTCTTGCTTTCCATTTTGAATTTTTCTTCTCACAGAAAATAGAAGATTTACTGTTATACTGATTACTGCATTATTGTAAAAATAATATAAATAATATCAGCGCACTTGTGAAAGAATATTAGACTCACCAGTTGACGTGTATTGGATGCGTGGCGTGATTTGTTTACTCTTGAACATTGGCAAAAATCAAACATTTTCACTAATTTGAGCTCAATTTCAATGTACGTTTCATCGTGAAACCAATCAAAATCATTTCTATTTCTGTAATATATCTTCCATTCTATCAAATGAGACCAAGAAAACGAGAATACAACCATAAATGCTATACGAAAATACACTGCAAAGTCGCTGTTTTAAACCAAAAACACAGTCGGAGCTATTTTTTATCTCATTATGCATTGTGTGCTGCAGGATTTTTTTTATACTGTGCAAATTGACCACGCAGACCCATTCTTTCATATGAAGGCCTACCAGCTTTCTTCTGCTCAATTTGAAGGCGCTAGAATTTTGGTGTATAAGTACAGCATCAACCCTGGCTCTCAAGCCGTACATGTACGGCACCGACCCTGAAAGGGTTAAAAGGTGAGTGTTAATACAACATGACATCAGTGAATCCCTGTTGTTTGCCATGCTGTTTGCTCTAGCTGGCACTCAACTGAACTGGTGTTCGCACAAGGTACTAAGTGGTCCCAAATTTTTTTAATGCACAAACCAAGTGTTAAGACCCATTCTATACTGACCAAACATCTCAGGGCAATTGTGCCAAATTTGGATTCAGGAAAAATAAAACGTTGATCTATGTTTGGAGCACTAGCAGTAACAACGTAGATCTATGTTTGGACAGTTAAGGGGCTATTATATAATAGTGTAAACATGTTATCAGGCTTTTATGTGCATTTAAAAGTGAGAAAGGGCTATGATCCACTTTACAGCAATTTTTGCTTTAGAGCAGTAGCCCAGAACCTAACCTGCTGTATAAGTGGGACTCTTCTGTATACACTGAGAAGTAAAGTGAAAAGACTAGCAAATGGACATTATACAGAAATAAATCTGAGAGTAAGTATGGCTTAATTCAAATTGAAAAGCATATTCTAAACAAAGTAAATTTAAGGGAAACTACTCACTTTGGAGAAATGACACAATAGAAAAAAAAAAAAAAGAAGCAGCAATGTTACTAATATAATGGTTATAACTATGACCATAATTTTTGAAGGGGTGGCCTGGCAAGCTGGCAGAAGGCCTTGGTCAGATGACCAAAAGCTCCAGCAGTGGGTCATCATATGACTAAGACCTGTGTAAGAAAACACTTGTCTTGTTTCCTGACAAATCTTACCAACCAACAACAAAACAATTAACAAAATAATTTTAAGCCACAGAAATTAAAATCTGTAATACAAAAAAATGTAGAAATTCTAGCAGTAGAAATCCAGAACAAAGATAAAATGTATGCCATAATTGTGAATGCATACAATTTACCATTTAACAACACACAGGAGAAAATATATACTCGGGGAACTACTACTGAAATAGAATTAGTACAAACCTTAGCCATCTCTGATCTGCGGTTACCACCACACTGAAGACTAGCAGTAATAGTATGTTTGGGATATCTCTTAATATCGTCAAGTGTGAAGCTCTTCTCTTCCTTAGCTCCTTCACTGCAGATTTCCAGTTCATAAGTTGCAACATCCACATCTGGCACAGGAAGATGATTTCGCACATAAAACAGCTCACTGAAATGAACACACGCCATTTAAATAAATAGCAAATTAGTAAGACCTTAATTTAATGGACCATAATTTACCATATTTTTGAACAAAATGGTAAAAATTTACTAGGTAAATTGACTTTGGAAACAATGAGCTATGTCCATTATTTCTGGAGTTATCCATTGTCACAATCTGCTAGGTACAATGGAACCTTGACTTACGAGTATCCCAATGTATGAATTTTTTGAGATAAGAGCTGTTCCTCAATTGATTTTTTGCCCTGAGTTACAAGCCAACATCCGAGTTACAAGCCACCTCCCCCTGCTTCCCCCTTAACCCAAAACCTGGACACCTCGCTTGTTTATCTATGATTTCATGCTTTAAATCCATGGAAATCATTCTCTTTTTCTTCACAGCACTGTCTTTTACACTTACTTCCTTAGTACCCTTGCTTAGAAAAATGAAATTTGGCCAAATGACTCAAAAATGTAAGTAAAGCATGAGAGAACTGCTCCAACAGTGAGGTAAACGGTGCACTGAGCTGGCAGCATTCATTATAATAATACAATAATAATAATAATAATAATAATAATAATAATAATAATAATAATAATCCTAGGTAGTAGGTTGGTAGACAGCAACCACCCAGGGAGGTACTACCATCCTGCCAAGTGAGTGTATACGAAAGCCTGTAATTGTTTTACATGATGGTAGGATTGCTGGTGTCCTTTTTTCTGTCTCATGAACATGCAAGATTTCAGGTACATCTTGCTACTTCTACTTGCACTTAGGTCACACTACACATACATGTACAAGCATATATATACATACCCCTTTGGGTTTCCTTCTATTTTCTTTCTAGTTCTTGTTCTTGTTTATTTCCTCTTATCTCCATGGGGTAGTGGAACAGAGTTCTTCCTCCGTAGGCCATGCGTGTCATAAGAGGCGACTAAAATGCCAGGAGAAAGGGGCTAGTAACCTCTTCTCCTGTATACATTACTAAATGTAAAAGGAGAAACTTTCGTTTTTCCTCCTGGGCCACCCCGCCTTGGTGGGATACAGCTGGTGTGTTGAAAGAAAAGAATAATAATAACAATAATAATAATAATAATAATAATAATAATAATAATAATAATAATAATAATAATAATAATAATAATAATAATGATAATAATAACCAAGGTAGTATGTTGGTAGACAGCAACCGACCAGGGAGGTACTACCGTCCTGCCAAGTGATTGCATACGAAAGCCTGTAATTGTTTTACATGATGGTAGAATTCCTGGTGTCTTCTGTCTGTCTCGTAATTATGCAAGATTACAGGTACGTCTTGCTACTTCTACTTACACTTAGGTCACACTACACATACATGTACAAGCATATAGTATATACATACCCCTCAGGGTTTTCTTCTGTTTTCTTTCTAGTTCTTATTCTTGTTTATTTCCTCTTATCTCCATGGGGCAGTGGAACAGAATTCTTCCTCCATAAGCCATGCGTGTTGCAAGAGGCGACTAAAATGCCAGGAGCAAAGGGCCAGTAACCCCTTCTCCTGTATATATTACTAAATGTAAAAGGTAGTAGGTTGGTAGACAGCAACCACCCAGGGAAGTACTACCTTCCTGCCAGATGACTGTGAAACAGAAACCTGTAACTGTTTGGCACGATGGTAGGATTGCTGGTTTCTTTTTCTGTCTCATAAACACGCTAGATAACAGGGATATCTTGCTACTCCTACTTACACTTTGGTCACACTTCACAGACACGCACATGCATATATATATACATACATCTAGGTTTTTCTCCTTTTTCTAAATAGCTCTTGTTCCTCTTTATTTCTTCTATTGTCCATGGGGAAGTGGAAAAGAATCTTTCCTCCGTAAGCCATGTGTGTCGTATGAGGCGACTAAAATGCCGGGAGCAATGGGCTAGTAACCCCTTCTCCTGTAGACTTTTACTAAAAAAGAGAAGAAGAAAAACTTTATAAAACTGGGATGCTTAAATGTGCGTGGATGTAGTGCGGATGACAAGAAACAGATGACTGCTGATGTTATGAATGAAAAGTTGGATGTCCTGGCCTTAAGCGAAACAAAGCTGAAGGGGGTAGGGGAGTTTCGGTGGGGGGAATAAATGAGATTAAATCTGGAGTATCTGAGAGAGTTAGAGCAAAGGAAGGGGTAGCAGTAATGTTGAATGATCAGTTATGGAAGGAGAAAAGAGAATATGAATGTGTAAATTCAAGAATTATGTGGATTAAAGTAAAGGTTGGATGCGAGAAGTGGGTCATAATAAGCGTGTATGCACCTGGAGAAGAGAGGAATGCAGAGGAGAGAGAGAGATATTTTGGGAGATGTTAAGTGAATGTATAGGAGCCTTTGAACCAAGTGAGAGAGTAATTGTGGTAGGGGACCTGAATGCTAAAGTAGGAGAAACTTTTAGAGAGGGTGTGGTAGGTAAGTTTGGGGTGCCAGGTGTAAATGATAATGGGAGCCCTTTGATTGAACTTTGTATAGAAAGGGGTTTAGTTATAGGTAATACATATTTTAAGAAAAAGAGGATAAATAAGTATACAAGATATGATGTAGGGCGAAATGACAGTAGTTTGTTGATTATGTTATTGGTAGATAAAAGACTGTTGAGTAGACTTCAGGATGTACATGTTTATAGAGGGGCCACAGATATATCAGATCACTTTCTAGTTGTAGCTACACTGAGAGTAAAAGGTAGATGGGATACAAGGAGAATAGAAGCAATCAGGGAAGAGAAGGTGAAGGTTTAAAAAACTAAAAGAGGAGGCAGTTAGGGTAAGATATAAACAGCTATTGGAGGATAGATGGGCTAATGAGAGCATAGGCAATGGGTCGAAGAGGTATGGGGTAGGTTTAAAAATGTAGTGTTAGAGTGTTCAGCAGAAGTTTGTGGTTACAGGAAAGTGGGTGCGGGAGGAAAGAGGAGCGATTGTTGGAATGATGATGTGAAGAGAGTAGTAAGGGAGAAAAAGTTAGCAAAATGAGAAGTTTTTTACAAAGTAGAAGTGATGCAAGGAGGGAAGAGTATATGGAGAAAAAGAGAGAGGTGAAGCAATGTAAAAAGAGAGCAAATGAGAGAGTGGGTGAGATGTTATCAACAAATTTTGTTGAAAATAAGAAAAAGTTTTGGAGTGAGATTAACAAGTTAAGGAAGCCTAGAGAACAAATGGATTTGTCAGTTAAAAATAGGAGAGGAGAGTTATTAAATGGAGAGTTAGAGGTATTGGGAAGATGGAGGGAATATTTTGAGGAATTGTTAAATGTTGATGAAGATAGGGCAAGGAGGAACAACATCTTGTAGGAGTGAGGAAGAGCCAGTTGTGAGTGTGGGGGAAGTTTGTGAGGCAGTAGGTAAAATGAAAGGGGGTAAGGCAGCCAGGATTGATGGGATAAAGATAGAAATGTTAAAAGCAGGTGGGGATATAGTTTTGGAGTGGTTGGTGCAATTATTTAATAAATGTATGGAAGAGGGTAAGGTACCTAGGGATTGGCAGAGAGCATGCATAGTTCCTTTGTATAAAGGCAAAGGGATAAAAGAGAGTGCAAAAATTATAGGGGGATAAGTCTGTTGAGTATACCTGGCAAAGTGTATGGTAGAGTTATTATTGAAAGAATTAAGAGTAAGACGGAGAATAGGATAGCAGATGAACAAGGAGGCTTTAAGAAAGGTGGGGGGTGTGTGGACCAGGTGTTTACAGTGAAACATATCAGTAAACCCAGTATTTAGATAAGGCTAAAGAGGTCTTTGTGGCATTTATGGATTTGGAAAAGGCGTATGACAGGGTGGATAGGGGGGCAATGTGGCAGATGTTGCAGGTGTATGGTGTAGGAGGTAGTTACTGAAAGCAGTGAAGAGTTTTTAAACGAGGATAGTGAGGCTCAAGTTAGAGTATGTAGGAAAGAGGGAAATTATTTCCCAGTAAAAGTAGGCCTTAGACAAGGATGTGTGATGTCACCATGGTTGTTTTAATATATTTATAATGGGGGTTGTAAGAGAAGTAAATGCGAGGGTCTTGGCAAGAGGCGTGGAGTTAAAAGATAAAGAATCACACATAAAGTGGGAGTTGTCACAGTTGCTCTTTGCTGATGACACTGTGCTCTTGGGAGATTCTGAAGAGAAGTTGCCCGAGATTGGTGGGTGAAATTTGGTAGGGTGTGCAAAAGAAGAAAATTGAAAGTGAATACAGGAAAGAGTAAGGTTTTATGAGGATAACAAAAAGATTAGGTGATGAAAGATTGGATATCAGATTGGAGGGAGAGAGTATGGAGGAGGTGAATGTATTCAGATATTTGGGAGTGGACGTGTCAGCGGATGGGGTTCTATGAAAGATGAGGTGAATCATAGAATTGATGAGGGGAAAAGGGTGAGTGGTGCACTTAGGAGTCTGTGGAGACAAAGAACTTTGTCCTTGGAGGAAAAGAAGGGAATGTAAGAGAGTATAGTTTTACCAACGCTCTTATATGGGTGGGGAAGCATGGGTGATGAATGTTGCAGCCAGGAGAAGGCTGGAGGCAGTGGAGATGTCATGTCTGAGAGCAATGTGTGGTGTGAATATAATGCAGAGAATTCGTAGTTTTGGAAGTTAGGAGGAGGTGCGGGATTACCAAAACTGTTGTCCAGAGGCTGAGGAAGGGTTGTAGAGGTGGTTCGGACATGTGGAGAGAATGGAGCGAAACAGAATAACTTCAAGAGTGTATCAGTCTGTAGTGGAAGGAAGGCGGGGTAGGGGTCGGCCTAGGAAAGGTTGGAGGGAGGGGGTAAAGGAGGTTTTGTGTGCGAGGGGCTTGGACTTCCAGCAGGCATGCGTGAGCGTGTTTGATAGGAGTGAATGGAGACAAATGGTTTTTAATACTTGACGTGCTGTTGGAGTGTGAGCAAAGTAACATTTATGAAGGGGTTCAGGGAAACCGGCAGGCCGGACTTGAGTCCTGGAGATGGGAAGTACAGTGCCTGCACTCTGAAGGAGGGGTGTTAATGTTGCAGTTTAAAAACTGTAGTGTAAAGCACCCTTCTGGCAAGACAGTGATGGAGTGAATGATGGTGAGAGTTTTTCTTTTTCGGGCCACCCTGCCTTGGTGGGAATCGGCCAGTGTGATAATAAAATAAAATAAAAAGGAGAAACTTTCGTTTTTCCTTTTGGGTCACCCCGCCTCGGTGGGATACGTCCGGTTTGTTGAAAGAATAATAATGATGATAATAATATTAATAATAATTACAATAATAATTATTATTATTATGTATTATTAATTTAGGTAACTAGAGCACAGATCCATTTCCCTAGATCAAGAGCCCCTCACCAGCATCAAGGTTCCTTGATGCCAGTTCCCTAAATTAATAATAATAATAATAATATTTTTTTTTTAACAAGTCGGCCGTCTCCCACCGAGGCAGGGTGACTCAAAAAAGAAAGAAAATCCCCAAAAAGAAAATACTTTCATCATCACATAACACTTTCACCTCACTTACACATGATCACTGTTTTTGCAGAGGTGCTCAGAACACAACAGCTTAGAAGTATATACAGTGGATCCCCGGTTAACGATATTTTTTCATTCCAGAAGTATGTTCAGTGGTCAGTGGTCAGTCGTCAGTGGTCAGTGGTCAGTCGTCACGTGAGGTCACAGACCCTGAGCTGCTTTGGGGATTAGCGTGGACGGTTACAAAGCATGGCTTGCTTCTGCAGTGTTTTAAAAACTGAGTTTGGAGAGTTGAAGGAGGAGGTCTTGCTTCTCCAGGAGGAGATTAGGAGGCTGAAGGTCCACCTCAATGGGCCTGGGAGAGTGTGTGAGGTGGTTGGAGATGTGGGGAATGAGGCTTCTAGCAGTGAGGTGCAGTCTGTCTCTCACTGTGAGGAGGCTGTAGGTGGGGAGGTAGCAACGGGTACCAGCAGTGAGGTGCAGCCCAGCACCTGCTACAAGTGGCGAGTTGTTCACAGTAATGGGAGGCGCATCAGAGTAAGGAAAGTTAAGAGTGAAGATCTGAAGGTTAGGAAATCGCTTCTCTGTTCTCCAGGATGAATGTACTTCAGTGGCCAGTGAAGGTAAGGGTAACTACTGCCCCTGCTAATGAAGGTAAGCGCATTCTTGTGGTTGGTGACTCTCAGGTAAGATATGTTGACCGTGCTATTTGAAATAGGAATAAGAAGATGAGAGATAGAGTGTGCTTCCCTGGAGCTGGTGTTGGGGACATTGTCAACAGACTGGATAATATCATGTCAGGTAATGGGAACAAGCCCATTATCTGTCTCAGTGCTGGTGGAAATGATTTTGGGGAAGGGTAGGAGAGAAGAGCTGCTAGATAAGTACAGGTCAGCTATAGATTTCATTAAGTCTAAGGGAGGGATCCCAATCATATGTAGCATCTTGCCTAGAAGGGAGTGGGAAATGAAGGGTTGTCTAGGGCAATTGGTGTAAATTGCTGGTAGACAGTTTACTGCAAGGAACTGCAATCCCATTCATTGACAACGGGAAAACAATTTTTATGGCAAACATGATATGTATGAAAGGGGATGGGGTTCATCTCTCTGGGGCAGGGTGGTAGCACTTGCAGACTCGATTGAGAAGGCCTTTGGTGAAATGCCTATGATTTTAAAACTGATGGAAGATAGAGGTATGGGTGTGGTGGGAAACAAGCAGGTTGCAACACTAGGGTTGGAAACAGAAAATGTATAAAAGGCATTCAGCATGAAGTTATAAATAAAGCAATAGAACAGGTCAAAAAACAAAGGGGGACAGCAGAGGGCAGCAAGGGACTAGCCCCCTTAAGGTTTACTATACAAAATAGCAGGAGTTTTAAAGAATAAGATAGATGAGCTAAGATTAATTGCAAGTGCGGGAAAACATAGATATTATTGCTATAACAGAGACCTGGCTCAATCTGAAAGATAGAGAGATGCCATCTGAATGTCCACTTTCAAGGCTATAAAAAATTTCCACACTGACAGGGTCAACAGGAAAGGTGGTGGAGTAGCGATGTATGTCAGGACAATTTAAATTGTTGTGTTAGAAAGATTTTAAAATTAGAAGCGTCAGCCACTGAATCTGTTTTGGTTACAGCTTCTCGAGGGCCGAGAAAAACTAATTTTGGTGTGATTTACGGGCCCAAAATCTTGATAGGGAGTGCAGTAACTTCTATGGGACGAAATCGTTAAGGCATCTACATACGAAAAATGTTTGGGGCTAATGGGAGACTTCAACTATAGACAGATTGACGGGAGCAATTTGACAGGAAATTTAGAGTCGGGTGACTTTCTTGATACGATCCAGGATTGTTTTTTAAAACAGTTTGTGACAGAGCCAACTAGGGGAAATAACCTCCTTGACTTGGTCTTGCAGTAGGGAAACACTAATTAATAATCTTGAGGTTAATGATGAGTTTGGGAGAGTGATCACAAATCACTCAGTTTTAACATATCAGGAATTCCCCTAATAATGGCAATCAAGTCTCCGTCCCTGACTTTCCCGCTTGGCTGATTTCATAGGACTGAAAATTACTTAGGTGGGCTGAACTGGAATGACCTGACTAGGGTCAGGTAGGTGGTGATGGTTGCCGATATGATGCTTTCCAGGGCATAGTTCTAGCTGCTCAGTCAAATTATGTTCCAAATAGGGAAATTCAGATCAAACAAAAATGATCCTAAATGGATGAACAATAGATTAAAATATTGATTGGTCAAAAGAGAGGCATATATAGGCAAATCAAAGAGGAGAGGGGCAATTAAGAAATCGATATATTCAGTTAAAGAGAGAAATAAAAAAGGGAATTAGAAAAGCAAAAGAGATTATGAGGTTAAAGTTGCAAAAGAATCGAAGACTAACCCAAAAAGGGTTCTTTCAGGTATACAGAAATAGATCAGGGACAAGATAGGCCCACTCAAAAGTTCCTCGGGTCAGCTCATGACAGTGATAAGGAAATGTGTAGAATTTTTAACACATACTTCCTCTCAGTTTTTACACAGGAGGATACCAGTGATATTCCAGTAATGATAAATTATGTAGAACAGGACGATAAAACTGTGCACTATTAGGGTCACAAGTGACATGGGCCTTAGGCAAATAGATAAATTAAAACTAACAAATCCCAGGCCCTGATGAACTGTATGCAAGGGTTCTAAAGGAATGTAAAGAGGAGCTTAGCACACCTTTGGCTAATCTTTTCAACATATCACTACAAACTGGCATGGTGCCAGATAAGTGGAAAATGGCAAATGTGATACCTATTTTCAAAACAGGTGACAGGTCCTTTAGCTTCGAACTATAGACCAATAAGCCTAACCTCCATAGTGGGAAAATTTATGGAATCAATAATTGCCGAGGCAGTTCGTAGCCACCTTTAAAAGCATAAATTAATCAACGAATCTCAGCATGGTTTTACAAAGGGACGTTCCTGCTTACGAATTTATTAAATTTTTTCACTAAGGTATTTGAGGAGGTAATCATGGTAACGAAAATGATATTGTGTATATGGACTTCAGTAAGGCTTTTGCAGGGTCCCACATCAGAGACTATTGAGGAAAATTAAAGCAATGAATAGGAGGAGAAATTTTTCTGGATAGAGGCATGGTTGACAAATAGGCAGCAAAGTTTGCATAAATGGGGAGAAATCAGAGTGGGGAAGCGTCACGAGCGGTGTTCCACAGGGTCAGTGTTGGGCCCCCTGCTGTTCACAATCTACATTTAAAAAGACATAGATGAGGGCAATAAAGAGCGACATCGGCAAGTTTGCCGATGACACCAAAATAGGCCGTCGGAATTCATTCTGACGAGGACATTCGAGCACTCCAGGAAGATTTGAATAGACTGATGCAGTGGTCGGAGAAGTGGCAGATGCAGTTTAATATGGGACAATGCAAAGTTCTAAATGTTGGACAGGACAATAACCATGCCACATATAAACTAAATAATGTAGATCTTAATATTACGGATTGCGAAAAGATTTAGGAGTTCTGGTTAGCAGTAATCTGAAACCAAGACAACAGTGCATAAGTGTTCGCAATAAAGCTAATAGAATCCTTGGCTTCATATCAAGAAACATAAATAATAGGAGTCCTCAGGTTGTTCTTCAACTCTATACATCCTTGGTTAGGCTCATTTAGATTATGCTGCACAGTTTTGGTCACCGTATTACAGAATGGATATAAATTCTCTGGAAATGTACAAAGGAGGATGACAAAGATGATCCCATGTATCAGAAACCTTCCTATGAGATAGACTAAGGGCCCTGAAACTGCACTCTCTAGAAAAGACGTAGAATTAGGGGGGATATGATTGAGTTTATAAGTGGAAGACAGGAATAAATAAAGGGATGTAAATAGTGTGCTGAAAATATCTAGCCTAGACAGGACTCGCAGCAATGGTTTTAAGTTGGAAAAATTCAGATTCAGGAGGGATATAGGAAAGTACTGGTTTGGTAATAGAGTTGTGGATGAGTGGAACAAACTCCAAGTACCGTTAGAGGCCAGAACGTTGTGTAGCTTTAAAAATAGGTTGGATAAATACATGAGTAGATGTGGGTGGGTGTGAGTTAGACCTGATAGCTTGTGCTAACAGGTCGGTTGCCGTGTTCCTCCCTTAAGTCAGTGTGACCTGACCTGACTAGGTTGGGTGCATTGGCTTAAGCCGGTAGGGACTTGGACCTGCCTCGCATGGGCCAGTAGGCCTTCTGCAGTGTTCCTTCGTTCTTATGTTCTTATGTTCAGTACTGACCGAATTTGTTCCCATAAGGAATATTGTGAAGTAGATTAGTCCATTTCAGACCCCCAAACATACATGTACAAACGCACTTACATAAATACACTTACATAATTGGTCGCATTGGGAGGCGATCGTTAAGCGGGGGTCCACTGTACCTATAAAGATACACAACATATCCTTCCAAACTGCCAATATCCCGAACCCCTCCTTTAGAGTGCAGGCATTGTATTTCCCATTTCCAGGACTCAAGTACGGCTATATAAAAACCAGTTTCCCTGAATCCCTTCACTAAATATTACCCTGCTCACACTCCAACAGCTCGTCAGGTCCCAAATACCATTCTTCTCCATTCACTCCTATCTAACACGCTCACGCACGCTTGCTGGAAGTCCAAGCCCCTCGCCCACAAAACCTCCTTTACCCCCTCCCTCCAACCTTTTCGAGGACGACCCCTACCCCGCCTTCCTTCCCCTACAGATTTATACGCTCTCCAAGTCATTCTACTTTGATCCATTCTCTCTAAATGACCAAACCACCTCAACAACCCCTCTTCAGCCCTCTGACTAATACTTTTATTAACTCCACACCTTTTCCTAATTTCCACACTCCGAATTTGCTGCATAATATTTACACCACACATTGCCCTTAGACAGGACATCTCCACTGCCTCCAACTGCCTCCTCGCTGCTGCATTCACAACCTAAGCTTCACACCCATATAAGTGTTGGTACTACTATACTTTCATACATTCCCTTCTTTGCCTCCATAGATAACGTTTTTTGTCTCCAAATATACCTCGACGCACCACTCACCTTTTTTTCCTCATCAATTCTATGATTAACCTCATCCTTCATAAATCCATCTGCCGACACGTCAACTCCCAAGTATCTGAAAACATTCGCTTCTTCCATACTCCTCCTCCCCAATTTGATATCCAATTTTTCTTTATCTAAATCATTTGATACCCTCATCACCTTACTCTTTTCTATGTTCACTTTCAACTTTCTACCTTTACACACACTCCCAAACTCATCCAATAACCTTTGCAATTTTTCTTTAGAATCTCCCATGAGCACAGTATCATCAGCAAAAAGCAACTGTGTCAATTCCCATTTTGTATTTGATTCCCCATAAATTAATCCCACCCCTCTCCCGAACACCCTAGCATTTACGTACTTCTTTTACAACCGCATCTATAAATATATTAACCATGGTGACATTACACATCCCTGTCTAAGACCTACTTTTACTGGGAAGTAGTTTCCCTCTCTTCTACACACCCTAATCTGACGCTCACTATCCTCAAAAAAATTCTTTACAGCATTTAGTAACTTACCACCTATTCCACATACACCTACCATCCGACTTACGACCTGCTCGACTTATGACCACTCGACTTACGACCGTATTTTTTATGCCAAATTTCTGGGAAATAAACAACTATTTGTGTTGTACACAGTGTTTATCATAAACCTCAGAGTATAAAATACAGTACTAACAACATAAAAAGTAAAGTAAAACATGAAATACCAAAATAAAACAATAAAATAAAGTCATTACAAAAATGTTTTGTTGATATTCAGTAGTAAAGTTCAACTTACGACCATTTCGACTTACGACTGGTTTCTCAGAACCGAACTCGGTCTTAAGTCGGATGGTAGGTGTACTTTCAACATCTGCCACATTGCTCCCCTATCCACTCTATCATATGCCTTTTCTAAATCCATAAATGCAATAAAAACTTCCCTACCTTTATCTAAATACTGTTCACATATATGCCTCAATGTAAACACTTGATCTACACATCCCCTACCCACTCTGAAGCCTCCCTGCTCATCGGCAATCCTACATTCTGTCTTACCTCTAATTCTTTCAATTATAACCCTACCGTACACTTTTCCTAGTAAACTCAGTAAACTTATTCCTCTATATTTTTTACAATCTCTTTTGTCCCCCTTCCCTTTATATAAAGGGACTATACATGCTCTCTGCCAATCCCTAGGTACCTTCCCCTCTTTCATACATTTATTAAACAAAAGTACCAACCACTCCAACACTATATCCCCCCCTGATTTTAACATTTCTGTCATGATCCCATCAGTTCCAGCTGCTTTACCCCCTTTCATTCTACGTAATGCCTCACGCACCTCCCCCGCACTCACATCCTGTTCTTCTTCACTCCTAAAAGATGGTATACCTCCCTGGCCAGTGTATGAAATTACCGCTTCCCTTTCTTCGTCGACATTTAAAAGTTCCTCAAAATATTCTTGCCATCTACCCAAAACCTCCATCTCCCCTACTCTGTTTTTAACTGACAAATCCATTCATTCTCTAGGCTTTCTTAACTTGTTTAACTCACTCCAAAATTTTTTTCTTATTTTCATTAAAATTTCTTGACAGTGCCTCTCCCACTCTATCATCTGCTCTCCTTTTGCACTCTCTCACCACTCTCTTCACCTTTCTTTTACTCTCCATATCCTCTACTCTTCTTATAACACTTCTGCTTTATAAAAACCTCTCATAAGCTAACTTTTTCTCTTTTATCACACCCTTTACTTCATCATTCCACCAATCACTCCTCTTTCCTCCTGCACCCACTCTTCTATAACCACAAACTTCTGTCCCACATTCTAATACTGCATTTTTAAAACTATTCCAACCCTCTTCAACCCCCCCACTACTCATACCTTTCTGCCAATAGTTGCTTATATCTCACCCCAACTTCCTCCTCCCTTAGTTTATACACTTTCACCTCCCTCTTGCTTGTTGTTGCCATTTTCCTCTTTTCCCCTCTACCTCTTACTCTAACTGTGGCTGTGGCTCGTACGTTGGTTTGCGTGCAGCCAGCAGCAACAGCCTGGTTGATCAGGCTCTGATCCACCAGGAGGCCTGGTCACAGACCAGGCCACGGGGGCGTTGACCCCCGGAACTCTCTCCAGGTAAACAACTAAATAATGATCCAATATGTCAGTTGCCCCTCTATAAACATGTACATTCTGGAGCCTACCCATCAACCTTTTACCCACCAATACATAATCTAACAAACTACCCTTCATTATGTGCTATATCATACCTTGTATATTTATCCTCTTCTTCATAAAATATGAATTACTTATTACCAAACCTCTTTCTACACATAGCTCAATTAAAGGCTCCCCATTTTCATTTACCCCTGGCACCCCAAATTTACCTACTACTCCCTCCACAACATTTTTGCCCACTTTAGCATTGAAATCCCCAACCACCATTACTCTCACACTTGGTTCAAAACTCCCCACGCATTCACTCAACATTTCCCAAAATCTCTCTCTCTCTCCTCTACACCTCTCTCTTCTCCAGATGCATATACGCTTACTATAACCCACTTTTCACAGCCAATCTTTATTTTACTCCACATAATCCTTGAATTAATACATTTGTAGTCCCTCTTTTCCTGCCATACTTTATTATATATTATAATAATAATAATAATAATGATGACAGAGCTTCAGGGAGGTACTACCGTCCTGCCAAGCGAGTGTAAAACGAAAGCCTGTAATTAATTTTACATGATGGTAGGACTGCTGGTGTCTTTTGTCTGTCTCATAATTATGCAAGATTACAGGTATGTCTTGCTACTTCTACTTACATCTAGGTCACACTAAACATACATGTACACGTTTATTTATACACACTCATCTGAGTTTTCTTTGATTTTATCTTAATAGTTCTTGTTCTTATTACTTTTCCTTTTATATCCATGGGGAAGTGGAATAAGAATCTTTCCTCCGTAAGCCATGCGTGTTGTAAAAGTCGACTAAAATGCCAGGAACAATGGGCTAGTAACCCCTTTTCCTGTAATAATTACTAAAAAGAATAAGAAGAAAATTGTCAAAGTGGGAAGTCTGAATGTGCGTGGATGTTGTGCAAATGATAAGAAAGAGATGATTGTGGATGTTATGAATGTGAAGAAGCTGGATGTCCTGGCTTTAAGTGAAACAAAGCTGAAGGGGGTGGGTGAGTTTCAGTCGAGAGGAATAAATGGGATTAGGTCAGGTGTTTCAAATAGAGTTAGAGCTAAAGAAGGAGTAGCAATAATGTTGAAGGATAAGTTATGGCAGGAAAAGAGGGACTATAAATGTATTAATTCTAGGATTATGTGGATTAAAATAAAGGTTGGATGTGAAAAGTGGGTTATAGTAAGTGTATATGCACCTGGGGAATAGAGAAGTGTAGAGGAGAGAGAGAGATTTTGGGATATGTTGAGTGAATGCGTGGGGAGTTTTGAGCCAAGTGTGAGAGTACTTGTGGTTGGGGATTTCAATGCTAAAGTGGGTAAAAATGTTGTGGAGGGAGTAGCAGGTAGGTTTGGGGTGCCAGGGGTAAATGAAAATGGGAAGCCTTTAATTGAGCTGTGTGTAGAAAGAGGTTCGGTAATAAGTAATACATATTTTATGAAAAAGAGCATAAGTAAATATACAAGGTATGATACAGCACATAAAGTAGTTTGTTAGATTATGTTTTGGTGGATAAAAGGTTGATGGGTAGGCTCCAGGATGTATACCTTAATAGAGGGGCAACTGATATATCGGATCATTATCTAGTTGTAGCTACAGTTAGAGTAAGAGGTGATGGGAAAAGAGGAAGGTGGTAACAACAAGTAAGAGGGAGGTGAAAGCGTATAAACTAAGGGAGGAGGAAGTTCGGGTGAGATATAAGCAACACTCCACCAATATTCAATACACTAAACCTACTCACCATACAAAACATCCATACACCTATTACATACATAGAACACTTAACTCTGATATTAACCCTCCCCTCAAACATCTCCTTGCCAACCTCAACAGAACACATGACCATAACACGAGGCACAGATCACTCTTTGATGTTCCTCGTGTCCATCTCACACTATGCAAAAACTCAATGCACATAAAAGGCCCTAAAATCTGGAATTCATTACCTGTAAATATAAAAGAAACACTACCTGTTTATAAATTCAAGTCTCTTCTCAAAGATCACTTACTCACCCAAAACCAAATAAATACTGAATAACTGAACCTTATAAATTGTATATCTTAAATGTTTCTCTCAATTATATCACATAAATGTTAAACCTAAAACCCCAATCTAACTTTATTATTTTTTAAATACACTACCTAACAGAATACTCCATACGACTGAATGTACAACAATGCATGCAACCATATGACCTATCTTTGTAATACTCATTTGTGCTTTATAGTTATCTGTTTACAATAATGTATTATCACTGATTTCATCATTGCTTAGTTAATTTTAAGCCAGCCCGTAATGCTATGCATAGTATAAGTGGCTTTGGCATGCTGCTCTTATCTGTATTTTTTTGTACCTCTGTATGTATGCTCAAATTGTAATAAATAAATAAAAACTATTGGTATGAGTTGTGGGGGGGTTGAAGAGGGTTGGAATAGTTTTAAAAATGCAGTATCAGAATGTGAGGCAGAAGTTTGTGGTTAAAGGAGGGTGGGTGCAGGAGGAAAGAGAAGTGATTGGTGGAATGATGAAGTAAAGGGCGTGATAAAAGAGAAAAAGGTAGCTTATGAGAGGTATTTACAAAGCAGAAGTGTTATAAGAAGAGTAGAGGATATGGAGAGTAAAAGAAAGGTGAAGAGGGTGGTGAGCGAGTGCAAAAGGAGAGCGGATGATAGAGTGGGAGAGACACTGTCAAGAAATTTTAATGAAAATAAGAAAAAATTTTGGAGTGAGTTAACCCTTTGGGGGTCGCCAGGCCCTCTCAGAGACTTGTTCTCAGGGTCGCCAAAATTAAAAAAAAAAATTATTTTTTTTTTATGAAAAGATGGAGAATCTTCTCCCGATCATAATGACACCAAAAGTATGAAATTTGATGGAAAACTTACGGAATTATGCTCTCGCGAAGTTAGCGGTCTTGACGATGTTTATGCATTGGCGATTTTGCCCACTTTGAGCCCTATTTTCGGCCAATTCCAATGTACTAGTCGACAAAAATCATAACTATTTCGCTAGAACTCCATTTTTTCTATCGAATAAGTACAAGAAACCACCCAATTTTTCTTTATCTAAATTATTTGATATCCTCATCACCTTACTTTTATGTATGTTCACTTTCAACTTTCTACCTTTACACACCCTCCCAAACTCATCCACTAACCTTTCCAACTTTTCTTTAGAATCTCCCAGAAGCACAGTATCAGCAAAAAAGTAACTGTCAACTCCCATTTTTTACTTGATTCCCCATAATTTAATCCCATCCCCTCTTCCCAACACCCTAGCATTTACTTCTTTCACAACCGCATCTATAAATATATTAAACAACCACGGTGACATTACACATCCCTAAGACCTACTTTTACCAGGAAGTAATCTCCCTCTCTACTACACACCCTAACCTGAGACTCACTATCCTCATAAAAACACTTTACAGCATAAAACTATAGTTATTCTCTATAAAAAGCATTTTTTGTTAATATTTTCCATAAGAAATAATATACTGTGGACCCTCGACCAACGATGGCATCGATTAACGATAAATCTGACTAGCGATACATTTTAAAGCAAGAATTTTGCCTTGACTAGCGCTTAAAAACCCGACCAGCGCTATTCGTTCCGTACCATACGCGTCCACTTTGGCCTGAGCGCACCTCACTTGTCCCTTGGGTGCCAGTGTTTACAAGCCAGCCAGCCACCGCGGTCGCTTGCAAACATACAACTGGAACATTTCATATTATCACAGCCTTTTTAGTGATTGCACCTGCAAAATAAGTCACCATGGGCTCCAAGAAAGCTTCTAATGCCAACCCTACAGCAAAAAGGGTGAGAATTACTATGGAGATGAAGAAAGAGATCATTGATAAATATGAAAGTGGAGTGCGTATCTCTGAGCTGGTCAGGTTGTATAATAAACCCCAATCAACCATCGCTACTATTGTGGGCAAGAAAACGGCAAACAAGGAAGCTGTTCTTGCCAAAGGTGCAACTATGTTTTCGAAACTGAGATCACAAGTGATAGAAGATGTTGAGAGACTTTTATTGGTGTGGATAAGCGAGAAACAGATAGCAGGAGACAGCATCTCTCAAGCGATCATATGTGAAAAGGCTAGGAAGTTGCATGACGATTTAATTAGAAAAATGCCAGCAACTAGTGATGTGAGTGAATTTAAGGCCAGCAAAGGTTGGTTTGAGATATTTAAGAAGCATAGTGGCATTCATAGTGTGATAAGGCATGGTGAAGCTGCCAGTTCGGACCACAAATCGGCTGAAAAATATGTGCAGGAATTAAAGGAGTACATAGACAGTGAAGGACTGAAACCTGAACAAGTGTTTAATTGTGATGAAACAGGCCTGTTTTGGAAGAAAATGCCAAGCAGGACATACATTACTCAGGAGGAAAAGGCACTCCCAGGACATAAGCCAATGAAAGACAGGCTTACTCTGTTCATGTGTGCCAATGCTAGTGGTGATTGCAAAGTGAAGCCTTTATTGGTGTATCACTCTGAAACTCCCAGAGTGTTCAGGAAAAACAATGTCCTCAAGGCTAATTTGTGTGTGCTGTGGAGGGCAAACAGTAAGGCATGGGTCACTAGGGACTTTTTCTATGACTGGTTACATCATGCATTTGCCCCCAATGTGAAAAATTACCTAATTGAAAAGAAATTAGACCTTAAGTGCCTCCTGGTATTAGACAATGCTCCTGGTCATCCTTCAGACTTGGCAGAGCGACTTTCTAGGGACACGAGCTTCATTAAGGTGAAGTTTTTGCCTCCTAATACCACTCCTCTCCTGCAGCCCATGGACCAGCAGGTTATTTCCAACTTCAAGAAACTGTACACAAAAGCTATGTTTGAAAGGTGCTTTGTAGTGACCTCAGAAACTCAACTGACTAAGAGAGTTTTGGAAAGATCATTTTACCATCCTCAATTGTGTAAACATTATAGGTAAGGCTTGGGAGGAAGTGACTAAGAGGACATTGAACTCTGCTTGGAAAAAACTGTGGCCAGAATGTGTAGACAAAAGGGATTTTGAAGGGTTTGAGGCTAACCCTGAGAATCCTATGCCAGTTGAGGAATCCATTGTGGCATTGGGGAAGTCCTTGGGGTTGGAGGTTAGTGGGGAGGATGTGGAAGAGTTGGTGGTGGAGGACAGTGAAGAACTAACCACTGATGAGCTGCTAGATCATCTTCAACAGCAAGAGGCCACACCTGAGGAAACTGCTTCGGAGGAGGGGAGAGAGAAATTGAAGAAGTTGCCTACTTCTAAGATAAAGGAAATGTGTGCAAAGTGGCTTGAAGTGCAAACCTTTTTTGATGAAAATCACCCTGACACAGCTACTGCAAGCCGTGCTGGTGACTATTACACTGACAATGTTGTGAACCACTTTAGGAAAGTCAAACAGGAACGAGAGGTACAGGCCTCTATGGACAGATATGTTGTGCGACAGAAGTCCAGTGACTCTGAAGCTGGTCCTAGTGGCATTAAAAGAACAAGGGAAGTAACCCCAGAAAAAGACTTGCTGCCTCAAGTGCTAATGGAAGGGGATTCCCCTTCTAAACACTAACACCTGTCCCCTCCTCCCATCCCATCAATCATCACCAGATCTTCAATAAAGGTAAGTGTCATGTAAACTGTGCATGTAAATCTTCAGTTTGTTGTGTAGTTAAAATTAATATTTCATGTGGCAAAAAATTTTTTTTTCAATACTTTTGGGTGTCTTGCATGGATTAATTTGATTTCCATTATTCTGTATGGGGAAAATTAACTTGACCTAATGATAACTTGACTAACGATGAGCTTCTCAGGGAACTGAGTTAAATCTGCGGTTGAGGGTCCACTGTAAATCCAATTAATCCTTGCCACTCCAAAAAAAAATTACAAAATTAATCAATTTTTTAGAGAAATAAACATATACAAGTTGATATTAATGGTGGAAATAAATTCAAATGGAACATTGACACAGTTTACTTTTTGCGACTGAGTCGTGCTTATGGTAGTGATTCTAAAGAAAAAGTTGACCAAAGTTGTGAAGTGTAAGGGAAGGGGAATTGCTTGTAAAGGCTAAAAGTTAAATTCAATCATAGAAAAAGTAAGTGTCATGAAGTGTCATGATTTAGTAAGAATTGGATATCAAATTGAATGATTATGGCAAAAGTAATTTTTTCAATACTTGGTTGCGTGTCGGCATGGATTTATAGTGAGTTAATCCATAGATATTGATGGGGAAAAAAGTGACTGTAGTGACGTTGGAAGGTATATGTGGAGTCACAAAAATTATCTAGGAGGCCCCAAAAGAATGAAAGAATGAAAGTATAGAGAAAACTAACAACACTCTTTATATGGTGTGAAGCTGGGTGGTAAATGTAGCAACGAGGAACGGTTGGAGGCAGTGGAGATGTCTTTAAGGGCAATGTGTGGTGTGAATATAATGCAGAGAATTCATGTAGGAAATTAGGAGAAGGTGCGGGATTAAAAACTATTATCAGAGGGCAGAGAGGGGTTGTTGAGGTGGTTGGACATTAGAGAGAATGGATCAAAACAGAATGACTTTGAAAGCAGTATAAATCTGTAGTGGAGGAAGGCGGGGTAGGGGTCGCCTAGGAATGGTTGGAGAGAGGGGGTAAAGGAGTTTTGGGGAGAGGGGCTTGGACTTCCAGCAAGCGTGTGTGAGCGTATTTAGATAGGAGTGAATGGAGACAATGGTAAACTTGACTGCTGCTGGAGTGTGAGCAAGGTAATATTTATGAAGGGATTCAGGAATACCGGTTATTTTCATATAGTCGGACTTGAGTCCTGGAGATGGGAAAAATGCTACATGTCAGGGCTCTGAGGAATGTGGTTATGGGGATATTTTGTAACTGTATGTAGAACCTTGCAGACAGTTCGTGCACCTGCAAAAAATGATATAAAGTTTTCGTGTGTTTTGGTGCACAGTATTTGTGTGTTGGGCAATGTGCTATCAATTTTAGGTTACCTCTGAGGAACGGCTATATGAAAAAAGAGATAAAAACTAGTAATGTAAAAAAGTATTTACAAACCTGTAATAGTGCATGAAAACATATAACTTTGGAGTGAAGTAGGTTGCACAATGAGAGCAAATGAGGGCTTGTCTGGTGGAAAATAATCAGAGGATAGTTCAGGCAAATGGATTTGTGGGGTTCACTCCAAAATTATCCAAGCGTTTAGGGAGTTACTAGATTCGACAGCAGACAAATCGAGCAAAATACAATTAAGTAATAAATGATAATAAATCTAAATAATGGAAGAAAGGCGTAGGGCTCGGTTAGGCATTCTGAAGGCGGGGTAAAACATTTAAAGTGGCTTGACTTCTGAATAGTTTGAGTATTGATAGAAAAATATTATGAATGGCCAGTTTCTATGTATGCCAAGCAGTACGGGTGTGAGCAATAAATTATGGAAGGATCAGTGAAATCTGGCATGCCAACTCCTTCTGGAGATGGGAAGTACAGTGTCTGCACTCTGAAGAAGAGGTGTTAATGTTGCAGTTTTGTAACTGTAGTGTCAAGCAACCCTCTAGCAAGACAGTGATGGAGTGAATGATGATGAAAGTTTTTCTTTTTTCGGGCCACCCTGCCTTGGTGGGAGTCGGCCAATGTGCTATAAAAAAAAAATATATAGTTTTACATACAGAATAGGGTATATGAAAACCGAGGTTCCACTGTACTGTACAGTATTGTAAAACCTGTAATCTACTGACATAAAAACATATATTTACTTTGGAGTTATTAGATTCTCCACCAATAAGGACAAAGGTGGTTCTCCATTAAAAGGTTTCTCAGAGGAAGGCTTCAATGCCACATGTCTTCTTGGTTCACTGTCAAATGGATCATTCATACCTTTTACTGAAGTACCTACATCCTCAGCAGCCAAATTCCCTGCAAATACAATTAAAGAATAAATGAATAATAAATTAAATAAATAAAAATGAACAATCCTCAGAGTATTAAGACGCATTCCTGTCAAAGGCCCTGGGATCAACATTAAAAGTTGCTTTCACCCTGAATAAGTTTGAGTAGTTGTTAATCAGAAAAATACTTATCTACACTGCGCCAGTTATGCTATGCTACTGCCACAAGCACGTAACCAGTGTGTGCTGCATAAAGAGTGATGGCTCAGAGTCCAGTTGCATCATCTGTACTTGTTTAACCCTTTCAGGATCCATAGGCCCTCTCAGAGACTTTTTCTCAGGGTCCCCCAAATTTATAAAAAAAAAAAAAAAATCTTATGAAAAGATAGAGAATATTTTCCCAATCATAATGACACCAAAAGTATGAAATTGATGGAAAACTTACGGAATTATGCTCTCGCGAAGTTAGCGGTCTCAACGATGTTTACGCATCGGTGATTTTGCCCACTTTGAGCCCTATTTTCAGCCAATTCCAATGTACTAGTAGACAAAAATCATAACTATTTCACTAGAACTCCATTTTTTTTTATCGAATGAGTACAAGAAACCACCCATTTACCGATTTCAACTATCCAATACAGTGGTCAGAATTTAGCAATTTTGCCAATTACACACAAATTTCAAAAGATGCCAATTTCCAAACAGGGTCCAGAATAAACAAGAAAGACATTCCTGGCGTTAAAATAACATTTCCTCTGTTCATTAGTCATGTCCCCACGCCCCTCTTACATTCTTTTGCTTTCCATTTTGAATTTTTATTCTCACAAAAAATAGAAGATTTACTGTTATGCAGACTACTGCATTAGTGTAGAAATGGTATAAATAATATCGGCACACATAAGAACATAAGAAAGAAGGAACACTGCAACAGGCCTACTGACCCATGCGGAGCAGGTCCATGTCTCCCCCCGGATTAGACCAATGACCCACCCCCGGATTAGCCCAATGACCCACCCAGTCTGATCATCTCCACTCAAGGATGGAGCACTGCACCAGACCCAGCAGCACAAGCTAGTCAGGTCCAACTCACACCCACCCACACCCACTCATGTATTTATCTAACCTATTTTTAAAACTACACAACGTTTTAGGCTGAATAACTGTACTCGGGAGTTTGTTCCACTCATCCACAACTCTATTACCAAACCAGTGCTTTCCTACATCTTTTCTGAATCTGAATTTTTCCAACTTGAAACCATTGCTGCGAGTCCTGTCTTGGCTGGAAATTTTCAGCACGCTATTTACATCCCCTTTATTTATTCCTGTTTTCCATTTATACACCTCGATCATATCCCCCCTAATTCTATGCCTTTCTAGAGTGCAGATTCAGGGCCCTCAGTCTATCCTAGGACATAGTGAAGATTTCTGATACATGGGATCATCTTTGTCATCCTCCTCTGTATGTTTTCCAGAGCATTTATATCCATTCTGTAATACGGTGACCAGAACTGAGCAGCATAGTCTAAATGAGGCCTAACCAAGGATATATAGAGCTGAACAACCTGAGGACTTCTATTATTTATACTTCTAGATATGAAGCCAAGAATTCTGTTAGCTTTATTGCAAACACTAATGCACTGTTGTCTTGGTTTTAAATTACTGCTAACCAGAACTCCTAAATCCTTTTCGCAATCAGTAGTATTAAGATCTGACACATATGCAACAGTTAGGTATCTTTATTATGAAACGTTTCGCCTACACAGTAGGCTTCTTCAGTCAAGTACAGAAAAGTTGATAGAAGCAGAAGATACTTGAAGACGATGTAATCAGTCCATCACCCTTAAAGTTTTGAGGTGGTCAGTCCCTCTGGAGAAGAGCATTGTTCCATAGTATGAAACAATATTGTTTCATACTATGGAACAATGCTCTTCTCCAGACTGAGGGACTGACCACCTCAAAACTTTAAGGGTGATGGACTGATTACATCGTCTTCAAGTATCTTCTTCTTCTATCAACTTTTCTGTACTTGACTGAAGAAGCCTACTGTGTAGGCGAAACGTTTCATAATAAAGATACCCAACTGTTGCATATGTGTCTTACCTAACAACCTGTCGGTATTTTATACCATTTTAATGTTCAATCTGTCAGACACTGCAACAAAAGGGTATCTTGGTACGCCCTGCAATAACTTCGACAACTTCACAAATGAGGGGGGCTGGTTTGAGGGGGGGGGGGGGACCTGACCTTCAAATCTGAGTTCTTACCTCTCCTAGGGCCCTCGTTCCCTTTTTGGCGCTAAAAAAGCTCCCCCTGTCACTTCTTCTCCTATTTTTTCATACTAGGGGAAAAATGCTCTTCTCCAGCTGAGGGACTGACACCTAAAAACTTTGGGGTGAGGATGTTACATGTCTTAAAGTATCTTCTGCTTTATCAATTTTTCTGTATTGGAAAAAGGTATGTGTAGGTAAACGTTTCAAAATAAAGATATCTAACTGTTGCTATGTGTCTTCCTAAAAACTGTCGGTATTTTTCCCATTTTAATGTTCAGTTTTAAGATTACATCTTTTTATTCATTTGTGGCAATGGTTTTTACCTGCCAACATTTGGATTTTGCATTTGTAAATTTAAAACGCATCTGCCATTTCCCCGCCATTGCATCATTATTCAAATCATCCGGGAGTGTCTAGTGTCCTCATTGAATGAATTGGACGGCCTATTTTGGTGTCTCGCAAATTTGCTTATGTCGCTATTTATTCCCTCATCTATGTCATTTATGTAATTTGAACAACAACGGGCCAACACTGCCCCCTGGGAACACCGCTTGTGAGTGCCCCCATCCTAAATTTTTCCCCCATTTTGCAAACTCTCTGCTGGCTTTTTGTCAGCGTCCTTCCCGGGAAAAAAAATTTCCCCTCCTATTCGTGTGCCTTAAGTTTCCCTTGCCTCTGGTGGGGAAAACTCTATCGAAAGCTTACGAAGTCCAATACACAATTTTCATTTTTCATTACCTTTACCTCCTAAAACACCTTAGTGAAAAAAGTTAAAAAAATCATAAGACAGGAACGCCTTTTTTGTAAAAACCGTGTTGGTTTTTTTTAAATCAATCTGTGCCTGTCAAGAGGGCTACAAATTGCTTCGGCAATTTTTGATTCCAAAAATTTTCCCGCTATGGGGGTAAGGCTTATTGGTCTAATTCAAACCCAAGGACCTTCACCTGCTTGTAAATGGGTATTAATTTGCCTTTTCCCCATTATCAGGCCTATGCCAGTTTGTAGTGAATTTTAAAAAAGATTGCCAAAAGGTATCTAATTTTCCTCTTACTTTCCCTTTTAAACACCCTTGCAAAAGTTCTCAGGCCCTGGGGTTTTGTTAGGTTTTAGTTTTCATTTGTTGGGGACCATGTCACGGGGGTTTACTGCAACGTACTAGTTTATTAAACCTGTTCTCAAAATAGTGGGGTTGGTAAACAACCCCCCAGGGAAGTATTTACGTCCTACCAGATGCTGTGAAAAAAAACCTGAACTGTTTGGCATGGGGGTGGGATTGCGGGTTTCTTTTCTGTCTCTAAACAGCATAACGGGGATATCTTGCTATCCTACTTACACTTTGGTCACATTCACGACACGCCATGCATTTAATCATACATCTATTTTTCCCTTTTCTAAATAGCTCTTGTTCTTCTTTTATTTCTTCTATTGTCCATGGGGAAGTGGAAAAAATTTTCCTCCGTAACATGCGTGTCGTATGAGGCGACAAAATCCCGGGGGGAGCAATGGGCTGAAACCCCCTTCTCCTGTGGGACATTACAAAAAAAGGGGGGGAAAAAAAACTTTATAAAATGGTGTTTAAAATGTGCGGGGGATTTTAGTGCGGATGAAAAGAAACAGATGATTGCTGATTTTATGAAAGAAAAGAATTGGATGCCCGGGCCCTAAGCAAACAAAGCGAAGGGGGTAGGGGGTTTTCAGTGGGGGAAAATAAATGGGTTAAATCTGGGTATTGAGAGAGTTAGACAAAGTTAGGGTAGCAGTAATGTTAAAGGATCATTAGGGAAAGGGAGAAAAGGAATAAAAATGTGAAAATTCAAGAATTATGTGGATTAAAGTAAAGGTTGGATGCGAAAAGTGGTCATAAAAAGCGGTATGCCCTGGAAAAGGGGGAAAATGGAGGAGAGAGAGTTTTTGGGAGTGTTAAGTGAATGTATGGGAGCCTTTAAACCCAAGTGAGAGAGTAATTTGGTAGGGGACCTGAATGCTAAAGTGGGAGAAATTTTTTGAAGGGTGTGGTAGGTAAGTTTGGGTGCCAGGTGTAAATGTAATGGGACCCTTTGATTGAACTTTGTATAAAAAGGGGGTTTTTGTTTTGGAAATACTTTTTTTAAAAAAAAGGGGGATAAATAAGTATAAAGAATGATGTAGGGCGAAATGACAGTGTTTTTTGGGTTTTAGTTTGGTAGATAAAAGATTTTGAGTGACTTCGGGATTCATGTTTATAGAGGGGCCACAGTTTAAATCAGATCATTTTTTTGGGTTTAGCTACACGGAGTAAAAGGTAGATGGGATCAAGGAGAAAGAAGCATCAGGGAAGAGAGAGGTGAAGGTTTTAAACAAAAAGAGGAGGCGTTGGGAAAGATTAACAGCTATTGGAGGATAGATGGGCAAATGAAGGCAAGGCAATGGGGTCGAAGAGGTATGGGGTAGGTTTAAAAATGTAGTGTTAGAGTGTTTAGCAAAATTTGGGTTACAGGAAAGTGGGTGCGGGAGGGGAAAAGGGTGTGGTGGGTGCGGTGAGGAGTAGTAAAAGGGGGAAAAAAATTGCTATGGAAGTTTTTTCAAAGTGAAGTGATGCAGGGGGAAGAGTATATGGAGAAAAGAGTGGTGAAGCAATGTAAAAAGAGAAAATGAGAGAGTGGGTGAGATGTTATCAAAAAATTTTTTTTGAAAATAAAAAAAAAATTTTGGGTGAGATTAACAAGTTAAAGGGAAACCTAGAGAACAATGGGTTTGTCAGTTAAAAAAAGGGGAGGAGAGTTATTAAATGGAGAGTTAGAGGATTGGGGAAAATGGAGGGAATATTTGAGGAATTGTTAATGTTGATGAAGATGGGAAGCTGTGATTCTGTATAGGGCAAGGGGAATAACATCCCGCAGGGGTGAGGAAAAGCCGTTGTGGTGTGGAGGAATTCGTGGGCGTAGGTAAAAGAAAGGGGGTAAGGGGACCGGGATTGATGGATAAAGATAGAAATGTTAAAAGCAAGTGGGGATATATTTTGGAGTGTTGGGGCAAATTTTTAATAATTATGGAAAAGGGGAAAGGGACCTAGGGATTGGCAGGAGCAGCATAGTTCCTTTGTTAAAGGCAAAGGGGGTAAAAGAGAGTGCAAAAATTATAGGGGGATAAGTCTGTTGAGTATACCCGGTAAAGTGTATGGTAGAGTTTTATTGAAAGAATTAAGAGTAAGAGGAAATAGGTAGCGAGAACAAGGGGCTTTGGAAAGGTAGGGGTGTGGGACCAGGTGTTTACGTGAAAAATATAAGTGAAAAATATTTAGATAAGGCTAAAAAAGGTCTTTGTGGCATTTTGGATTTGGAAAAGGGGTAGCAGGGGGGGTAGGGGGGGAATGTGGGAGATGTTGCAAGTGTTGGTGAGGAGGGAGGTTACTGAAAAACAGTGGAGTTTTTTCGGGATAGTGAGGCTAAAGTTAGAGTATGTAGGGAAAAAAGGGAAATTTTTTTCCCAGTAAAAGTAGGCCTTAGACAAAAGGGGTGTGATGTCACCCTGGTTGTTTAAAAATATTTTTAGTGGGGTTGTAAGAGAAGTAAATGCGAGGGTCTTGGCAAAAAGGCGTGGAGTTAAAAATAAAGAATCAACACAAAGTGGGGTTGTCACAGCTCTCTTTTCGATGCTTTGCTCTTGGGAGTTTTTTAAGAGAAATTGCGAATTGGTGGTGGAAATTTGGTAGGGTGTGCAAAAGAGAAAAAATTTAAAGGGGAATACAGGGAAAAAGGGAAGGTTTTTGAGGATAAAAAAAATTAGGGATGAAAAATAATTCGTTTTGGGGGAGGGGGAGGAGGAGGTGAACGTATTCGTATTGGGAGTGGGTGTCAAATGGGTCTATGAAAAATGAGGGGAATCATAGAAATTTTTGAGGGAAAAAGAGTGGTGGTGCATTTGGGTTTTGGAGACAAAAAAATTTGTCCTTGGAGGCAAAGAGGGGAAAGTAGAGAGTATTTTTACCAAGCCCTTTTATGGGTTTTTGAAGCATGGGGGGATGAATGTTGCAGCGAGGAGAAGGCTGGGGGGCAGTGGAGTGTCAGTTGAGGGCAATGTGTGGGGTGAATATAATGCAGAGAATTCGTAGTTGGAAGTTAGGGAGGTGCGGGATTACCAAAACTGTTGTCCAGAGGGCTGAGGAGGGGTTGTTAGGTGGGTTTGGACATTAGAGAGAAAGGGGGGAAAAAAGAAAACTTCAAGAGTGTATCGTCTGTAGTGGAAGGAAGGCGGGTAGGGGGGCGGCCTAGGAAAGGTTGGGGGAGGGTAAAGGAGGTTTTGTGTGCGGGGGCTTGGACTTCCCAGGCATGCGGGGTTTTGATAGGAGTGAAGGAGACAAATGGGTTTTTAATTTTTGACGGGCGTTGGAGTGTGAGCAAGTACATTTTGAAGGGGTTAGGGAAAAATGGGGCCCGGGTTTAGTCCCGGAGATGGGAAGTACAGTGCCTGCACTCTGAAGGGGGGGGTGTAAATGTTGCAGTTTAAAAACTGTAGGTAAAGCCCTTGGGGAAGACAGTGATGGAGTGAATTTATGGGGAAAGTTTTTCTTTTTTGGGCCCCCCTGCCTTGTGAGAATGGCCAGTGTGATAAAAAAAATAATTCTACATAATTTTATTTCTGGAAAATTTGTAGTATTTTCCCCGGGTGAAATGAGAGGAAGTAGGTATTAGAATTTTACACTATCCTTTCACTGCATTTCTGACCAGAGTTCTCTTTAAATGGGGGAATCTTGTTTCCCCAATCTTACTTCTGATACCCGAAAGAATCCTTTAGGGAATCTTTGATCCCTTTTGACCTTACCTCTAATCCCCTTTTTTTTTTTCTTATTCCTTTCTTTATTTCTCTCTTTAATTGAATATATTGATTTCTTAACTGCCCATCCCCTCTTTTGATATGCCTATATATGCCTTTCTTTTGACCAATGAGATGTTTTAATCTATTGTTCATCCATTTGGGATCATTTTTGTTAGATCTAATTTCCCTACTCGGAACAAAAGTTGTCTGGGCAGCTAGAACTATGCTCTGAAAAACATCATATTGGCAACCAAGATCACCTACCTGACCCATAGTCAAATGAAAGAATATTAGACTCACCAGTTGACGTGTATTGGACGCTTGGCATGATTTGTTTACTTTTGAACTTTGGTAAAAATCAAACATTTCTGCTATTTTGAGCTCAATTTCAAGGTACTTTTCATTGTAAAACCAGTCAAAATCATCTCAATTTCTGTAATATGCCTTCCATTCTATAGAATGAGACCAGGAAAACTAGAATACAACAATAAATACCATACAAAAATGCAGTGCAAAGTCACTGTTTTAATCCAAAAACACGGTCAAAGTTTTTTTTTCTCTTTACGCACTGTGTGCTGCAGGATTTTTTTTATACTGCGCACACTGACCACATAGACCCATTATTTCATATGTAGGCCTACCAGCTTTCTCTCACTAAATTTGAAGGCGCTAGAATTTATGAATACTAGTACGTCAAGGACCCTGGTGCGTAAGCCGTACTAGTACAGCCGAAACGCTGAAAGGGTTAAAATACAGTAGTACCTCGAGTTTTGAACAGCTCCCAACTCAAACAATTATGTAAGTGTATTTTTGTAAGTGCTTTTTTAAGTGTATTTTGGGGGGGTCTGAAACAGATTAATCTAATTTACATTATTCCTTAAGAGAACAAATTCATTCAGTAACGGCACTCGAACAGCCTTTTGGAACAAATTAAGTTTGTAACTCAAGGTACCATTGTATGTTTTAATTACGTTCAGCGAGTTTTAATAGCAGTCTGCACACATAATGCATATGGATGTTTGAAAAGCTAATGTGAATTACTAGTACATATATACATACATAATATTCTAGCATTGGTGTATACTATACTACATACTATAGAAAATATATATTTTAAGGAAAAATTGCAATGAAACCCAATATTGTCTCGAGAGCTGTAGAGAGTAGTTTCAGGAGCTGCATGCAGCTCTTGAAACTACTCTCTGCATATACAGCAGTTAAAGCATGTGGAAAAAGGTTGAAGGTCATTAGCATGATGTATTGTAAGTCACTGCCATAACATATTTCTGATTGTAATGAACAATAATAGTGAGCAATCTGATGATGATTTAATTTTATAAAAAAAAACTGAGACACATATGCAACAGTTAGGTATCTTTATTTCGAAACGTTTCGCCTATACAGTAGGCTTCTTCAGTCGAGTACAGAAAAGTTGATAGAAGCAGAAGAGACTTGAAGACGATGTAATCAGTCCATCACCCTTAAAGTTTTGAGGCGGTCAGTCCCTCAGTCTGGATAAGAGCATTGTTCCATAGTCTGAAACAATATGGAGTTGAAGTGACAGGATGGAGCCTTATATAGCGCCAGGAGGTGAGACGAAGGTCACTAGTAGAAGTAAGAACGCAGATGTTGAGAGGGACCTGACCTCCCAACATCTGCGTTCTTACTTCTACTAGTGACCTTCGTCTCACCTCCTGGCGCTATATAAGGCTCCATCCTATCACTTCAACTCCATATTGTTTCAGACTATGGAACAATGCTCTTCTCCAGACTGAGGGACTGACCGCCTCAAAACTTTAAGGGTGATGGACTGATTACATCGTCTTCAAGTCTCTTCTGCTTCTATCAACTTTTCTGTACTCGACTGAAGAAGCCTACTGTATAGGCGAAACGTTTCGAAATAAAGATACCTAACTGTTGCATACGTGTCTTACCTAACAACCTGTTGGTATTTTATACCATTTTAATGTTCAAAAAAAAACTGTGTAGAAACTTACCTATTCTGTACTTCTCAAACAATTCTAAAACAAATTTCTTCTGATGAACTGCATAAAGTGTCCAGAAAGGCTCTACAGAGCCCCCTGCCCCCATCATAATTGCATTTCCACCTGAAATACAAGGAATTATTGTGCATCAGCTTCAAATTATAAGCAAAGATTGGAATCCATTTTTTTTTTAACATCAAAAGTCTCTCACTGAGGTAGAGGGACAAAAAGAAGAAACACTTTAACGATCACTGTTTTGCCAGACTGCATCAATACTACAGTTCAGACACCCCTCCAAACTGCAATATCCCCACCCCTCTTTCAGAGTGCAGGTACTGCACATCCCACTTCCAGGACTCAAGTCCAGTGGAACCCCGAATATCGGCCGTAATCCGTTCCAGAAGGTCGGCCTAAATTCGAAACAATATTTCCCATAAGAATTAATGTAAATACCATTAATCCGTTAAAGATACCCAAAAATATTAAAAAAAAAATACATTTTTTAAAGATTAATTATAATTTTACATACACAAAACAATGAGAACTAAATAAAATAAATAAATGAATATTTAAATCACTATTACATACCATTATTGAAGACTCTTGTTGACTGGTCCAGCGGCTAACGCATGGGTATGGAGTTTTGTGACTGATTGTGGGGTCTATCCCCACTCGAGGTACGGTTTGTTTGCAATTTGCAAGCCAATCCCATCTAACACACCCACACATGCCTGCTGAATATCCAAGCCCCTTGCACATAAAACCTCTTTTACCCCCTCCCTCCATCCTTTTCTAGGATGACCCCTACCTCTACCCCAACTTCCCCCCCCCCCCCCACTAAAGATTTACACACCCTCCAAGTCATCCTATTTTGCTCCACCTTCTCTAAATGACCAAACCACTTCAACAACCCCTCCTTGGCTCTGCGAATAATACGTACTTTAAGTAACTGTTCACCTCCTCCTAATTTCCACACTACAAATTCTCTGCATAATATTCATACTACATACTGCCCTTAGACATGACATCTCCAATGCCTCCAGCCTTCTCCTCACTGCAGCATTTACAACCAATGTTTCACACCCATATGATTTTTGTACTTTATACTTCATACATTCCCTTCTTTGCTGCCATGGATAACACTTTTTGTCTCTACAGATACCTCAATGCACTATCCACCTTTTTTTCCTTTATCAGTTCTATGGTTTACCTTTCATCCTTCATAAATCCATCTGCTGTCAAGTCTACTCCCAAATATCTTAATACATTCACGTCTTCCATACTCCCTCCGTCCAATGTGATATCCATTTTTCTTATTTTTTATTTTATTTTTTATTTATTTTTTATTTAGTAATTTGAGCATACATACAGAGGTACAAAAAAATACAGGTAAGAGCAGCATGCCAAAGCCACTTATATGCACAGCATTACGGGCTGGCTTACAATTAACTTGATTAACTAAGAAAATGATGAAATCGATAACTAAAACCCAAAATAGTATTACAAAAAAGGGTCATATGGTTGCATGCTTCTGTAATTCTCGAATGGGATTCTGTTAGTTTGGGTTTTTAGGTGTAACTTTTATGTATATAATTGGAGAAAACATTTAAGAATACAATTTTTAAAAGGGTTCAGTTATTCAGTATTTATTTGGTTTGGGTGATAAGTGTTTTGAGAAGAGACTGAATTTAAAACAGGTATGTTTTTTTATATTTACGGGAAATTTATTCCAGATTTTAGGCCTTTTATGTGATTGAGTTTTTGCATAGCGCAGATGGAACAGGAACATAAAAGATGATCGTCCCTTGTGTTTGGTCATGGTTTTGGTTGAGGTTGGCAAGGAGACGTTTGGGGGGAGGGTTAATATCAGATTTAAAGTGTTCATTTATGGATTTGGAAAGGGTTGAGGGGGTGGATAGGGGGGCAATGTGGCGATGTTGCAGGTGTATGGTTAGGAGGTAGGTTACTGAAAGCAGAAGGTTTTTAGAGGTATGAGGTAAATTTAGGTATGTACAAAAGAGGGAAATTTTTTCCCCATAAAAGTAGGCCTTAGAAAAGGGATGTGTATGTCACCGGGTTGTTTAAATATATTTATAGATGGGTTGAAAGAGAAGTAAATGCGAGGGTTTGGCAGAGGCGTGGAGTTAAAAGATAAAAAATCACACAAATGGGAGTTGTCACAGTTGCCTTTGCTGATGACATGTGCTCTTGGAGATTCTGAAGAGAAGTTGCAGAGATGGTGGATGAATTTTGGTAGGGTTGAAAAGAAAAAATTTGGGAAAGTGAATACAGGAAAGAGTAAGGTTATGGGAAAACAAAAAGATTAGGTGATAAAAGATTGGTATCAGATGGGGGAGAGAGTATGGAGGGGGTGAATGTATTAAATTTTTTGGGGGGGAGGTTGTCAGCGGAGGGTCTATGAAAGATGAGGTGAATCATAGAACTGATGGGGGAAAAAGGGTGGTGGTGCATTAGGGCCCGGGAGAAAAAGAACTTTGTCTTGGAGGAAAAGGGGGGAAATATGGAGAATATTTTTCCCAACGCTTTATAGGGTGTGAAGATGGGTATGAATGTTGCAGCGAGGAGAAGGGGAGGCAGTGGAGATGTATGTCTGGAGCAATGTGTGGTGGAATATAATGCAGAGAATTCGTATTTGGAATTAGGAGGAGGTGCGGGTTCCCAAAACTGTTGTCCAGAGGGCTGAGGAAGGTTGTTGAGGTGGTTCGGACATGTGGAGAGAATGGAGCAAAAACAGAATAACTTCAAGAGTGTATCAGTTGTAGTGGAAGGAAAGGGGGGTTTGGGGGGTCGGCCTAGGAAAGGGTTGGAGGGAGGGGGTAAAGGGAGGTTTTGTGTGCGAGGGGTTTTGGACTTCCAGCGGGCATGCGTGAGGTGTTTGATAGGAGTGAATGGAGACAAATGGTTTTTAATACTTGACGTGTTTTGGGAGTGTGAGCAAAGAAAATTTATGAAGGGGTTCAGGGAAACCGGCAGGCCGGATTTGAGTCCGGGGAAGGGGAAGTACAGTCCCTGCCTCTGAAGGAGGGGTGTTAATGTTGCTTTTTAAAAACTGTATTGTAAAGACCCTTCTGGCAAGCATGATGGAGTGAATGATGGGAAAGTTTTTTTTTTTAGGCCCCCCTGCCTTGGTGGGAATCGGCCAGTGTGATAAAAAAAAAAAAAAATAAGTGTTCTATGTATGTAATAGGTGCAATAATAAGTATGGATGTTTTGTATGGGATAGGTTGAGTGTTTTGAATTTGGTGGGTGTGCGCCTTAGTGAGAATTTTCATCATTCTAACTGCCCCCTTTTGTTGGGTAATTAGTGGTCTGAGATGGTTAATTGTTTTGAGCCCCATGCACAAATTCCATAGGGAGATAGGGGGAAAAAGAGAGTGTATAGGGCCAGGAGGGTGACTGTGGGCACTACCGTATCTTTAAAAGTATGCCTAAATCTGGGAAATTTTTTTTAGAAAAAATTTTTTTATATGGTTGAAATATGGTCTATTATCAAGGGGGATTCCTAAGAATTTTCCCTCTTTTAGCTTTGTGATAGGTGATCCGTTTATCATTATGTTAAGATGACATCTGTAGCTTGTTACCAAACTGAATGAAATAGGTTTTGTCAATGTTTTGGTAAGTTTGTTTGTCCCCATTCCCGGTAGATATTTTCTGTAATTCGGTATTTACAGTATTGGTTAGGTGACTGGGCTTGGGTGAGAGAAGACATATGTAGTGTATCTCAAATAGTGTGGGTTTTTAGTAAATTTCGAAGCATTTTAGGTATTTTTGTATAGGAGAAAAAGAAGAGGGCCAAGGACATTCCCTGTGGGACCCAAAATGTTTTTTTTGGGGAAGGCGCCCCCGCACACAATGGCTTTGGGGGTTTTTAGGGTTTTGGGATTTTATAAAGGTAATTTTTTGGGAGGGGTAGGGGTTTTTTAAAAATTTTTTAGCAAGTCTAATTTGGGTTTTTTTTTTATTTTTTTAGGTTTTTTCTGGTTTTTATTTTTTTTTTGGCCCGTTTTTGGAGGGGGGGTTTTTTTTGGAGGGGGGGTTTTTTTGTTTTTTTTCAAAATTTTGGGGGGGGTTTTTTATTGTTAATTAACAATATTTTGGTTTTTTTGGGGGGGAGGGGATTTGGAACGTAGGGGGGGGGGAAAAAATTTTTAAAAGTTTAATAGGGGGAATATTTAATTTTTTTTTTTAAATTGGTTTTTTTTGGGGGTTTTTTTTAAAATAAAAAAAAAAAAGTTTTAAGGGGGGGGGCCGTTAAAAATAATAAAAATTTTTTTAAATTTGGTAATTAAAAAACATAAAAAAAAAAAGGGCTTTTTTAAACCCCTTTTTTTTTTTTTTTTGGGGGAATAAAAAATTTTTTAAAAAAAAAAAGGGGGAAAGGGGGGGTAAGAAAAAATTTTTAAAAAAAAAAAAAAAAAAAAGGGGGAAAAGGGTGGGGGGGGATACAAGAAAAAGTGGGTGTTTTAAAGAAAAGGGGATTGTTGGCCCTAAGGAAAAAAGCTGAAGGGGGGAGGAAGGTTTTTCAGTGGGGGGGGGAAAATAAAGGGGATTTTAAATCTGGGGAATCTGGGAGAGAAGTTAGGCAAGGAAGGGGTAGCAGTAATGTTAAAAGATCAGTTTATGGAAGGAAAAAGAGAATAAATTTTAATGTGTAAATTCAAGAATTAGTTGGATTTTAAAAGTAAAGGTTTGGATGGGGGAAGTGGGTCATAATAAGGGTATGCATGGAGAAGAGAAGGAATGTAGAGGAGAGAAAAGATTTTGGGAATTTAAGTGAATTATAGGGCCCTTTGAACCAAGTGAGGGAGGTAATTGTGGGGTAGGGGACCTGAATGCTAAAAGGAAAAAAAATTTTAGAGAGGGTTTTGGTAGGTAAAAAATTTTGGGGGCCAGGGGGTAAATGATAATGGGGGGCCCTTTGATTTAACTTTGGGGGATAGAAAGGGGTTTAGTTATAGGGTTAAAAAATTTTAAGAAAAAGAGAAAAAATAAGTATACAAGATATGGTAGGGCGGAAATGAAGGAGTTTTTTTGGATATGTATTGGTGATAAAAGAAAATGTTTTAGTAGACTTTTCCCAAAAGGATGAATGTTTATAGAAAGGGGGGCCAAGATTTAAAAGATCACTTTCTAGTTTTTCTACATGAGATAAAAAGGTAGATGGGATACAAGGAGAATAGAAGCTCAGGGAAGAGAGGGTGAAGGTTTAAAACTAAAAAAGGAGGCAGTTAGGGGAAGATATAAACGCTTTGGAGGTAGATGGGCAAAAGAGGCATAGGCAATGGGGGCGAAGAGGTAGGGTAGGTTTAAAAAATGTAGTGTTTTTGAGGTTAGCAGAAGTTTGTGGTTACAGGAAAGTGGGTTTCGGGAGGGAAGAGGGGCGATTGGGGAATGAGTGTAAAGAAGTGTAAGGGGGAAAAAGTTAGTATATGAGAAATTTTTACAAAGTAGAAAAGATGCAAGGAGGGAAAAGGGATATGGAGAAAAAGAGAGAGGTTAAAGAGTGGGGAAGCAATGTAAAAAGAGAGCAAATGAGAGAGTGGGTAGATGTTATCAACAAATTTTGTTGAAAATAAAAAAAAGTTTTGGGGGTGAGATTAACAATTAGGAAGCCAAAGAACAAAAGGTTTGTCAGTTTAAAAATAGGAGAGGAGAGTTATTAAATGGGGGAGATAGAGGTATTGGAAGATGGAGGGAATATTTTGAGGAATTTTAAATTTGATGAAGAAGGGAAGCTGTATTTCGGTAAGGGGAAGGGGGAATAACATCTTGTGGAGTGAGGAAGAGCCAGTTGGATGGGGGGAAGTTGTGAGGCAGTAGGTAAAATGAAAGGGGGTAAGGCAGCTGGATTGATGGGATAAAGATAGAAATGTTAAAAGCAGGTGGGGATATAGTTTTGGAGTGGTTGGTGCAATTTTTTTAATAAATGTATGGAAGAGGGTAAGGTACCTAGGGATTGGCAGAGAGCATGCATAGTTCCTTTGTATAAAGGCAAAGGGGATAAAAGAGAGTGCAAAAATTATAGGGTATAAGTCTGTTGAGTATACCTGGTAAAGTGTATGGTAGAGTTATAATTGAAAGAATTAAGAGTAAGACGGAAAATAGGATAGCAGATGAACAAGGAGGCTTTAGGAAAGGTAGGGGTGTGTGGACCAGGTGTTTTACAGTGAAACATATAAGTGAACAGTATTTAGATAAGGCTAAAGAGGTCTTTGTGGCATTTATGGATTTGGAAAAGGCGTATGACAGGGTGGATAGGGGGGCAATGTGGCAGATGTTGCAAGTGTATGGTGTAGGAGGTAGGTTACTGAAAGCAGTGAAGAGTTTTTACGAGGATAGTGAGGCTCAAGTTAGAGTATGTAGGAAAGAGGGAAATTTTTTCCCAGTAAAAGCAGGACTTAGACAAGGATGCGTGATGTCACCGTGGTTGTTTAATATATTTATAGATGGGGTTGTAAGAGAAGTAAATGTGAGGGTCTTGGCAAGAGGCGTGGAGTTAAAAGATAAAGAATCACACATAAAGTGGGAGTTGTCACAGCTGCTCTTTGCTGATGACACTGTGCTCTTGGGAGATTCTGAAGAGAAGTTACAGAGATTGGTGGATGAATTTGGTAGGGTGTGCAAAAGAAGAAAATTAAAGGTGAATACAGGAAAGAGTAAGGTTATGAGGATAACAAAAAGATTAGGTGATGAAAGATTGAATATCAGATTGGAGGGAGAGAGTATGGAGGAGGTGAACGTATTCAGATATTTGGGAGTGGACGTGTCAGCAGATGGGTCTATGAAAGATGAGGTGAATCAGAATTGATGAGGGAAAAAGAGTGAGTGGTGCACTTAGGAGTCTGTGGAGACAAAGAACTTTGTCCTTGGAGGCAAAGAGGGGAATGTATGAGAGTATAGTTTTACCAACGCTCTTATATGGGTGTGAAGCATGGGTGATGAATGTTGCAGTGAGGAGAAGGCTGGAGGCAGTGGAGATGTCATGTCTGAGGGCAATGTGTGGTGTGAATATAATGCAGAGAATTCGTAGTTTGGAAGTTAGGAGGAGGTGCGGGATTACCAAAACTGCTGTCCACAGGGCTGAGTAAGGGTTGTTGAGGTGGTTCGGACATGTTGAGAGAATGGAGCGAAACAGAATGACTTCAAGAGTGTATCAGTCTGTAGTGGAAGGAAGGTGGGGTAGGGGTCGGCCTAGGAAAGGTTGGAGGGAGGGGGTAAAGGAGGTTTTGTGTGCGAGGGGCTTGGACTTCCAGCAGGCATGCGTGAGCGTGTTTGATGGGAGTGAATGGAGACAAATGGTTTTTAATACTTGACGTGCTGTTGGAGTGTGAGCAAAGTAACATTTATGAAGGGGTTCAGGGAAACCGGCAGGCCGGACTTGAGTCCTGGAGATGGGAAGTACAGTGCCTGCACTCTGAAGGAGGGGTGTTAATGTTGCAGTTTAAAAACTGTAGTGTAAAGCACCCTTCTGGCAAGACAGTGATGGAGTGAATGATGGTGAAAGTTTTTCTTTTTCGGGCCACCCTGCCTTGGTGGGAATCGGCCAGTGTGATGATAAAAAAAAAATAAAATAAAATTTATTGGCAAGGTTTTGTCCTATAGTGGAGAAGAAATCATCGAGTCTGTTTGCTGTTTCTGTTGGTGGGAGTTGGGGTTCATCTGATTTTGCTAATTTTAATTTTGCTATTTTGTGATATCTTTTTTGTTCCCAGAATTTCTGATAGGGTTTTCCAGGTCTTTTTTATATCACCTCGTAAGTTGGATAATCTGTTTTCATAATACAATTTTTTTGCCCTTCTTATCAGGCTGGTTAAGATTGACGAGTAACGTTTTGTTTGGTCTCTGGTTATGTGACCCATTCTGTACTTTTTTTTCCATGTCGGTTTTTTGTATTTATGGATTTGAGAATGCTGGGTGTTAGCCAGGGACTGTTCAGTCTCTTAGCTGTCATCTGTTTAGTTTTTTTTTGGGCAGTGCTTGTTATAGAGGTATTGGGTCTTTTTTAGAAAATTATTAAAACATTCGTCCCAAAATCTGTATAGATTTCTAGTCAGTGTGCCAGTCAATGTTTGTTACTGGGTGTTGTGAAGTTATTAATGGCTGCCTCATTGTGAAGTCTGAAGGTGACTTTAGTAGTGTCTTGGGGTAATTTTCAAGAGTTGTTATGAGGAAAGTAGGGTAGTGGTCTGTGGTATTATCTGTAATTATGCCTGATTTTAAAGGGGATATGGTGTTGGTCCAGATGTGGTCAAGTAGATAAACACTAGTCTCCGTAACTCTTGTAGGTTTTGTTACTGTTGGTAGCAACATGCAGTTACTCATTGTGTTTGTGAATTCAGTAACGTGTGGGTCCTGGTCTTGCAGGAGATTTATATTGAAGTCACCTGAGAGTAGTAAGTGATCTTTATTCATGCGTGCATCAGTTATCATACTTCCCATGTTCATCCCTTGTGCAAGTATTAGTGATACATTCTAGTTGGTCTGAGTAGTATATAGCTGTGCCACCCCCTTGTTGATCTGTCCTACAGTTGTGTATGGCTGTGTAACCAGGAATGGCATAGACATCTGTAGTATCAGGCTTTAGCCAGGTTTCAGTTAGTGTAATGATGGACATATTGGCATGCAAGGAATTTAGTAATGCTATGAGGTCATCGTAATGCTTGCTTAAAGATCTGATATTGTAGTTAAAGACAGTTATGTTTTTGTTGGCTCTGAGAAGTGCCTTTGATTGTTCTGCTGTGTAGTAATTACAGTAACTGTTTGATTCATTTAAGTCATTCAATAAGAGGTTGGTATCAGGATCAATGCTTGTAATCATAAGATTCGTAGTGAATCTATAGTTAGAATTAAGTATAAAACAAAGTAAATATTCTAAAGCTAAAAAATAGCACCTGAATTATTTAACAAATGTAAAAAATAATGAGCTAAGGTAGTTTTTTAAAGCTAAAATAAAGGAGACAATATAAAAGGGACTAAAATAATTTGTGGTGAACAAATAAAGTGATGATCAAATAATGGAGCTTGGGAATATGATAGTAGGTAGTACTTTAAAGGTAATTCTTTAAAGTTAGAATTATAATATAAAATTATAATATAAAAGGGACTAATATAAGTTGTGGTGAACAATAAAGTGGTAATCAAAAAATGAGCTTTTGGAATATAATGGCAAAATAGTGAACTTATTACACTTTAGCACCTGAGAATAGCACCTTGATTATTTTAACAATTGTGAATACAGTGGACCCCCGCATAGCGATTTTAATCCGTGCAAGAGGGCTCATTGTTATGCGAAATGATCGGTATGCGAATGAATTTTCCCCATAAGAAATAATGGAAATCAAATTAATCCGTGCAAGACACCCAAAAGTATTGAAAAAAAAAAAAATTTACCACATGAAATGTTAATTTTAATACACACAAACTGAAAAAGGCATGCACAATTACATGACACTTACTTTTATTGAAGATCTGGTGATGATTGATGGGATGGGAGGAGGGGAGAGAGAGTGTTAGTGTTTAGAAGGGGAATCCCCTTCCATTAAGACTTGAGGTGTCGAGTCCTTTTCTGGGGTTACTTCCCTTCTTCTTTTAATGCCACTAGGACCAGCTTCAGAGTCACTGGACTTCTTTCGCACAACATATCTGTCCATAGTGGCCTGTACCTCTCGTTCCTTTATGACTTCCCTAAAGTGTTTCACAACATTGTCAGTGTACAGGTTGCCAACACGGCTTGCAATAGCTGTGTGAGGGCGATTCTCATCCATAAAGGTTTGCACTTTCAGCCACATTGCACAGATTTCCTTAATCTTTGTAGTAGGCAACTTCTTCAATTTCTCTCTCCCCTCCTCTGAACCAGTTTCCTCAGGTCTGGCCTCTTGCTGTTGAAGTTGATCTATCAGCTCATCAGTGGTTAGTTCTTCATTGTCCTCCTCCACCAACTCTTCCACATCCTCCCCACTAACCTCCAACCCCAAGGACTTTCCCAATGCCACAATGGATTCCTCAACTGGCATAATCCCTCAGGGTTAGCCTCAAACCCTTCAAAATCCCTTTTGTCTACACATTCTGGCCACAGTTTCTTCCAAGCAGAGTTCAAGGTCTTCTTAGTCACTCCCTCCCAAGCCTTACCTATAAGGTTTACACAATTGAGGATATTAAAGTGCTCTCTCCAAAACTCTCTTAGAGTCAGTTGAGTTTCTGAGGTCACTACAAAACACCTTTCAAACAGAGCTTTTGTGTACAGTTTTTTGAAGTTTGCAATAACCTGCTGGTCCATGGGCTGCAGGAGAGGAGTGGTATTAAGAGGCAAAAACTTCACCTTAATGAATTTCATGTCCCCATAAAGTCGCTCTGCCACGTCTGTAGGATGACCAGGGGCATTGTCTAACACCAGGAGGCACTTAAGTTCTAATTTCTTTTCAGTTAGGTAATCTTTCACTTTGGGGGCAAATGCATGGTGTAACCAGTCATAGAAAAAGTCCCTAGTGACCCATGCCTTACTGTTTGCCCTCCACAGCACACACAAATTCTCCTTGAGGACATTCTTTTGCCTGAACGGTCTGGGAGTTTCAGAGTGATACACTAATAAAGGCTTCACTTTGCAATCACCAGTAGCATTGGAACACATCAACAAAGTAAGCCTGTCTTTCATAGGCTTATGTCCTGGGAGTGCCTTTTCCTCCTGAGTAATGTAGGTCCTGCTTGGCATTTTCTTCCAAAACAGGCCTGTTTCATCACAATTAAACACTTGTTCAGGTTTCAGTCCTTCACTGTCTATGTACTCCTTGAATTCCTGCACATATTTTTCAGCTGCTTTGTGGTCCGAACTGGCAGCCTCACCATGCCTTATCACACTATGTATGCCACTACGCTTCTTAAATCTCTCAAACCAACCTTTGCTGGCCTTAAATTCACTCACATCATCACTAGTTGCAGGCATTTTTTTAATTAAATCGTCATGCAACTTCCTAGCCTTTTCGCTTATGATCACTTGAGAGACGCTATCTCCTGCTAGCTGTTTTTCATTTATCCACACCAATAAGAGTCTCTCAACATCTTCCATCACTTGCAATCTCTGTTTCGAAAACACAGTTAAACCTTTGGCAAGAACAGCTTCCTTGATTGCCTTTCTGTTGCCCACAATAGTAGCGATGGTTGATTTGGGTTTCTTGTACAACCTGGCCAGGTCGGCGACACGCACTCCACTTTCATACTTATCAATGATCTCTTTCTTCATCTCTATAGTAATTCTCACCCTTATTGCTGTAGGGTTGGCACTAGAAGCTTTCTTGGGGCCCATGGCCACTTATTTTGCAGATAAAATCACCAAAAACACTGTAATAATACGAAATGTTCCGATTGTATGCTTGGATGTTACCGCGGAGGCTGGCTGGTAAACAATGCCACCGGCGGCACATGTGAGGCTGGCTAAGGGCGCACATTGGACGAGTCTCGGACGAACAGCGGTGAGCGGGTTTTTGAGCGGTATGCGAGGCAAAATTTTTGCGATAAAAGCGAGCGGTATGCGGATTAAACGTTATGTGATGCCGACGGTATGCGGGGGTCCACTGTATATGAACTAAGGTAGTTATATAAAGCTAAAATAAAGGAAAAAATATATAAGGGACTAAAATTAAGTAATGGTAAACAAAGTTAAATGGACAGATAGTCACTATGAAATAATATTGGTTTAGGAGTAAGATCTGATTTGTAATATTAAATAAGTTGAGCAGATTATTGCACAACAAAAAGTAAAAAAATGAGGTAGTTGGTACTAGCTAGCAAAAGATAGTTTTGGTACTTGCAAAAAGTAATTGGAATGTACACTAATTGCACACACACACACAATAAAAAGCAACTAAAAAACAAGTAGTGGTAAACAAAATTAAATGGACAGGTAAGAACAATGAATAATATTAATTTGGAGTAAGATTTGACTTGTAATTTAAAATTATGAGCAATTAATAGCAGTAAGAAAGAAGTATAAAGTATTGGAGGTAGTTAGCATTAGCTAGTGATGAAAAAAATAATAAAATAATAATGCACAATATAATAGTAACGTACACTATATGCACCACACGTATATATATGTATTAAGGGCACTTATCTAATCTGTTACAGCAATGTCCGCTTTTCTAAGGAAGGTAGAGAAATCATGTTCGTTTGAGATAGTATATTGTTGTCCTGTTGATGTTTTCCTTACTAGTATTTTCCCATCTCGCGTGAAACACTGATGTATTTTGTTTTCCTGTTTAAGTTTTCTCAGCCTGAACAGAAGGTTTTGACGTTTTCTTGTTAGACACTCATTTATGTACACTCCATTTTTCACTGTAATTGCTGATTTAATTAGGTCCTTTCTTTTATCGTACGAATGAAGTCGGATCATTATACCGAGTTTACTTCCTGGTTTTCCTAGCAAACGTGTTTCTTTGATTTCATTGTTTTGCACAATGACTTGTACATGGTCCTGTATTATCCTGACAGCAGTTTCTTTGCACTGTGCTTGGGTTATGTCACTTGGAATGTGTGGACTGTTTATTATTATATTATTATTATATTATGACACCCTCATCATCTTACTCTTTTCTATGGTCACTTTCAACATTCTTCCTTTACACACCCTCCCAAACTTGTCCACTAACCTTTGCAACTTCTCTTTAGAATCTCCCATAAGCACAGTATCATCAGCAAAAAAAGTAGCTGTGTCAACTCCCATTTTATATCTGATTTCTCGTAAGTTAATCCCACCCCTCTTCCCAACTCCTTAGCATTTACTTCTTTTAAAACCCCACCTATAAATATGTTAAAAACCATGGTTACATTACACATCCTTGTCTATGGCCTACTTTACCAGAAAGTAATCTCCCTCTCTCCTACACACCCTAACCTGAACCTCACTATCCTCAAAAATTTTTTACAGCATTTAGTAACTTACTTCCTATCGTAAAATGACTATTTTTAATACAAGAAATGGACACTAAATTTTTGAAATAAACTTAGGATAAAATCTGTTTCACAAATAAATTAACAAAGAGTTGGTGAGAAACTATAGAAAAAGTCATTAGAGAAAATCTGATAAAAAAAAAAACTGAGGGTAAAAACCCATTATCAAATAGTCTAATTTCAGTTCTGCAATTTCAAGTGTATATTCAATCTACTCCTAGGTAGTAGGTTGGTAAACAGCAACCACCCAGGGAGGTACTACCGTCCTGCCAAGTGAGTGTACAACGAAAGCCTGTAATTGTTTTACATGATGGTAGGATTGCTGGTGTCTTTTGTCTGTCTCATAAATATGCAAGATTTCAGGTACGTCTTGCTACTTACTACTTACACTTAGGTCACACTACACATACATGTACAAGCACATATATACACACCCCTCTGGGTTTTCTTCTATTTTCTTTCTAGTTCTTGTTCTTGTTTATTTCCTCTTATCTCCATGGGGAAGTGGAACAGAATTCTTCCTCCGTAAGCCATGCGTGTTGTAAGAGGCAACTAAAATGCCGGGAGCAAGGGGCTAGTAACCCCTTCTCCTGTATATATTACTAAATGTAAAAGGAGAAACTTTCATTTTTTCTTTTGGGCCACCCCGCCTCGGTGGGATACGCCGGTGTGTTGGAAGAGAAAAAGGAGAAATTTCAATCTTTACTTGTACAACCTTTTAAAAATAGAAATATAAAAATAAAGAATAGCACTGATTGATAAATACACTGCTTTCATAAAGATATAAAAAATCAAGATAAATATTTCATCACCTGGATGCTTTGCAATGAAATCCGTTATGTCATACACTCCATGGCGATAAGCTACCCATACACGGTCTTTTACAGTGGAATTTTGGGGAAATAATCAAAGGTGTCTAGGCAACCCAGGGGCAAAAAGCCCCCCAAAGCTGTCCTCATCTTCCCCGGGCTTCTGGGGTAAACTGGCAGATCTGTAAAAAAGGCAAAAAATTAATGTTTTAATTTGCAGATTAGATACATGTTATTTTATTTACACCAAATCAAAATAAAGTAATGTATACCCCTGATGATGATATACATTAAATACAATATACTAAATTTTTTGCACAGTTTATTCACTGTATGAACTATTATGTATTATACATGTCCCTCCCTTAGTTCTCACTGAGGAAAGGTGAAAAAAAAATTAGGGGAAAAATACATTCACTATCATTCATTCATTGCCTGCCTTGCCAAAAAGCACACCGATATACAGCCAGAGACCCCCCAAAATGCAAATCCTAACCCTTAAAATTGAACATTTATGCAAAATATGGGAACTTTATTAAGGAAATTTTTGCCACAAGTGGGTTCTTCAACCAAAACAAAGAAATGTAAAGGGGAGGAGGAGTTTGAGGGGACAGTCCCCCCCGCCCGGAATAATGTGTTCGTCCATCATTTTTGTAGAGTTATGGCTTAATACTGAGTAGGCGAGTCAAAGCAGGAGGAGGCAGGTCACAGTGGGAAACATCCATTTAAATAGGTTACACCAAAGGTTTGGGTAAAACGAAGAATTCCTTTTATAAAATCCCTGATTTGCAGTGTCTGACAGATGTGGCAAATGGTTTTCAAACCATTTGCCACATCCTCACCCCTTCTTAGAATGCAGGCACTACACACACACACACCACCTCATACACTCAAATATGGCTTACCAGTTTCCCTGAGTTCATTCATAAATGTTACCTTGCTCATGCTCCAACACCTGTCTTTTCTCACCTGACTTTGTTCACCTCATACATGCAAACTTGTTGAATGGTCAAATCCCTAGCACTTGAAACATCCTTTACTCCCTCCCACCATCCCTTTAGGGATGACGCCCTGCCCCTTCTACTCTCCGTCTCAAATCTGTACTGTCACCCAATGCTACTCCATCCTCTCTAAATGCCAAAACCACATCAATAATCCCTCCTCAGCCCTCTGAATTATACTTCTGGTAACTTCCCACATTATCTTCCAATCCCCACATTCCTCTTTGGATCACAATTTTTTTTTTTTTTTTTTTTTTTTTTTGAGACAAGACCAGAGGTTAGTGTGCCGGAAAGAAGTTGTTGGCATGCCAGGTTTGGCACGCGTGCTACGGGTTGCCCACCCCTGATCTATGGCAAGATTAACAGGTGCAAGCCAGCTACACCACTTTCATTTGCAACAATATATGGATTATCAGAAAGAAGAATGCAAATCAGTTTTCAATAATAAAAATAATATAGAGTACCTGTGCGATGGTTGTAGTTGATCCAAAGAGCCACACCAGCCCCTGCTCCAACAATGGTAGCTGCCACATGGTGTTTATATCTGCTACGCTGTTCCCAGCTTTTGTGGAAGTAGTCTTGAGAGTACTTCAGCTGAGCAGCACACACATTTGTCCTTGTACAATATTTTTCTGCCAGTCTTGGGGCAAATTAATCATTAATATTTAAATATATCATTATTATGAAATTTTTTTTTTTCTGACAATCTCAAGGGATAAAATAAATCATTAATATGGAACTTGAAAATATGTAGATATCTAACTGATATTTGGTGCCAGAAAAGCAACTATACAATAACAGCATTTCTAGCTTCATTGAAGGAAGAATTTTGGGAAAGCAACAACCAGTTTTGCAAAGAGAATGAATGGGGCTAAAAAGTTCTCCTTTCCCCAATCCACTGAGAGGGAGGGTAAATTATTACTATTACATTCACTGGGGAGCATTAAACCCATATGGGTCATATGGAACCTGAGGTAATGGGAGGCATTCACACTCGATCCAAGGAAGGGGTGCATATGTCCAATTCCTTAGAACAAGAGCCCCTCACTGGCAACAAGGAACCTCCCTTGAGGGGTAGAGAGAGGAAAGGGGAGCAGGGGTAAAGAAATGTAGCATTTGCAATGCTATACAAAGTGATTAGGAGGATTTCCTAATGAAGACTTTCCCTACCATTAATGTCATACTATCATCACCGAGAACAAGAAAAACAAACTAAGCCCAAATTAGCTGTTGTCCAAAACTATAAAAGAAATAAAATATAATTTAATAGATCAAGCAACCAAAATCAATAAAATGGAAGACAGAGATAAAAAGAATAAAGAAATCAAGGATGCTCAGGGGAGGGAGAAAAAAAAAAACAGGAAAGCAAGCCCAAAATTATGCAAACCTTCAATACAACCAAGCAGATGCCCAGGATCAACACCACCATGTGAAGTGATGGTGGTAAATGTACTAGTATTGCATTCAAGATAGGTAAGCAAGAGTCAGATGCCCAAAGTAAAACCTTGTTCAAAATTAATGAATAGATTATATGAAAAAAACTCGGGCAATAACTAAAAGAAAAGCAGAACTTTATGTAAATTACATCTCATCAAATGGCATCAGGAATTTTTATTTAGGCAGGCAAATCAGTAAGCATAATAGTGAATCAAAGCCCAAAAATACTTTCTTAAATAAAAGATATAAAATTGTGAAGAGAAAAGAGGACAGGGGTTTCTAGAAGAGGGAGTGAAAGAAGACAGTGTGTGAAGTAGAGGGAAAAGGTGTTTTACAAAGCTAACAATAGACTTTTTTGTTGGAACCACATGGTGGAAATGGAAAGGGGCAGTGTTTGGAGGGTAGATCACACGTGGACAAGGATGGTGAAACAAGAGGGAAGGGAGGATGGATAGGGCAACTGGGGTAGTGTGCTATCATCATAATTATTATTACATGGATAACCTGCACTTAGGAATGGGAAAGTAATGATGAGATTTTGGTCCAACTTGGATGAGTGACAAATCATGCTTAAGCAAGAAGGGAAGGAGGCCAGAATATATAAAAGAAGGGAAGGGAGGGGTAATGGTAGTAGAAATAGAGAAGGGAAGTGGAGGGAGGTGGTAGTGGTGGTAGAAGTGGTTGTAGTAGTAGAATAGTAGTAGCAGAAGAAACAGCAGTAGTAGTAGTGATAAGACTAGTAATATTAGTGTAAACAGTATGAATGAGTGTGCACTACACTCATTGCTGCCATCTCTGGCCACCCTGTAAACTCGTCTCTTAATCTTGTTTTGACTAAAGAGGTGCCAGACAATCCATTGCCAGAAAATCAGGGTTGTATCTCTATTTTCACTGCAAGTTCATAATCACTTACTGCATATACAAGCAGAATACTTTATTCTTACCGTCCAATAAGTAGACGAGAAAGCATTTTAGTTTCTTAGGCTGAATCTGAAAAAGTGATACGACCAATGTAAGACTTTTCTGTATTCAAACAAACACATACAAAACAAACTATTTCTATAAAGTGAAGTACAGTACATTATACAATAGGGTAACTGATATACAGTAGACCATAATATTACACGGTAGTTACGTTCCTGAAAACGCCGTGTTAGGTAAATCCATGTCAGATAAACTAAAGAACTTATGGGAAAAATAGGGTTACATTCCTGGGAGCTCCAAAAAAAGCCAAACAACTTTTTTTTTTAGACCTCCAGATCTTACAAAAATAAAAGTGAAAATGAAATTGTAGTTAATTGTCACAATGTATTATTTTGTTTTTACTGTTTAAGACTACAAATGCAACAGAAATAATAGTATTTCTTACCTTAAATAGTGGGTGCTAGTGTTTGTCAATGACTGTGAAGAGAGTGGAGAGTTTTGCTGTGGCCCTACTGGGCTGAGGTGGATAGTAGGGGTTCTGGTACTAAAGTCGATGGATGTACTGGAGTGTGAATAAATTCTGTAATGGATTTACCTGGAGTAGGTTTCAGGGGTCAACACCCCCACGGCTCGGTCTGAGACCAGGCCTCATGGTGGATCAGGGTCTGATCACCCAGGCTGTTACTGCTGGCATACAAACCACAGCCCGATTGGTCAGGTACTGACTTTAGGTGCCTGTCCAGTGCCTTCTTGAAGACAACCAGGGGTCTATTGGTAATCCTCCTTATGTATGCTGGGAGGCAGTTGAACAGTCTTGGGCCCCGGACACTTATTGTGTTGTCTCTCAATGTACTCGTGGCTTCCCTGCTTTTCATCAAGGGAATATTACATCTCCTGCTGAGTCTTTTGCTTTCATAAGGAGTGATTTTTGTGTGCAGGTTTGGTGCCAATCCCTCCAGGACCTTCCAAGTGTGTATTATCATATACGTATCTCTCTCACCCGTGTTCCAGGGAATACAGATCAAGGACCTTCAACCGTTCCCAGTAATTTAGGTGCCTTATTATACTTATGTGTGCCGTGAAAGTTCTGTGTATGCTCTTCTGGTCTGCAATGTCTCCAGCCTTGAAGAGGGTCATTAGTATACAGCAGTATTCCAGCATAGAAAGCACAAGCAATTTGAAGAGGATCATGGGCTTGGCATCCCTAGTTTTGAAGGTTCTCATTATCCATCCTGTCATTTTCCTAGCAGATGAGGTAGATACAGTTTTGTGGTCTTTGATGGCGAGATCCTCTGACACTATCACTCCCATGTCCTTCACATTTCTTTTCCGCTCTACTGTATGGTTAGAATTTGTCGTATATGTACTTTGAAACATTTTTAATTTCCTCAAGTTTTCCTTATCTGAGTAGTTGAAATTTCTCCTCGTTGAAGTTCATATTGTTTTGAGTGGCTCATTTGAAGATTTGGTCGATATCTGCTTGGAGTCTTGTGATGTCTTTGATGGAGGTCACTGCCATGGCAATCCAGGTGTCATCCACAAAGGAAGACACGAAGCTATGACTTACATCTCTATGTCCGAAATGAGGATGAGGAATAGAATGAGAGCAAGTACTGTGCCCTTTGGAACAGAGCTTTTCATTGTGGCCGCCTGAGACTTTACTCTGTTTACTATTACTCTTAGTGTTCTATTTGTCAGGAAGTTACAGATCCATCTACCAACTTTTCCTGTTATTCCTTTATCACGCATTTTGTGTGCTATTACACCATGGTCACACTTGTCAAAAGCTTTTGCAGAGTCTGTGTATACTACATCTTTATTTTGTTTATCCTCAACAGCATCCAGGACCTTGTTTTAGTGGTCCAGTAGCTGGGACAGGCAGGAGTAACCTGCTCTAAATCAGGAAATCTGGCTCAAGTTCTTCTAATATTGTACAAACGAGCAGTTCATGTTCTCTCACCTACTATTTCATTACTCTTCAACAAATCACTAGAAACCAGCACTTTCCCAGCACTAATCAAGATAGCCAGGGTCACATCAATACACAAAGTGGTGACCACACAGATGTAAACAACTACAGGCCAATTTCAAACTTACCATTGCTATCCAAAATCTTTGAGACACTTATACACAAACAAACAACACAAAGCATCCTCAACCCCTGCTAATTTGGCTTCAGAAAAAATAAAAGCACAAATGACAATTGTAAAAATGCTTTACACTGCACTTGAAAAATTTCCATTAGGACCCTATCGACCTATGGAAAGCATTTGATACAGTAAACCACATTGCAGACACTGCAAGGCTCCAGGCAGACATCAACCAAATCTTTCAGTGGGCTGCAGAAAACAATATGAAGTTCAACGATGAGAAATTTCAATTACTCAGATATGGTAAACATGAGGAAATTAAATCTTCATCAGAGTACAAAACAAATTCTGGCCACAAAAATAGAGCGAAACACCAACGTCAAAGACCTGGGAGTGATCATGTCGGAGGATCTCACCTTCAAGGACCATAACATTGTATCAATCGCATCTGCTAGAAAAATGACAGGATGGATAATGAGAACCTTCAAAACTAGGGAGGCCAAGCCCATGATGACACTCTTCAGGTCACTTGTTCTATCTAGGCTGGAATATTGCTGCACACTAACAGCACCTTTCAAGGCAGGTGAAATTGCCGACCTAGAAAATGTACAGAGAACTTTCACGGCGCGCATAACGGAGATAAAACACCTCAATTATTGGGAGTGTTTGAGGTTCCTAAACCTGTATTCCCTGGAACGCAGGAGGGAGAGATACATGATTATATACACCTGGAAAATCCTAGAGGGACTAGTACCGAACTTGCACACGAAAATCACTCATTACGAAAGCAAAAGACTTGGCAGACGATGCACCATCCCCCCAATGAAAAGCAGGGGTGTCACTAGCACGTTAAGAGACCATACAATAAGTGTCAGGGGCCCGAGACTGTTCAACTGCCTCCCAGCACACATAAGGGGGATTACCAACAGACCCCTGGCAGTCTTCAAGCTGGCACTGGACAAGCACCTAAAGTCAGTTCCGGATCAGCCGGGCTGTGGCTCGTATGTTGGTTTGCGTGCAGCCAGCAGCAACAGCCTGGTTGATCAGGCTCTGATCCACCAGGAGGCCTGGTCTCAGACCGGGCCGCGGGGGCGTTGACCCCCGGAACTCTCTCCAGGTAAACTCCAGGTAAACAGCATCCTACTCCACAAACTTGAGCATTATGGCATAAGAGGCCACGCACTTACATATTTCAAATCCTACCTAACAAAGAGGCATCAATACGTCTCTGTTAAGAACATAAGAACATAAGAATGTAGGAACACTGCAGAAGGCCTACTGGCCCATACGAGGCAGGTCCTTATCAAAACAACATCTACCTAAAGCTACTCAAGAAATAACTCCCGTACCCCTTGACACCAATCAAACCCAGCCCCTCCCACTCATATATTTGTCCAGTCTCTTCTTAAAGCTACCCAAGGTCCTAACCTCTATCACCCCACTGGGAAGACTGTTCCACGCATCTACAACTCTGTTAGAAAACCAGTACTTACCTATGTCCTTTCTAAATCTAAATTTATCCAACTTAAATCCATTATTCCTGGTTCTTACCTGGTTCGACACCCTCAGTACTTTATTAATGTCTCCTTTGTTTATGCCCGTCATCCACTTATACACTTCAATGATATCTCCCCTCATTCTACGCCTCTCCAGAGAGTGGAGATTTAAGGCTTTAAGTCTATCTTCATACGGGAGGTTCCTTACACAGTAAATCATTTTAGTCATTCTTCTCTGTATGTTCTCTAATGAGTCTATGTCCATCCTGTAGTAAGGTGACCAAAACTGAGCAGCATAATCCAAATGAGGCCTCACTAGTGATGTATAGAGCTGTAAAATAACTTTTGGACTTCTGTTACTTATACTTCTTGAGATAAATCCAAGTAATCTGTTGGCCTTGTTGCGCACACTGAGGCACTGCTGTCTTGGCTTTAGATTTCTGCTTACCATGACTCCCAAGTCTTTTTCACATTCTGTATGACCGAGCTCTACTTCACCTAGATTATAGCTTCGAGGGTTATTTTCATTACCAAGGGCAAGTACCTTACACTTATCCACATTAAACTTCATCTGCCATTTCTCAGACCAAGACATTAATTTGTTCAAATCGTCCTGGAGTTCATTGATATCCTCCTCAGAGTGAATTATACGGCCTATCTTTGTATCATCAGCAAACTTACTCATGTCACTAGTAATCCCTTCATCAAGGTCATTAATGTAAATTATGAACAAGAGAGGGCCTAAAACTGATCCTTGTGGAACGCCACTAGTGACTAATCCCCATTCAGATTTCACTCCATTAATGGTAACTCTCTGCTTTCTATTGGTAAGCCATGCCTCAATCCATGCTAGAACTTTACCTCCTATACCATGAGCTGCCACTTTTCTTAAGAGTCTCTTGTGAGGTACTCTGTCGAAGGCTTTACTAAAATCCAAATAAACAATATCATATTCCTTATCACTGTCAACTGCCTCAAATGTTCTATTGAAGAACGTCAGTAAGTTTGTCAGGCAGGAACGACCTCTCGTGAATCCATGCTGAGATTCATTTATCAAGTTATGCTCTTCAAGGTGACTTCTGATAAGGACACAACCTCATCAATAAGACCACTGGATACTGGAGTACCACATGGAAGTGTCCTTGATCCCCTGCTCTTCCTCTTATACATCAATGATCTACCTACTGTTTCACAACACCTTAAGCCTATTCTCTTTTCTGACGATACAACATATGTAATCTCCCACCCTAATCTTGCCTCACTTAACACTATTGTTAATGAAGAACTAGTAAAAATATTGCCCTGGATGAATGCTAATAAACTTACACTTAATACTGACAAAACCTTTTATATTCTGTTTGGGAACAGAACAGGTGCTGCCCAGTTGAACATAACGATTGACAACACTCCTATTGCTAAACATAATGAGGGCAAATTCCTGGGCCTGCACCTTGACAGCAACCTGAAATTCAACACCCATATCCAACGAATAACAACAAAAGTATCCAAAACAGTTGGGATCTTCTCCAAGATACTTGGAGTATACCTGGAGAGGGTTCCGGGGGGTCAATGCCCCCGCAGCCCGGTCCATGACCAGGCCTCATGGTGGATCAGGCCCTGATCAATCAGGCTGTTACTGTTGGCTGCTACAGTTATAAAACCACAACATATGATATTTGAACTGTGTCCCCCACACAGTTCTTTGTGTGACCCATTTTGTGTTATCTTCTCAGATTCCCAATTCAATTCATTTTTTGTTAATAGGATACTTACTCTTTAAAAACATCTGTATTACCTTTTTCTTTCCTACTTAAGCACTGTTAAAATTCTCTTATAATCATACCTAATTTTCCCTTTTCTCCCAAACTACAAATAACAAACTAGTGTACGTTCCTACTACACTATTGTGTAATACCTTGAACCATCCCTCACTAGCGAGTTTCAACTACCTCAAATAATATTCCTATAGTGATATTAATTGCTCAAACTTTATGCTATTAGGCAATTCCTACTCTCAGATTATTTTCATATCTTAGTGACTATATTGTGTGTGCAATTAGTGTATATTTCAATTACATTATTGTTCAAGGCCCAAAACTATCTTTTGCTAGCTACTACCAACTACCTCATATTATTTTTTACTTTTTATAGTACAATAAATTGCTCAACTTATTATATATAACAAATCAGATCTTACTCCCAAATCAATATCATATCTTAGTTACTATCTGCCAATTTAACTTTGTTTACCATTATTTAATTTAGTCCATATATTTTTTCCTCCTTTATTTTAGCTTTATTATAGCTTTACATAACCTTAGTTCATATATTCACAATTGTTAAAATAATCAAGGTGCTAGTCTCAGGTGCTAAAGTGTAATAAGTTCACTATTTTGTCATTATATTCCCTAGCTCATTTATTTTATTACCACTTTATTTGTTCACCACAGTTTTTTTTAGTCCCTTTTATATTGTCTCCTTTATTTTAGCTTTAAAGAACTACCTTAGCTCAAATTTTTTACATTTGTTAAAATAACTCAGGTGCTATTTTATAGCTTCAGAATATTTACTTTTTCTTATACTTAATTCTAACTATAGATTCACTATAAATCTTATGATAACAAGCATTGATCCTGATACCAACCTCTTACTGAATGACTTAAATGAATCAAACAGGTAAACTACACAGCTGAACAATCAAAGGCACTTCTCAGAGCCAATAAAAACATAACTGTCTTTAACTACAAAATCAGATCTTTAAGTAAATATTACAATGACCTCATAGCAGAACTAAATTCCCTGCATTCCAGTATACCCATCATTACTCTCACCGAAACCTGGATAAAGCCTGATACCACAGGTGTCTATGCCATTCCTGGTTACACAGCCATACACAACTGTAGGACAGATCAACAAGGGGGTGGCACAGCTATATACTACTCAGACCAACTAGAATGTATCACTAATACTTGCACAAGGGATGAACATGGGGAGTATATAATAGCTAAATTCAAACCCAAATACCTACAAAAACCTCTCACAGTGATTAACATCTACAGAGTACCACAGTCAAACATTAGCCGTTTTAGTGGCAACCTAGGAAGTATGATAACTGATGCACGCATGAACAAAGATCACCTGCTACTCTCAGGTGACTTCAATATAAATCTCCTGCAAGACCAGGACCCACACGTTACTGAATTCACAAACACTGAGTAACTGCATGCTGCTACCAGCAACAACAAAACCTACAAGAGTTACAGAGACTAGTGTTTCCCTACTAGACCACATCTGGACCAACACCATATCCCCTTTAAAATCAGGCATAATCACAGATAATACCACAGATCACTACCCTGCCTTCCTCATCACAAACCTTGGCAAATTACCCCAAGACACTACTAAAGTCACTTTCAGACTTCACAATGAGGCAGCCATTAATAACTTCACAGCAGCAGTGACAAACATTGGCTGGCACACTGAGCTAGAAATCTATACAGATATTGACGAATGTATTAATAATTTTCTAAAAAAGACCCAATACCTTTATAACAAGCACTGCCCCCAAAAAATTAAACAGATGACAGCTAAGAGACTGAACAGTCCCTGGCTAACACCCAGCATCCTCAAATCCATAAATACAAAGCACCCATACGAAAAACAGTACAGAATGGGTCACATAACCAGAGACCAAACAAAATGTTACTCATCTATCCTAACCAGCCTGATAAGAAGGGCTAAAAAACTGTATTATGAGAACAGATTATCCAACTTACGAGGTGATATAAAAAAGACCTGGAAAACCCTATCAGCAATTCTAGGAACAAAAACGATATCACGAAATAGCGAAATTTAATTAGCAAAACCAGATGAACCCCAACTCCCACCAACTGAAACAGCAAACAGACTCAATAATTTCTTCTCCACTATAGGAAAAAACCTTGCCAATAAAATCCCAAGCTCAGATACCCCACCAAATGACTACCTCACTGGCAACTACCCTAACACACGGTTCCCAGCTCCGACTAACCCTACTGAAGTCTCCCTTATTATCAACACGCTAAAAAACACGACAGGAGATTTAAATACCTTACCACCCCTTATATACAAAAAAGTGTCACAAGTACTATCACCAATCATTGCAACACTCTTTAACAAATCCATAGAATCCTCTACCTTCCCTACAGTTCTCAAAATAGCAAGGGTCACCCCGATCCATAAAGGAGGAGACCATCTCTCTAAAATCTTCGAAAAATTAAGTCATAAGCGAATCTATTCCTGCCTCATCTCCCACAACATACTCAACCCCTGTCAATTTGGGTTCAGGCCTAATAAAAATACTAATGATGCTATTATACACATGCTAAAACACATATGCACTGCAATAGAGAAAAAAGAAGTCCCACCGGGGATCTTCATAGACTTACCTAAAGCTTTTGATACAGTTGACCATGACTTGCTCCATATAAAATTGTTGCACTATGGTATAAGAGGGCACTCCCTCAACTACCTAAAGTCTTACCTCAGCAACAATTCAAAGTTTATTCTCTATAAGGATTACAATGCTGAGTTCACAGAATTTGGTTATTGTGTGGTTTACATGTAGTAAAATAATGATTACAGAGTGTACCACTAGAACACCTAGCATGGCTAGGCATTTCGGGCAGACTTAGTTTAATTCTTAATTTTAAAATATTACAAATTATGAGGTACAGTGGACCCCCGGTTAACGATTTTAATCCGTGCAAGAGGGCTCATCGTTATGCGAAATAATCGTTATGCGAATTAATTTTCCCCATAAGAAATAATGGAAATAAAATTAATCCGTGCAAGACGCCCAAAAGTATGAAAAAAAATTTTTTTTACCACATGAAATGTTAATTTTAATACACACAAACTGAAAAAGGCATGCACAATTACATGACACTTACTTTTATTGAAGATCTGGTGATGATTGATGGGATGGGAGGAGGGGAGAGCATTATCTTCTTACTGTTTAGAAGGGGAATCCCCTTCCATTAGGACTTGAGGTAGCAAGTCCTTTTCTGGGGTTACTTCCCTTCTTCTTTTAATGCCACTAGGACCAGCTTCAGAGTCACTGGACCTCTGTCGCACAACAAATCTGTCCATAGAGCTCTGTACCTCCCGTTTCTTCAAGACTTTCCTAAAATGGGCCATAACATTGTCATTGAAATAGTCACAAGCACGGCTTGCAACAGCTGTGTCAGGTGATTTTCATCTATAAAGGTTTGCAGTTCAAACCACTCTTGCACACATTTCCTTAATCTTTGAAGTAGGCACAATGGATTCCAAAACTGGCATAGGCTTCTCAGGGTTAGCCCAAACCCTTCAAAATCTTTCTTAATTTCCATATAATTCTCACCCTTTTTACACAGGGTTGGCACTAGAAGCTTTCTTGGGGCCCATGGTCACTATTTTCCGAAACACCACCGAAAACACTGGTAATAATACGAAATATTCCGAGTGTATGCTTGGATGTTACCGCGGAGGCTGGCTGGTAAACAATGGGACGGCCGGCACATGTGAGGGCACATTGGACGCGTCTCGGACGAAAATCGGTATGCGGGTTTTTAATCGGTATTGCGGGCAAAAATTTTGCGATAAAAGTAATCGTTATGCGGAAAAATCGCTATGCGATGCCATCGTTATGCGGGGGTCCACTGTAAGTTGGTATTATGGCTAAGTGACTAAATACTAGTACTAGTTGTGAGTTTAGCAATGTGAATGCTTTTGTTTTGGCACAGTACATAGTTTCAGTATTGGAGTATCACAGGATTCATTATTTTAAGATTGAGATTAATATTTCTGTTTATGGTCAAATGGGTGAGTGAGTGTAAGTGTGAACCACCAGGTGGTATTCGTGTAGTTAGTTGATGGGGTGTATCAGGGAGATAAGTTGTTTTCTAATGGTAGTTTTGAAGGTGATGAATGTGTCTGCAGTTCTAGAGTTCTCAGGTAGGGTGTTCCAGATTTTAGGGCCTTTGACATACATTGAATATTTGTAAGGGTTTAGTCGGACACGGGGAATGTCGTAGAGATGTTTGTGTCTGGTGTTAGGCCTGTGGGTTCTGTCACAACTATCAAGAAAGCATTTTAGGTCAAGGTTGATATTGGAATTTAAGGTCCTGTAGATGTAGATTGCACAGTAGTAAGTGTGGATGTACTGAACAGGGAGTAAGTTTAGATCTATGAAGAGTGGGGGGGTGTGTTGCCAGGGATGGGATTTAGTGATTATTCTTACTGCAGCTTTTTGTTGGGTTATTATTGGCTTTAGGTGTGTTGCTGCAGTTGATCCCCAAGCACAAATAGCATAGGTGAGGTATGGATAAATAAGCGAATGGTATAGTGTGAGAAGGGCATTTTGCGGCATGTAGTATCGTATCTTGGAGAGGATCCCAACCGTTTTGGATACTTTTTTGGTTATATGTTGGATATGGGTGCTGAAATTCAGGTTGTTGTCAAGGTATAGGCCTAGGAATTTGCCCTCATTATGTCTGGTAATTAGAGTGTTGTCTATCTTAATGTTAATTTGTGCATCTCCTGCTCTGCTACCAAAAATAATATACAGTGGACCCCCGCATAACGATATTAATCCGTTCATGAGAGCTCATTGTTATGCGAAATTATCGTTATGAGAATGAATTTTCCCCATAAGAAATAATGGAAATCAAATTAATCCGTGCAACACACCCAAAAGTATGAAAAAAAAATTTTTACCACATGAAATATACATTTTCCTACACACAAAGAGAAGGATACATGCACAATAGTAGAGTAGTACATGCACAATATATATTGTGCATGTACTACTCTACTAAATGAAGAATAAATGACACCTTTATTGAAGATGCAGCAATGACTGATGAGACAGTGTGTCCTGGGAGTGCCTTTTCCTCCTGAGTACTTTAGGTCCTGTTTGGCATTTACTTCTAGAACAGGCCTTATCACACTGTGTATGCCACTACGATTCTTATATCTCTCAAACCAACCTTTGCTGGCTTTAAATTCACCAATATGAGCAATAGTTCCAGGCATTTTTCCCTGTTCACCTGGGTGTTAGTCGACTGGTGTGGGTTGCATCCTGGGAGACAAGATTAAGGACCCCAATGGAAATAAGTTAGTCTTCGATGACACTGACTTTTTTGGGTTATCCTGGGTGGCTAACCCTCTGGGGTTAATTGTTTCTTGGTATTCTCAATAAGCCACACCAACAACGGTGCTACAGCAGCAGCAGCTGACAGTGCTACAGCAGCAGCAGCTGACAGTGCTACAGCAGCAGCAGCTGACAGTGCTACAGCAGCAGCAGCTGACAGTGCTACAGCAGCAGCAGCTGACAGTGCTACAGCAGCAGCAGCTGACAGTGCTACAGCAGCAGCAGCTGACAGTGCTACAGCAGCAGCAGCTGACAGTGCTACAGCAGCAGCAGCTGACAGTGCTACAGCCAGCAGCAGCTGACAGTGCTACAGCAGAGCAGCAGCTGACAGTGCTACAGCAGCAGCAGCTGACAGACAGAGCTGCACGACAGTGCTCACAGCAGCAACACTGCAGAGCAGCAGCAGCTGACAGTGCTACAGCAGCAGCAGCTGACAGTGCTACAGCGCAGCAGCAGCAGCTGACAGTGCTACACAGCAGCAGCAGCTGACAGTGCTACAGCAGCAGCAGCAGCTGACAGTGCTACAGCAGCAGCAGCTGACAGTGCTACAGCAGCAGCAGCAGCAGCTGACAGTGCTACAGCAGCAAGCAGACTGACAGTGCTACAGCAGCAGCAGCAGCAGCTGACAGTGCACAGCAGCGCAGCTGACGTGCACAGCAGCAGCAGCTGACAGTGCTACAGCAGCAGCAGCAGCAGCTGACAGTGCTACAGCAGCAGCAGCTGACAGTGCTACAGCAGCAGCAGCAGCAGTGACAGTGCTACAGCAGCAGCAGCAGCAGCTGACAGTGCTACAGCAGCAGCAGCAGCAGCTGACAGTGCTACAGCAGCAGCAGCAGCAGCTGACAGTGCTACAGCAGCAGCAGCAGCAGCTGACAGTGCTACAGCAGCAGACAGCAGCAGCTGACAGTGCTACAGCAGCAGCAGCAGCAGCTGACAGTGCTACAGCAGCAGCAGCAGCAGCTGACAGTGCTACAAACAGCAGCAGCAGCAGCTGACAGTGCTACAGCAGCAGCAGCAGCAGCTGACAGTGCTACAGCAGCAGCAGCAGCACTGACGTGCTACAGCAGCACGCAGCAGCTGACGTGCTACAGCAGCAGCAGCAGCAGCTGACAGTGCTACAGCAGCAGCAGCAGCTGACAGGTGAGCTACAGCAGCAGCAGCAGCTGACAGTGCTACAGCAGCAGCAGCTGATGGTGCTACAGCAGCAGCAGCTGACGGTGCTACAGCAGCAGCAGGTGACGGTGCTACAGCAGCAGCAGCAGCTGACGGTGCTACAGCAGCAGCAGCAGCAGCTGACGGTGCTACAGCAGCAGCAGCAGCTGACAGTGCAGCAGCAGCAGCAGACGATGCTACAGCAGCAGCAGACGATGCTACAGCAGCAGCAGACGATGCTACAGCAGCAGCAGACGATGCTACAGCAGCAGCAGACGATGCTACAGCAGCAGCAGACGATGCTATAGCAGCAGCAGCAGCAGACGGTACTACAGCAGCAGCAGCAGCAGACGGTACTACAGCAGCAGCAGCAACTGATGGTGGTACAGCAGCAGCAGCAGCTGATGGTGCTACAGCAGCAGCTGACAGTGCTACAGCAGCAGCAGCATCAGCAGTTGACCATGGTACCACAGTATTTCGACAATATTTCTCACCCTTTTTACCACAGGGTTGGCACTAGAAGCTTTCTTGGGGCCCATGGTCACTTATTTTGCAGATAAAATCACCAAAAACACTGTAATAATACGAAATGTTACGATTGTATGCTTGGATGTTACCGTGGAGGCTGGCTTGTAAACAATGCCACCGGCGGAACATGTGAGGCTGGCTCAGGCCACACATTAGACGCGTCTCGGACGAACAGCGTTGAGCGGGTTTTTTAGCGGTATGCGAGGCAAAATCTTAGCGATAAAATGTATCAGTATGCGGATTTAACGTTATGTAAGGCCAACGGTATGCAGGAGTCCACTGTAGTAGGTTTTGTCAGTGTTAAGCGTAAGTTTATTGGCTGTCATCCAAGTCGATATTTTGATCAGCTCCTCGTTAACAATGGTGTTGAGGGTGGCAAGATTAGGGTGAGAGATGACATAAGTCGTGTCGTCAGCAAAGAGAATGGGTTTCAGGTGTTGGGATACGTTTGGAAGATCATTGATGTATATGAGGAAGAGCAGGGGATCAAGGACACTTCCCTGCGGAACTCCAGTATCAAGTGGCCGAGTTGTTGATGTTGTGTCTTTAATGGTGACATACTGATACCTATTAGTAAGGTAAGATTTGAAATAAGCAAGCGCATGGCCTCTTATACCGTAATGGTCAAGTTTGTGGAGTAGGATGTCGTGGTCTACTGTGTCGAAAGCTTTTCTTAGGTCAATAATAATCCCTAGTGGATATTCCTTATTTTCCAATGCTGTGTAAAGCAGATCTAGCATTTTTATGATTGCATCATTAGTGCTCTTATTTTTCCTGAATCCAAATTGGCAGGGGTTGAGTATGTTTTGTGCCATTATAAACACACACAAGCCAATATGTGTACACAAATGGGGCAAACTCTTCAGCACAGCCAATTACAGTTGGTGTCCCACAGGGAAGTGTCCTAGGCCCTCTTCTCTTTCTCATATACATAAATGACCTACCAAATGCATCGCAACTACTCAAACCCACACTATTTGCAGATGACACTACATACGTCTTCTCTCACCCGAGCCCAGTCACGCTAGCCAATACTGTAAATACCGAATTACAGAAAATATCTACCTGGATGAGTACTAACAAACTTACACTAAACATTGACAAAACCTACTTCATTCAGTTTGGTAACAGAGCTACAGACGTCCCTCTTGACATAATGATAAATGGATCACCTATCACAAAACTCACAGAGGGAAAATTCTTAGGAATCCACCTTGATAATAGACTCAAATTTCAAACACATATACAACAAATTTCCAAAAAAATTTCCAAGATCGTAGGCATACTATCAAAGATACGGTACTATGTTCCACAGTCAGCCCTCCTGGCCCTATATCACTCACTTATTTACCCCTATCTCACCTATGGAATTTGTGCATGGGGCTCAACAACAATAAACCATCTCAGACCATTAATTACCCAACAAAAGGCTGCAGTCAGAATGATAAAAAATTTCCACTACAGGCAGCACACTCCACCAATATTCAAAACTCTAAACCTACTTACCATTCAAAACATCCATATTTATTACTGCACCTACTACATTCATAGAACACTTAATTCTGATATAAACCCTCCCTTCAAACGTCTCCTTACCAACCTCAACAGAACACATGACCATAACACAAGGCACAGGTCACTCTTTGATGTTCCTCGAGTCCATCTCACGCTATGCAAAAACTCAATGCACATAAAAGGCCCTAAAATCTGGAATTCATTACCTGTGAATATAAAAGAAACACTGTCTGTTTATAAATTCAAGTGTCTTCTCAAAATCACTTACTCACCCACAACTAAATAAATACTGAATAATTGTATCTCATAAATGTTTCTCATTATTGTATCTCATAAATGTCTAACCTGTGACCCAATCAAACTATTTTTTAATTACATTACCTAACAGAATACTCCATTCTACTGAATGCTCAGCAACACAGTAAATGACCATATGACCTGTCTTTGTAATACTCATTTGTGCTAAATTGTTATCGGTTTACAATAATGTTTTTACCACTGAATATATCATTGCTTAGTTAATCTTAAGTTAATTTTAAGCCTGCTCATAATGCTCTGCATACAAGACTTTTTTTTCACCTGAGCTGCCTCCTGGGGTGATCTCTGCTAAAATATTGTTTGCTATACTCCTTCATTTTAGGTGTCTCAAGTTGAAATCTCCTAGTACATAGTAAGGTGTTTGGGGCAGGAGTTGGGAGATTTTCCAGTGGTCAACTTTCAAAAGCTGCTCCTGGAACTGCTGGGAAGTTGTATCTGGAGGCTTGTACACCGCCACAATGACAAGGTTTTGGTTTTCAGTCTTTACTGCCAAAACTTCAACTACATCATTTGACGAGTTTAGTAGTTCTGAGCAAGTGACTCTGATATACAGGCCAACCCCTCCTTGTTGCCTGTTTAGTCTGTCACATCTGAACAGGTTATAACCTGGGATCCATATTTCATTGTCATAATGATCCTTTATATGGGTCTCTGTGAATGCTGCAAGCATTGCATTTGACTCCTCGGGTAGTCCCTTGACGCAAGGAATTTTGTTGTTTTTTTGACGGCTTTAGACCCTGTATATTTGCAAAGACAAATGTCATCATATTGGTGAAATTTTGGGGGGTTTTATTTGCTGGCTCTAATATCAGTTGTTCTGGAGTGGAGGCCAATGTCTGTGCCTCTGCTCCAAAAGTGTTTTCAGTTGGTGCAGGATTATTGTCATTTCTTGCCAGTCTTTTTTTCCTCCTGGCCCTAAAAAAAACTGTCCCTGGAGTGGTTGTGGCTCCCCTCTTTTGTTTCCCATAGTCTGGCTGTCTGTGCCATCTTGTCCCCTTTAGATGATGTGCCTGGCAGCATGCGTTGTAGCATTTTCTTTCATGGACTGACGAGTGACACGTTTTTGGATGAAATAAATTACAGGGCTATTTTACCCTGCAGTACATTATACAGCTGACAGTAAGGTATCAGCTGTTCTAGACACCATTTCACAGACCTGCATCTAGATTTGTCAGGGTCCTCTTCAGTGAAAAAGTCTAACTTTAATCAGTAAGTCAGTCAGCAAATCAGTCAAGTCAGTCAGTCAAGTCTGTAAAGTTAGTAGGCAAGTCAAGTCAGTCTAGTCAGTCAAGTAGGTCAGTCAAGTCAACCAAGTCAGTCAGTTATTCATCACAAACTCATATTTACCTCATTCTTTTTAATCATACAAACTAACGCTTCATTAAGGCCACAGGCTATCTCCTGTCTAATATCCCTATTTTCTTTAATTCTAAGATTTAAACACTTACACCTTTTATTGCCACTTCCAGCAACACTTGTATGCTTACTGGGTGCTAGGATTGCTTGGCAGATACAAGATATGCCAATTACAAGATCAAAGCACAATTCTGTCCTAAGACAGAATGGAACTGGACACGTATTCATGAAGGCTGGGGTGGTGGTGACAGGAGTGTCGGGGGTTGCAGGGGATGGCAGTAGGTTTCCCCCGCTGACCCACAACAAGGCTGCATCTTGAGCTGGGGAAATTTTTTCCGCACTCGCAAACGGAACAGTGTTATGTTAATTTTACGAAGTGTTGTATAAAATTGTGCCACAATTTTTCAATAGTGCAAAAACAAAAATGTGGCAAATAAATCCGTGTAGTATAATGGCCTACTGTATATAAACTACTTTAAAGAAAGCCCCCCTTATTATGAAAGGCATATTGGTAGCCTTATAACTAAATTATGATTACTAGTACAGGTTTCAAGGTTTCAAAAACTGTTCAGCATTATAAATTGTTGTTGAGATCACATTAAGGTAAGGTGGTGTTTTTAACAGAAACTATGAAGTATCTGGCAGACTGAAAGAGACTCTGGAATCTTTAGGCACACAGTTCTAGATTTTAGGCCCTTTTATGAGCATTGAGGTTTTTAAGCAAGTAGGTAAGTTTATTTAGGTAGAGGTATATGTAAGAACAATTACCATATCACAGTTTATCATATGTGTAAATTACCTAGGGTAACCCAAAAAAGTCAAAGTGGCTTATTGACAGCTCTGTTTGCGACTTGATAAAGCCCACTGCGTGGGCAAAACATTGTCAATAAAGGATCACATTATACTGCTTAAGTGTTTATATTTCCATCATGACTTATTTCCATTGGGAAAACAAGGACCCCAATAAGTTGCTTTGTCTGACTTTTTTTTTTTTTTGGGGGGGGGGGGTTTGATAACTGTATTTATATGTACCTGGAGAACCAGGCCTACCAGGCCTGTAGACAAAGCTCTGCTTCACACGCTGAGGGTCTATGGTTCGATTCCCAGCAAGGGTGAAAACAATGGGCGTGTTTCCTTACACCTGTTGTCCTTGTTCACCCATGAGTAAAATGGGTACTTGGGTGTTACTTAGCTGGTGTGGATCGCATCCTGGGACAAAATTTACCTAATTTGCCTGAAATGCTCTGAATAACAAGTGGCTTTCTATATACACGTAGTAGTATGTCACTGATGTCAGCTAGACCTGTATATCTGGTTTACCTGGAGAGGGTTTTAGGGGTCAACGCCCCCAAAGCTTGGTCTGAGACCAGGCCTCATGGTGGATCAGGGTCTGATATTATTTATTATATTATTTAAGAGCCCCTCACCAGGATCAACGCACCTCCCTCCCTTGAGGGGACTCAACCTGTAACAATTTCTTAACTTTTGAAGAAAAAAAAAAAATAGGCTGTAAGAGTTTTATGCCAGGATGTACGTGATAATAATATTAATGTCACATATTTCTTAATTTAGGGATTAGTTTACATTTTTCAGAGAGCATATTTTTTGTTACTTTGGTTTAGTTTAGGGTTCTTTGTGGTAATTAAGAATAGCAATGACAAACCTGGCACTGAATGCCTCTTAACACATTCCATGCATCTCCCAATTACCTAAATCTTAACACTTCAAAGTTCATACACAACTTAATACTACATTGTAGTATAAATACCTGCACAAAACTATACTGCCTTACACCACATTGTAGCATTCTCATACTGTAAACTACTTTCACCAACGCTCAATATTATACATGTATTCCAATAATATAACTTAAATATTTACTACTGATATACACAACCTACAAAATACTTTAAAATTATCCCAAATGTAATATTCCCAAATTGTAACTTGAGTAAACTTAGTCTCTACTATAAATAAAAACAGATGTACAACTTCAACTATGATCAATTTCTCTAGCATTATTAAGTAGTCTTTAAGCCATTAATTTAGTCTGGTCATAATGTCATGGTATGATAGTGGCTCTTTGAACTGCAACTCATTATTGTAACTACTAATATAAACTTGCAAAGAAATAAAAATTGTATTGTATTGTATACCTATGGAATTTGTGCATGGGGCTCAACAAGAAGTAACCATCTCAGACCACTAATTACCCAACAAAAGGCTGCAGTTAGAATGATAACAAATTCTCACTACAGGCAGCACACTCCACCAATATTCAATATACTAAACCTACTCACCATACAAAACATCCATACTTATTACTGCACCTATTACATACATAGAACACTTAACTCTGATATTAACCCTCCCCTCAAACATCTCCTTGCCAACCTCAACAGAACACATGACCATAACACAAGGCACAGAACACTCTTTGATGTTCCTCGTGTCCATCTCACGCTATGCAAAAACTCAATGCACATAAAAGGCCCTAAAATCTGGAATTCATTACCTGTAAATATAAAAGAAACACTACCTGTTTATACATTCAAGTCTCTTCTCAAAGATCACTTACTCACTCAAAACCAAATAAATACTGAATAAGTGAACCTTATAAATTGTATATCCTAAATGTTACTCACAATTATATCACACAAATGTTAAACCTAACTTTGTTATTTTTTTAAATACACTACCTAACAGAATACTCCATTCTACTGAATGTACAGCAATACATGCAACCATATGACCTGTCTTTGTAATACTCATTTGTGCTTTATAATTATCTGTTTACATTAATGTTTTATCACTGATTTCATCATTGCTTAGTTAATCTTAAGTTAATTTTAAGCCAGCCCGTAATGCTATGCATATAAGTGGCCTTGGCATGATGCTCTTACCTGTATTTTTTTGTACCTCTGTATGTATGCTCAAATTACTAAATAAATACATATTCAACTTTTGACTGTAAAAAAAAAAATTGACATTATGAAAATGACCTTATACATTGATACTACTGGAAGTAAGTCACATTATCATTGGTTAAATTCTGCGTAATTTACTACGCAGCCACTTGTACTTTAAAATTATAAATGATACCTAAATAAAAACTAACCTAGCTTCGAGGCCTCTAATTTTTATTGACTACCTCCTATAGCGGGGATATGGGGATGTAAATTATCACGGGGAAGTGACAGTAGGACTGAGCCAAAGAAGATCAGGTCAGTGACACGCATCAAGGATCACTCATACCTGTACGCTAGCTGAATACCTATTATATAAACCAGTTACCATCCACCTGTCAGTATATGGATACATATATTTATCACCACAAAGAACGCCATGTTTCCACTCTTACCTGCTACTAGATTTAAAGATGATAAAGAATTGTTTTTGTCTAAATAAAGTAGTAGTGTAGTGTTGTAGGAGTGCAAGACTGGTGCTCTCCCCAGGACACCTGCCTGTCTACTGCTGCATCTCCTCCACTTGCTCCTTATGTTGCTTTGCTCTGACATGATGGAGTCATCTTTATAAAATTCCATGTATTTTGTGCATGGGTTAGGTCAACTTGAGAGACGATAATTTCTAGGTGATAACTCCAGCACTGCTGGAAGGAAACTTTTGAAGCTGATGTACCTGATGAACCCCATAATGACGATATCCTCATTGACCTACTGAAGTTTCGTAACTTGGTCTGATACTGCGCACAAGCTCCACCATGTGTAACTGTCATATAGAATAGGGTAGCAACACACTGCTGTTGTACCCAGTTTTGCTTTAAATAATATCGATGACATTAAGTGGCTTTCTTGCTTTATCTTATTTCGATCCAATAAACTGAACCTCTCCTTTACCTCCCTTTTCCAATCCCAAGGCGCTGTATGACACCTACGGGTTCAGGGCTTCCTTCCAAATTTAATAATAATAATAATAATAATAACAATAATTCAAAACAAACTTTATTTTTTCCTGTAGTATTACAAAATGTAGTTTACACGTAATAAAATAGTTTGTTTGTTGGGTTTATCAGGGCCACTGACAGCTTATGCCGTATCGAGCCTGACTTCCCAATGTTAAGTCTTCAGGTACAGATATACATAAATACAGTTACATAAATTATCATACACAGCAGCATATGTGTAGTTACCTAGGATAATCCAAAAAAGTCAAAGCGACTTATTGGGATCCTTGTAATAATTGTTGTTTAAACTTTAAAGTTATAACTGGAAAGTAATTTAACTATGCGAAAAATAGTTACAAAAAGAAGATATACTAAGGATAAGGTAAAATCAGTTCTGTATATTAATATTAAAGATAGGATCAGATTACAGTACATGTATTTTAGATATACAAGATTCATTACCTTTGTAACTTGTGAATTCATTACCTTTGTACCTTGTTCAGCTGGAGTTTACCTGGAGTTCCGGGGGTCAACGCCCCCGCGGCCCGATCTGTGACCAGGCCTCCTGGTGGATCAGAGCCTGATCAACCAGGCTGTTACTGCTGGCTGCACGCAAACCAACGCACGAGCCACAGCCCGGCTGGTCAGGAACCGACTTTAGGTGCTATCAAAACTTTGGGCCCATTATGTACCTCTGTAATCTTTTGACTACCGCCCACAGGATGGGTATGGAGTGCATAATAAACATATTAAACTAAAAGAATTCATTCTCTTCTCTTTCTGTAGCTACATTCATTAGGTACCTCTTGGCTCTCTTAAACTTGCCCATGCTATGACAGGCTTTGACATGTGCAGGTAGTCTGGTCCACTTTATTGTTGCACAATAAAATGTTTGAAGCCTGACCATTGACTGTGGGTACTGTAAAGTTGTTCTCCCTTCCCCTAGTACTATAACTGCTTAATAATAATAACATCTTTATTTCTACAAGTACATGTACAAAGTATACAGTTCTAGCTGACATCAACAAAACCCCCCGGACATTGGTGTACCACAGGGAAGCGTTCTTGGCCCCCTCCTTTTCCTTTTCTACATCAACGACTGTTGTTAGGTAAGACACATATGCAACGACTCCCCAAGCCTGTCAAAACAACTTACGTCTGTTTGCTGACGACACGACTGTTGTCATCTCCCACCCTTATCTAACCTCACACACACACACACACACACACTCATACACAAGTGCAAGTCAAAGCAGCAGAGGCTAGGATACAGAGTTTAGAAGAGGAACTGAAAAATCTGAAACAGCCTAAAGAACTAAAGAACATTTTGGGATTGACATCAGAGACTGCTGCCTCAGTCACAAATAAGGGGACTGTAGGGAAAGAAGGAGCAAAACTGCATGTAGAAGCTCTATCAGAGGAGACTGTAGTAAATGAAAGAGCTAAGCTATATGTGGAGGCCCTAACAGACCACAGCAGAGCCCAGGGAAAGCCGAGAAGGGAAAATGACAGGCCACTGAGCCCAAGTACATTAGCTAGTGAAACTGAAGAAAGGAAAGCTGCAATGGAGGAAATCAAATTGAATGAGGGGATACACAAGGATATGCAGTGGGAGAATGAAAGGGTGAGGTCAGTCTTTGTGTATGGGCTCCAGGAAGTTGAAGGGGAAACATATGAAGCAAGAAAACAAGGGAAAAAAAAAGCAATTGAAAGCATCATAAAAGCAATAGGAGAAGACGACATGACCCAGCTGGAAAATTTTCGGAGAATAGGGGGGTTTGTAAAAAAAAGAACCCGGCCAGTGAAAGTGGCCTTCAAGGCAGAATCGACTCAGAACAGGATCCTGCAGGAGAAAGCACGATTAAGGGACATGCCGGCATACAGGAAGGTGTATCTCGACCGCGGCAGAACACAAGAAGAAAGGCAGAAACTGAGAGAGATGGTACAAAGGCGAAAGGAGGAAAGAGAGGGGATGGAGAAGACAGACAGGAGATCCCAGACCCAGGAAGAAGATCAATTACAGCCTCCCTCTCAACTTCCTATAGAAGCCTCCCAACCAGGTCAACTCCAGTGCAACCAAACACTCTAAACCAAAACACCCATGCCACATCCAATGCCCCCACCCACTGCATTACAAACTCCACCCCCACAGCAACCACCCATAGTTCCTTATCAGGTCTCCCACTTCCCCAACCCCAATATACCTCCCAGACCACAGTCTTAGAAAAGAAGTTGAAGGTGTGGTATACAAATGCAGATGGAATAACAAATAAGTATGAGGAGTGGCATGAAAGAATCAAGGAGACATCCCCAGACATAACAGCACTCACAGAAACAAAACTCACCAGAATAATAACAAATTCAATCTTTCCATCTAGATATCAAATCCTCAGGAAAGACAGAGGGAGGAGAGGGGGAGGAGGAGTTGCACTGCTCATTAAAAACCAGTGGGGGGTTGAGAAAATGGAAGGAATGGATGGCACGGGCGAAAGGGACTACTTAGTAGGAACAATCCAGTCTGAGGGACATAAGGTGATAATTGCAGTAATGTACAACCCACCACAGAACTGCAGGAGGCCAAGAGAAGAATATGATGAGAGCAACAGAGCAATGGTCGACACACTAGCCGAGGTGGCCAGGAGAGCACACATGGGGGGAGCAAAGTTACTAGTTATGGGTGGATTTCAATCACAAGGAGATTGACTGGGAAAACCTGGAGCCCCATGGGGGTCCCAAAACATGGAGAGCCAAGATGATGGATGTGGTACTGGAAAACCTCATGCATCAACATGTTAGAGACACTACCAGAGAGAGAGGAGAGGATGAACCAGCAAGACTGGACCTTGTATTCACCTTGAGTAGTTCGGACATCGAGGATATCACGTATGAAAGGCCCCTGGGAGCTAGTGATTATGTGGTTCTGTGCTTCGACTACATAGTTGAGCTCCAAGTGGAGAGAGTAGCAGGAATAGGTTGGGAAAACCCAAACTACAAAAGGGGGAACTACTCAGGCATGAGGAACTTCCTTCAAGACATTCAGTGAGAGAGGGAACTGACAGGAAAACCAGTACACGAAATGATGGACTATGTGGCAACAAAATGCAAGGAGGCAGAGGTGAGGTTTGTTCCCAAGGGAAACAGAAATAATGGGAAGAACAGAACGAGTCCTTGGTTCACCCAAAGGTGTAGCAAGGCAAAAACTAGGTGTACTAGAGAATGGAAAAGGTACAGAAGACAGAGAACTCAGGAAAATAAAGATTAGCCAAAGAGCCAGAAACGAATATGCACAGATAAGAAGGGAGGCTCAGCGACAATATGAAAATGACATAGCATCAAAAGTCAAGACTGACCCGAAGCTGTTGTACAGCCACATCAGGAGGAAAACAACAGTCAAGGACCAGGTAATCAGACTGAGGAAGGGTGATGGGGAGTTCACAAGAAACGACCGAGAGGTATGTCAGGAGCTCAACACGAGATATAAAGTAGTATTTACAGTGGAAACCAGTAGGACTCCAGGAAATCAGAACAGGGGGGTACACCAGCAAGTGTTGGATGAGGTACATATAACCAAGGAGGAGGTGAAGAAGCTGCTATGCGAACTTGACACCTCAAAGGTGGTGGGACCAGACAACATCTCTCCGTGGGTCCTTAAAGAGGGAGCAGAGATACTGTGTGTGCCATTAACAAAGATCTTTAACACATCATTTGAAACTGGGCAACTCCCCGAGGTATGGAAGATGGCAAATGTAGTCCCAATTTTTAAAAAGGGAGACAGACATGAGGCACTAAACTACAGACCTGTATCATTAATGTGTATAGTATGCAAGGTCATGGAAAAGATCATCAGGAGGAGAGTGCTGGAGCACCTGGAAAGAAACAAGTGTATAACTGACAACCAGCACGGTTTCAGGGAAGGAAAATCCTGTGTCACAAACCTACTAGAGTTTTATGACAAGGTGACAGAAGTAAGACAAGAGAGAGAGGGGTGGATCGACTGCATTTTTTTGGACTACAAGAAGGCCTTCGACACAGTTCCTCACAAGAGGTTACTGCAAAAGCTAGAGGATCAGGCACACATAACAGGAAAGGCACTGCAATGGATCAGAGAATACCTGACAGGGAGGCAACAGCGAGTCATTGTACGTGACGAGGTGTCAGAGTGGGCTCCTGTGACAAGCGGGGTTCCACAGGGGTCAGTCCTAGGACCTGTGCTGTTCTTGGTATATGTGAATGACATAACGGAAGGGATAGACTCAGAAGTGTCCTTGTTTGCGGACGATGTGAAGTTAATGAGAAGAATCAAATCGGATGAGGATCAGGCAGGACTACAAAGAGACCTGGACAGGCTACAAGCCTGGTCCAGCAACTGGCTCCTTGAGTTTAACCTCGCCAAATGCAAAGTCATGAAAATTGGGGAAGGGCAAAGAAGACCGCAGACACAATATAGTTTAGATGGCCAAAGTCTGCAAACCTCACTCAAGGAAAAAGATCTGGGGGTGAGTATAACACCGAGCATATCTCCTGAGGCGCACATCAATCAGATAACTGCTGCAGCATACGGGCGCCTGGCAAACCTACGGATAGCGTTCCGATACCTCAGTAAGGAGTCGTTCAAGACTCTGTATACCATTTACGTCAGGCCCATACTGGAGTATGCAGCACCAGTTTGGAATCCACACCTAGTCAAGCACGTCAAGAAATTAGAGAAAGTGCAAAGGTTTGCAACAAGACTAGTCCAGAGCTACGGGGATTGTCCTACGAAGAAAGGTTGAGGGAAATCGGCCTGACGACACTGGAGGCCAGGAGGGTCAGGGGAGACATGATAACGACATATAAAATACTGCGCGGAATAGACGAGGTGGACAAAGACGGGATGTTCCAGAGATGGGACACAGACACAAGAGGTCACAATTGGAAGTTGAAGACTCAGATGAATCAAAGGGATGTTAGGAAGTATTTCTTCAGTCATAGAGTAGTCAAGCCGTGAAATAGCCTAGAAAGTGAAGTAGTGGAGGCGGGAACCATACATAGTTTTAAGGCGAGGTATGATAAAGCTCATGGAGCAGGGAGAGAGAAGACCTAGTAGCAATCAGTGAAGAGGCGGGGCCAGGAGCTATGAATCGACCCCTGCAACCACAAATAGGTGAGTACAAATAGGTGAGTACACACACAGAGGGGCTTGGACTCGACCCCTGCAATCTCAACTAGGTGAGTGCACACACACACACACATAGGCCCATACTGGAGTATGCAGCACCAGTCTGGAACCCACACCTGGTCAAGCACGTCAAGAAGTTAGAGAAAGTACAAAGGTTTGCAACAAGGCTAGTCCCAGAGCTCAAGGGAATGTCGTACGAGGAAAGGTTAAGGGAAATCGGACTGACGACACTGGAGGACAGAAGGGTCAGGGGAGACATGATAGCGACATACAAGATACTGCGGGGAATAGACAAGGTGGACAGAGATAGGATGTTCCAGAGAGGGGACACATGGACAAGGGGTCACAACTGGAAGCTGAAGACTCAGACGAGTCACAGGGACGTTAGGAAGTATTTCTTCAGTCATAGAGTTGTCAGCAAGTGGAATAGCCTAGCAAGTGAAGTAGTGGAGGCAGGAACCATACATAGTTTTAAGAAGAGGTATGACAAAGCTCAGGAAGCAGAGAGAGAGAGGATCCAATAGCGATCAGTGAAGAGGCGGGGCCAGGAGCTGAGTATCGACCCCTGCAACCACAATTAGGTGAGTACAATTAGGTGAGTACACACACACACACACACACACACACACACACACACACACACACACACACACACACACACACACACACACACACAGATGTATCACAGTGGGCACCTGTGACGAGCGGGGTCCCACAGGGGTCGGTCCTAGGACCAGTGCTATTTTTGGTGTATGTGAACGACGTGACGGAAGGGTTGGATTCAGAAGTGTCCCTGTTTGCAGATGATGTGAAGTTAATGAGGAGAATTAAATCTGATGAAGACCAGGCAGGACTTCAAAGAGACCTGGACAGACTGGACACATGGTCCAGCAAATGGCTTCTCGAATTTAATCCTGCCAAATGCAAAGTCATGAAGATAGGGGAAGGGCACAGAAGACCACAGACAGAGTATAGGCTAGGTGGCCAAAGACTGCAAACCTCACTCAAGGAGAAAGATCTTGGGGTGAGTATAACACCGAGCATGTCTCCGGAAGCACACATCAATCAGATAACTGCTGCAGCATATGGGCGCCTGGCAAACCTGAGAACAGCATTCCGATACCTTAGTAAGGAATCATTCAAGACACTGTACACCGTGTATGTCAGGCCCATACTGGAGTATGCAGCACCTGTTTGGAACCCGCACTTGATAAAGCACGTCAAGAAACTAGAGAAAGTACAAAGGTTTGCGACAAGGTTAGTTCCAGAGCTAAGGGGAATGTCCTATGAAGAAAGATTAAGGGAAATCGGCCTGACGACACTGGAGGACAGGAGGGTCAGGGGAGACATGATAACGACATATAAAATACTGCGTGGAATAGACAAGGTGGACAAAGACAGGATGTTCCAGGGAGGGGACACAGAAACAAGAGGCCACAATTGGAAGTTGAAGACACAAATGAGTCAGAGAGATAGTAGGAAGTATTTCTTCAGTCATAGAGTTGTAAGGCAGTGGAATAGCCTAGAAAATGACGTAGTGGAGGCAGGAACCATACACAGTTTTAAGACGAGGTTTGATAAAGCTCATGGAGCGGGGAGAGAGAGGGCCCAGTAGCAACCGGTGAAGAGGCGGGGCCAGGAGCTAGGACTCGACCCCTGCAACCACAAATAGGTGAGTACAAATAGGTGAGTACATCCTCCTTAATAGAGCAAAATGGTTCAGATATGTCGATGATATTCTATGTCTTATGCCCAAGAATGTAGATATACACCATTTCCTTGGCAAATTAAATAGCTTAGCCCATTCTATAAACTTTACTGTTGAATTTGAGGAAAATAACACATTGCCTTTTCTAGATGTTTTAATTATTAAGAGTAATAATGAATTCAAATTTAAATGAAGAAATATCCAAAATTTATGAAATAGCCAATGATCTGAAATACCCGAGAAATGTAATTGATAAATCATTTAAAATTGCTAGAAATACTTTTTACAACCCAAAAAGGGACAACCAACCTTATTCAACTAAAAATATGTTGGTTCTCCCTTACCATGAAAACTTGGTTGATATGCCTTCTCTTCTTAAGACTTTTAATATTAAAGTTGTATTTAAAAATCTGACAAGGATGTCAGCCACAGCACCGTGTCTTCCTTTGCAGATCACACCCGAATCTGCATGACAGTGTCTTCCATTGCAGACACTGCAAGGCTCCAGGTGGACATCAACCAAATCTTTCAGTGGGCTGCAGAAAACAATATGAAGTTCAACGATGAGAAATTTCAATTACTCAGATATGGTAAACATGAGGAAATTAAATCTTCATCAGAGTACAAAACAAATTCTGGCCACAAAATAGAGCGAAACACCAACGTCAAAGACCTGGGAGTGATCATGTCGGAGGATCTCACCTTCAAGGACCATAACATTGTATCAATCGCATCTGCTAGAAAAATGACAGGATGGATAATGAGAACCTTCAAAACTAGGGAGGCCAAGCCCATGATGACACTCTTCAGGTCACTTGTTCTATCTAGGCTGGAGTATTGCTGCACACTAACAGCACCTTTCAAGGCAGGTGAAATTGCCGACCTAGAAAATGTACAGAGAACTTTCACGGCGCGCATAACGGAGATAAAACACCTCAATTACTGGGAGCGCTTGAGGTTCCTAAACCTGTATTCCCTGGAACGCAGGAGGGAGAGATACATGATTATATACACCTGGAAAATCCTAGAGGGACTAGTACAGAACTTGCACACGAAAATCACTCACTACGAAAGCAAAAGACTTGGCAGACGATGCACCATCCCCCCAATGAAAAGCAGGGGTGTCACTAGCACGTTAAGAGACCATACAATAAGTGTCAGGGGCCCGAGACTGTTCAACTGCCTTCCAGCACACATAAGGGGGATTACCAACAGACCCCTGGCAGTCTTCAAGCTGGCACTGGACAAGCACCTAAAGTCAGTTCCTGATCAGCCGGGCTGTGGCTCGTACGTTGGTTTGCGTGCAGCCAGCAGCAACAGCCTGGTTGATTAGGCTCTGATCCACCAGGAGGCCTGGTCACAGACCGGGCCGCGGGGGCGTTGACCCCCGGAACTCTCTCCAGGTAAACTCCAGGTATATATTATATATATATATATATATATATATATATATATATATATTATATATATATATATATATATATATATATATATATATATATATATATATATATAGCGTGACAGTGTCAGCGTGCCTCGTTGTGCTCCCGGTTTTCTGGTGTTTTCACGGTGAATTTGTAAATGAAGTGATAAGCCTATAGAGGAAGGTGCCAGAAGTCGCCAGAAACTTACCACAGGTCAGCTGTTTTTAATAATCTTCCTGGCCTGCTAGTGTACTGCATATAATCTAGTGATACCAGTGAATAGCAGAATACAGTGTTGTAGTAGCAACTAACCAGTATTATAATGGTACTTAGTGGAGTGGAGTGACTTTCATTAGTTTCTTTTTCTTGAAATACGAGATGTTACTGTGAATTTCATACAACCTGTAGTTACCAGCGGTCGCAATATACACAACGAGAAGCAATTATTACTACAGAAAAAGCGTCCTTCCTCCAAAACTTGCACCAGTCAACTATAGTGATAATATAGCATTTATTGTGGTGGAGAAGAAAAAAAAAATAGAGAAGCTAGATACAGCGATTGATAAACAAGGGTGGAGGTCGACCGTTCATCATTGTAGGAGTGCCAGCAGTCACCGGCTCTTCAACACGCAAGTTATACTTTTGTATCAATCAAATCACATATTACTCGGGTAGATAATTTCCAGTAGATCCTTCATGTGTTAGCTCAAATCACCGACCAGTATGGTTTAAATAAGTGACCCACTGATCAGATCAGATAGACTGGTCCGAACCCTTGACTGGTCCGAACCCTTGACTGGTCCGAACCCTTGACTGGTCCGAACCCTTGACTGGTCCGAACCCTGGACTGGTTTCAAACGGTTTCGTTGTGCACCACCTAGCAGGTTATTAATAGAATATTCAATAGGTTGCTAGTAGAATTGCAGTAAATCAACCATTCAAATCATTATGAAGCTGTGTGTAGTCTGTGGTCAGTCAAAATAACGGGCTTCCACATGCATAAATTGTCATTTCTGTGGAAATTGGTGTCACGCCCCTTGTGCAGATATCCAAGAACTAGCTACAAGCAGTATTAAAACAGGGAAGTGTTTTTGGGTATGCCCAAATGAGATAAATCTGTGGACTAAAATCACAAGGGTATTAAAAGAGGTCAACATCAAAGCTGCTTTCATAGAAAACCTGGAAGCTTTCTACAACAGATGGGAGCAAAAAAAGCCCGGGGTGAAGGGTACTCCCCTTGATACGCCATGTAGCCCAAAAAACTGAAAAGGCTGGAGTTGATGCCCCCGGTAGTCAGTAAAGGGGGGGTGATAGTGCTGCCCTTTGGGAGACAGAAAATGGGGGAACCCTGGGGGGGTGCTGCCCTGGGAGACATTTAAGGGGAAGCTAGAGGTCCCTGTCCGGGGAAAGACAGAATGGGAAGCTGGAGATGCTGCCCTGGGAGACAGTAAGGGGGAAGGGGAATGCTGCCCTTTGGGGAAAACAGAATGGTGAAGCGGGGAAGATTTTGTCCGGGTGGGCGGGGAAATTTACCGGGAAGGGAAAAACAAAAAAAATGCCTAAAAGGGGGGACAGGAGCCATAGTGGGGAAACAAGTGTAGTCAAAGAAAGAAAAAACCCAATATTGCAAACTAGAAATACCCCCGGGAAAAATAGCAAACAAGGGGCCCTCCACTAGCAATAGTGAGGAATATTAAACCAAAAAACAACGGTGGGAGCCCCCATTTTTTTGGGTGCTAGGGGGGATAGAAGTAAACAGGGAAACATGCACCAACGGGAATACATCACAAAAACCCAAGGAAAAACGGAAACCACCCCTTGCACTTTACTATGCATTTCGGTATCTGCTGGCATGGGAAATCGGGAAAAAAACAGATGGGACGTGCAACTATGACCACCCTGGGAAATGCCATCCCCCATATACAACAGGAAAATGCAAACTCCCTTCCTGTAAGTTTTTTCCCCCCTAAAACTGTGAAACCTTTCTTCAGTACAGGAAAAAATGTCCCTATAATTTAAAATTTTTCCAGGCATACCACCCAAAAGGGGGAAAAAAAAGATACAAACCCCCCGGGGCCAGGGGAAAACCCTGGGTACCAAAAGCCCCCCAAGAGGGGGGGGTTTTTTTATTTGCCGGGAAAGGGAAAAAAAAACTGGCAGGAAAGGGCAAGAAATCGACACCAAATCCAGCTTTCCCTGGAGTGGAAAGGGCCCGAGGGCCCCTCCACCCCAAAACCCAAAACAGATACAAAATACTAATCCCGGGGAAAAAAAAATCCCCCCCCTTACCAAAAATACCACCAGCCCGATAACATTCTTTTTTGAAAATATACGGGGTTCTAAAGCCAGCAACAAACAACAAAATCCCTTTTTAAATCCGGGCCCTGCTTGCAGGGGGAAAAGGCAAGGGTTCGCGGCTTTCACCTGAGACCCACATAAAGGATCACTTGGAAAACGAAATATGGACCCCGGGGTTAAAACCTATACAATTGGCAAAAGTGAACGGGGAAAAGGGGGGGGTTTGGCCTGTAATTGCAGAGTCACTTGTTTGCCCAAAAACCCTGCTAAATCCCTAAAATAAAGTATTTGGAAGTTTTAGCAGAAAAAGGTGGGAAAACCAAAAAACCTAGTCTTGTGATAGTCTAAAACCCCCCGGGAGCAACATCCCAGCTTTTTCCAGGAACACTTTTAAAAAAATTGACCACTGTTTAAAAACCTTCCAGCTCCTCACCCAACCCCTTGCCCCCGGGGGGGTTTTCCCAACTTAAGGACCAAAAAAGGGAAAGGAATTAAGCAAATAATATTGTTGCAGTAAAAACACCGGGAGGCAGCTTTTATGAAAACTCACACTCCCCGGCGACCCTTTTAAATCTCTGCACAAAATTAAATTTTAAACCAGCAAATAATAAGCTACTAGCTGGAGAATACACTAACCTCATCTTCACTAACAATGATGATCTGATAAGAAATAACCCATATCAAAAACAATTTACTAAAGATCAAAACAAATTGGGGTTTCAGTCTGTATGCGCGGAGCCCCAGACCGCCATAATGAGATTAGTCACGAGGGACTTTTCACCAAAAAAAAATTTAAATTAAAAAAAAACATAAAGGGGGCCAATTTAAACCAAGTCCTAACCGATATAAGCGGGGAAAGATAAAAAAAAGGGAAAACACGACCCCAACTTATCCTAGAACAGATTAACCGGGGGAAACTCATGATCCCAAAAAGGGTTTTTTTCCTTAAGAAAAAGGGGGAGTAGATGTAAAACAGAAAGGGGACAGGCCCCCCTTTTAACGGGGCACGAAAAAGAAAAAACAAAAGCGGCAAAAAAGGGGTCAATATATCTAAAATGCGTAGGGAAACGGCCAGAAAAATTACAAGCATGGGAACTTAAGCTAAAAAACCCTTTAGGAGTCAGGAATCCCCGGGAAGAACAAAAAGCCATAAATGAAATCGAAAGAAACCCAAAGAATTTTTTCCCCCAAACCCAAATCAAAATCGAGAAAAAACGTCCGTTTTGGGCCCCTATTTAAACAAGATGGGTCCAACACAGTTGACACAAGGAAATGAGTGGAAATCAAGTCCCAATATGTTTTCATTTTTTTGGCAAGCCGTAACCAGATGGAGACCCAAAGATCAAATAAATTTTTTTATGAGAGACCCACAAAAATTTGTTTTTACACAAGCCTATCCGATGTTATCCGGGACCCCAAATGACTTGGGAACCCAAGGCGAAAAATGCCATCCCCAAAGCCTCGGGCCCCAGGGCCAGACTCATGGAACTCTGTTTTCATCAAACTGCAAGAAGCCCCTACCCACGGGGCCCCTTTTTCCCCCTAGGAGAGGGAGCAGGGACAGGGGGTCGTCCCCAGTTTACAAAAACAACGGAACATACCCCCAAACTCCAAAAAAGGGGGGGCCAAGTAAAGCAACAGCAAAAAAACTACGGGGACCAATAGCACTAAAAACCCCCAAACATAAAAATCTTTGAAAGGGTCCTAAAAAGGGGCAAGATCCCCACCCCTTTCTAAAAAACCCATCATTTAAACACAACCCGGGCAACATGGGTTTTAGAACAGGTCGCTCCTGTTTGCCCCTAAAACTATTGGCCCCAAAAACGACAAGGTCCTAAATGAAACTAGAAGAAAAAAAGAATGCAGATTTAATTATAAGCTTTGCAAAAGCCTTTTGACAAGTGTAAACCATGGCGTAATAGGGCAAAAAAATGCGTGCAAAAGGGAAATTTAAAAGGAAAAGTCTTTCAAAGGGGATCTATAATTTCCTCACTAACAGAACACGGGAGAGTAGCGTCAAAGAGAAAAGTCCGAGGCAGCTCGGTGAAAAGCCCCTTTTAAACAAGGCAAATACCCCGCTCCCTTCTTTGTTCCTAAATTCCCCCCTTATACCCACATGGGACAAGGATGTCCCCCACAGCACCGTATCTTCCTTTGAAATGACACCCGAATCTGCATGCCATGTTTTCCCATTGCAGCACTGCAAAGTCAGGCGACACAACCAAATTTTTCGTGGGCTGCGGGAAAACAATATGAAGTTCAACAAATGAAAAATTTCAATTACTCAGTTTTAAGGGGTTTAAACAGGGGAAATTAAATCTTCTTTCAGAGTACAAAAAAAATTTGGGCCCACAAAATAGAGCGAAACCCCAACGTCAAAAAACCGGGGAAAGGTCATGTGGGGGATCTCCCCTTTAAAGGGACCAAACATTTTTTTAACCCCCTTGATCTGCTAAAAAAATGCCCAGGATGGAAAATGAAAAACCTTAAAAAACTGGGGGGCCCCAAGCCCATGGGGACACTCTTAGGTCACTTGTTCTATCTGGGCCCTGGAATATTGCTGCAAAAAAAAACAGCACCTTTCAAGGCAGGTAAAATTTGCCGACCTAAAAAAAGTACGGGGAAATTTTCACGGCCGCGCATAACGGAAAAAAACACCTCAATTTTTTGGGGAGTGCTTGGGGTTTCCCAAAAACCTGTTTTTCCCGGGAAGCAGGAGGGAAAGATACATGATTATATACACCTGGAAAACCCTAGAGGGACTAGTACCAAAACTTGCCCACGAAAACACTCACTACAAAAGCAAAGACTTGGCAGACGAGCACCATCCCCCCAATAAAAAAAGCGGGGTGCCCCAGCACTTTTAAGGGAACCATCCCAATAAGTGTCAGGGGCCCGAGACTGTTCAACTGCCTCCCACAACAAAGGGGGATTCCCAAAAACCCCCGGGGCAGCCCCTTCAAGCGGGAAACTGGACAAGCACCTAAAGTCAGTTCCCCCCATCAGGCCCGGGGTGTGGCTGTACGTTGGGTTTTTCGTGGGACCAGCACAACAGCCTGGTTTCAGGCGCTGATCCACCAGGGGGCCCGGGCCCGGACCGGGCCGCGGGGGGGGGTTTAACCCCCCCAAACTCTCTCCAGGTAAACTCCAGGTATATATTTTTTATTATAATATTTTTTTTTTATAAAATATATATATATATATATATATATATATAAAATTTTATTTATATATTTATAATAAATATATATATATATAAAATATAAAATATATATATATTATATATATATAAAATTAAAAATTTTATATATAAATATAAATAAAAATTATTTTCAAAAAAAAGATCGCCATAAACAAAGGGGAAATTTTTAGAAAAAAGCCCAAAACAACCAACCCCGAAAAAAAAAAAAAAAAAAAATTTCCAACGTTTTGTTTTAATTTTTAAAAATTAAAGTTTAAACAAACCAAAATATAATTTTTGGGGGGGCCCCCCCCCCCCAAAAAAGTTTTTTTAAAATAAGGAAACTTTACGGTTCAAAAAAATTTCAAACTTAAAAAAAAATTTTTCTTTAAAAAAAGAAAATTTTTAAAAAAATTATTTTTTTTGGTTTTTCCAATTTTCCTTTTAAATTCCCCAAATTTATTAATTTTAAATATTAATTTATATATATAAAAAAATTTTTTTAAAATTATTTTGTCAAAAAAAGGTTTTTATGAAAAAAATCAAAAAATTAAAAAATTTCCGCGTTTTGTTAATTCCCCACTTTTCTACTTTTTAAATAAAATTGGAATTTAAAATCCCCCCCTTAATAAATTAAATTAAAGAAGGGCCCCCTTGGGGCTTGGGCCCCTTTCCCCCCCAAAAAAAGCTAAAAAATTTTTTTAAATTTGTTTAGTTTTTTAATTTTTTCCCCAATTTTTTAAAATTTAAAAGGCAAATTTTTAAAAAAAGGAAAATTTTATAATTTTAAAACCATCAAGCAAAATTTTGGGGGAAATTTTCCTTTTAAAACAAAAAAATTTTTTTTTACTTGTAATTTTAAGAAAATTTTTTGAATTTTTTCTTTTTCCCTTCCTTAAATTTTTAAAAAGGGCTTAAGAAAAAGATTTGGGGGCTTTTTCAAAAAGTTTTCAAATTTTTTTTTGGTTTTAAAAAGGGAAGGAAAAACCCCCAAATTTTTTAGTTGAAAAACGCTGGTTGTCCCTTTTTGGGTTATAAAAAAAGGGTTTTTAGAACTTTAAAAAAAATTTATCAATTACATTTTTTGGGGATTTTTAAAACATTACCTATTTCATAAATTTTGGTTTTTTCCCCCCATCTATGAAACCCGGACACAAAAATTGTAAAACTCTCCAAAAAAATTGATGAGAAAAAAGACAGTTTGGACTTATCTTTTAGCGAGGAATAATAGTGGACATAGGAAAAGTTTTTGTAGGGTTTTTTGTAAATTTTAAAAATTTTAATTCATTTTACCCTTAATAATTAAAAAAATCTAGAAAAGGCAATTAGTTATTTTCTTCAAAATCCCAAAAGTAAAATTTATAGAATGGGGTAAGCTATTTAAATTTTTCCCAAGGAAAAAGGTGTATTCTACATTTTTGGGGGATAAGACACAAAAAAACATCAAAAATAATTTTGAACCATTTTGTCTTTATGGAGGAAAATTTTGTTTAAGCAACCTTGTTTTCCAAAAAAAATTTCCCTGTATAGGTTACTAAGAAAAGGGGGAAAGAGGATTTTTTCCCCTTGCCATAAACCCAAATTTTTGAGTGTTTAAAAAAAAATCATTAAAAAAAAAATTTTGCATCCCAAAAAGCAAAGTTTAATAAGTTTAATGATAGTAGGGGAAATGGCAAAAGGTAAATCAGTTAACGAGTTTTTTCGATAAGAAAAATTAATAAATCATCAACAGGAACTTTCGTAAAAAAGGAAGTAACATCCAAAAAATAACCCTTGGTTTTAAAAACATTTTAAATCAGTCAAAGGGCCCTTTAAATTTTTCAACCCAAATTAATTTTTTTTTAACATTTAAAATTAGAAATTTTTTCCCAAAAATAGGGGTCAAAAAATCAAAAAGCCATTTGGATAATTTTTTTGAAAAATGACCCTAAAGGAGCTTAAAAAAATTTGGGCTGACTGGGTTCCCCGGTTTTTGTGTGTTTTTAAATTTGGCCATTTCATTTTAAATTTAAAAATGGGGTTTGTGGAAGTAAATTTTTTTTGCCAATTTTTATCTTTGCCTTTCAATAGAAATTTTTTTTTTTTTATTGAATTTCTGTTTAAAGGGTTTTTAGGGGAAATTTTTCCCAAATTTTTTGGGAAAAAGGTTTTAGTATCTCTAAGGATTATTAATTTTTTCCCTTGGGGAATCATTTTTCTTTCATAAATTAAATATTGCCCTTTATTTTGTTACTTTAGTTTAAAGGGGCAAATTTTTATTGTTATTAAGTGTTCATTAAAACTTAAAGAATCTTTTAGGGCAATTGGGAAAAGTTTGGTTTTTAAAAATAGAGTATATACCATTCCTTTACTAATATTAATTCACCGAGGAAAAATCAGGGAAAAATTTTTTAAAATTACAAAAAAGGTTTTTTCAATTTCAAAATTATTAAATTTTTTTTTTAAGTTTTCAAAACTTAGGCCCAAAAACCCGAAACAGGGAGTTGTAAGGTTTTTTCTTTAAAAATTTTATCTGAAAAAGTTAATTTCAAAATTTTTATTAGCAGCTTTGTCCAATCACTATTTTCAATTAAAAGTCTTTTTTTCTTTTTTAGTTTTCTCTTGAGTTCAAAAACAAATTCTTCTGAGGTTTTTTTATTTCCCCGCATCAAGATGGAAATCAAACTGTCTGTTTTCTCATCAATCTTTTTGAGAGCTTTTCGAATTTGTAGTCCCGATTCATAGATAGGAAAAAATCCAAAAAAATTTTGAAAAAGGTAATGATTTAAAATACCCCAAAAAATGTTTAAAGGGTAAATCTTTTAAAGTTCCCAGAAAACTTTTTACAATCCCAAAAAAGGGGCAACCAGCGTTATTCAACTAAAAATATGTTTGGGTTTTCCCTTTCCCTTTTAAAACTTGGTTGGGTATGCCTTCCTTCTTTAAAAACTTTTAATATTTAAATTTTTATTCAAAAATCTTGTTTCAGTAAAAAAAAACTTTTGATAAAGAATTCCCCCCCAAAAAACTGATGGTGTGTCTATAAGATTTCCCTTTTTAAAATTTGCGATAAAGTTTATTACGGCAAACTGGGAAAAATCTCCCAAATAAGATTAAAAAAACATAAAAAATAGCATTAGGGAAATGAAAAAAGATTCCAATGCTCTATTTATTCATGTAAAGGGTTTTACCATCCAATTGATTTTTTTAAAAAGTTTGGAAAAAAAGTTTGAATTTAAGCCAAAAATACATGGTTTTACAGGAATATAAATTTAATTTTTGTTTCATAAAAAGCCCGTTTTTCAATAATAAAGAATATTTTCCTTTTTGGGTTTTTATAAATTAATCCATTTTTTAATTAAAAGAATTTTTGGGGAAGGGAAATTTTAAAAATACAATGGACCCAAAAAATAATTTTTAAAATTTTTTTTGGGGAGAATAGTTTGTGGGTGAGTTTTTGCAAAAGGGCCTGTCCAGTTGGGCCGGCGTTTCCTTAAAGGGTTTTAACCGTTGTGGGATCTGATAGTGAGGGTGGGGCCCGACCCCTTAAAATAGCTTTCCTTGGATGCTTTACTTTCATAGTTCCTTGATAAAGGGGAGTAGTCACGAAAACGCTTTTGGGGTTTTTTCTTTTCTTTCAGAGTGGTTGTTTTTTTTAAAATTTTTATATATATTATAATATATATATATATATATATATATATTATATATAAAATATATATATTATTTAATTTATATATTTATGTTTTTTGTATATTCCTTTGGGGGTTTTCCTGGGAGAGGTTCCGGGGGGCAAAGCCCCCCCGGGGCCCGGGCTGTGACCAGGCCTCCTGGGGTCAGAAACCCGATTTAAAAACCCGGCTGTTGCTGCTGGCTGCACGCAAACCAACGTCGACCACAGCCCCCCTGATCAGGAATGGGGCTTTTGGTGCTTGTCCCCGTGCCAGCTTGAAGACTTTCCAGGGGGCTTTCAAAATCCCCCTTATGTTGTGCTCGGAGGCAGTTGAAAAAGTCTCGGGCCCCTGACATTATTGTATGGTCTCAACGTGCCCGTTTACCCCCCACCTTTTTTATTTGGGGGGGTGGTGCATCGTCTGCCAAGTCTTTTGGGTTTCGTAAATGAGTGATTTTCGTGTGGGAAGTTCTGTTTCTTTGTCCCCCTAATTTTCCAAAGGGGTTTAAAAAATCATGTATCTCTCCCTCCCCGCGTTCCCGGGGAAAACAGGTTTAGGGAACCCCAAAACGCTCCCCTAATTGAGGTTTTTTTATCTCCGTTATGCGCGCCCCTGAAAGTTCTCTTTAAAAATTTCTAGGTCGGCAATTTCACCTGCCTTGAAAGGTGCCGTTAGGGGTTTTTAAAAAATACTCCAGCCTAGATAGAACAAGTGACCTGAAGAGTGTCATCATGGCTTGGCCTCCCTAGTTTTGAAGGTTCTCATTATCCATCCTGTCATTTTTCTAGCAATGCGATTGATACAATGTTATGGTCCTTGAAGGTGAGATCCTCCGACATGATCACTCCCAGGTCTTTGACGTTGGTGTTTCGCTCTATTTTGTGGCCAGAATTTGTTTTGTACTCTGATGAAGATTTAATTTCCTTATGTTTACCATATCTGAGTAATTGAAATTTCTAATCGTTGAACTTCATATTGTTTTCTGCAGCCCACTGAAAGATTTGGTTGATGTCCGCCTGGAGCCTTGCAGTGTCTGCATTGGAAGACACTGTCATGCAGATTCGGGTGTCATCTGCAAAGGAAGACACGGTGCTGTGGCTGACATCCTTGTCTATGTCGGATATGAGGATGAGGAACAAGATGGGAGCGAGTATTGTGCCTTGTGGAACAGAGCTTTTCACCGTAGCTGCCTCGGACTTTACTCTGTTGACGACTACTCTCTGTGTTCTGTTAGTGAGGAAATTATAGATCCATCGACCGACTTTTCCTGTTATTCCTTTAGCACGCATTTTGTGCGTTATTACGCCATGATCACACTTGTCGAAGGCTTTTGCAAAGTCTGTATATATTACATCTGCATTCTTTTTGTCTTCTAGTGCATTTAGGACCTTGTCGTAGTGATCCAATAGTTGAGACAGACAGGAGCGACCTGTTCTAAACCCATGTTGCCCTGGTTGTGTAACTGAGGGGTTTTTCTAGATGGGTGGTGATCTTGCTTCTTAGGACCCTTTCAAAGATTTTTATGATATGGGATGTTAGTGCTATTGGTCTGTAGTTCTTTGCTGTTGCTTTACTGCCCCCTTTGTGGAGTGGGGCTGTCTGTTGTTTTTAGTAACTGTGGGACGACCCCCGTGTCCATGCTCCCTCTCCATAGGATGGAAAAGGCTCGTGATAGGGGCTTCTTGCAGTTCTTGATGAACACAGAGTTCCATGAGTTTGGCCCTGGGGCAGAGTGCATGGGCATGTCATTTATCGCCTGTTCGAAGTCATTTGGCGTCAGGATAACATCAGATAGGCTTGTGTTAATGAAATTTTGTGGCGCTCTCATAAAAAATTCATTTTAATCTTCGACTCTCAGTCTGGTTAGCGGCTTGCTAAAAACTGAGTCATATTAGGATTTGAGTAGCTCACTCATTTCCTTGCTGTCATCTGTGTAGGACCCATCTTGTTTAAGTAGGGGCCCAATACTGGACGTTCTTCTCGATTTTGATTTGGCATAGGAGAAGAAATACTTTGGGTTTCTTTCGATTTCATTTATGGCTTTCAGTTCTTCCCGCGATTCCTGACTCCTAAAGGATTCTTTTAGCTTAAGTTCGATGCTTGCTATTTCTCTGACCAGTGTCTCCCTACGCATTTCAGATATATTGACCTTTTAGCCGCTCTGTTATTCTTTTCCGTCGCCTGTAAAGGGAGCGCCTGTCTCTTTCTATTTTACATCTACTCCTCCTTTTTCTTAGAGGAATAAGCCTTGTGCATACATCGAGTGCCACCGAGTTAATCTGTTCTAGGCATAAGTTGGGGTCTGTGTTGCTTAGTATATCTTCCCAGCTTATATCGGTTAGGACTTGGTTTACTTGGTCCCACTTTATGTTTTTGTTATTGAAGTTGAATTTGGTGAATGCTCCCTCGTGACTAGTCTCATTATGTCGGTCTGGGGCTCCACGCATACATGTCTGAACCTCAATTATGTTGTGATCTGAGTATATTGTTTTTGATATGGTGACATTTCTTATCAGATCATCATTGTTAGTGAAGATGAGGTCTAGTGTATTCTCCAGTCTAGTAGGCTCTATTATTTGCTGGTTTAAATTGAATTTTGTGCAGAGATTTAAAAGCTCGTGTGAGTGTGAGCTCATTACCTCTGTACCTAGTTCAGCTATGAAAACTTTGGGGGCCCAGTCCCTGGACCCATTACGTACCTCTGTAATCTGTAAATACCTTTGTAACTTGTCATGATTGTGACCAGACTTACCTGGAGTTCATTACCTTTGTAAATTGTGAGTTCATTACCTTTGTAAATTGTGAGTTCATTACCTTTGTAAATTGTGAGTTCATTACCTCTGTAACTTGCTCAGCTATCAAAACTTTGGAGTCCAGTCCCTGGACCAATTATGTACCTCTGTAATCTTTTGACTGCCGCCCACAGGATGGGTATGGGGTGCATAATAAACATATTAAACAACATATTAAAACTGAGTGTGAGTTTTCATTAGAGCTGCCTCCTGGTGTTATTACTGCAACAATATTATTTGCTATATTCCTCCATTTTAGGTGCCTTAAGTTGAAATCCCCCAGGAGCAAGATGTTGGGTGCAGGAGCTGGAAGATTTTCCAGACAGTGGTCAATTTTTAACAGCTGTTCCTGGAATTGCTGGGATGTTGCATCCGGAGGCTTGTAGACTACCACAATGACTAGGTTTTGGCTCTCGACCTTTACTGCTAAAACTTCCACTACATCATTTGAGGCATTAAGCAGTTCTGTGCAAACAAGTGACTCTGCAATGTACAGGCCAACCCCCCCCCTTTTGCCTGTTCACTCTGTCACATCTGTATAGGTTGTAACCTGGGATCCATATTTCGTTGTCCAAGTGATCCTTTATGTGGGTTTCAGTGAAAGCCGCGAACATTGCCTTTGCCTCTGCAAGCAGTCCACGGGTGAAAGTATTTTGTTGTTTGTTGCTGGCTTTAGACCTGTATATTTGTAAAGAAGAATGTTATCGGACTGGTGGTATTGTTGGTACTTGGGGGGGATTTTTTTTTTCCGGCATTAGTATCTGTATCTGTATAAATATATATATATATAATATATAAAATAATATATATATATATATATATATATAATATATATATATATGGATGGAAACATCGGACGTGTTTCCTTACACCGGTGGTCTATGTTCACCATCAGTAAAATAGGTACCGGGGTGTCAGTAGACTGGTGTGAGTCGCATCCTGGGACAAAACTGACCAAATTTGCCCGAAATGTTTAGCATAAGAAGCGGCTTTCTATATAGTAGTATGTCATTGATGTCAGCTATGACTGTATACCTTGTACATGTACTTGTACTAAATAAAGATATTATTATTATTATTATTATTCATAATTCCCGCCCATATTTTTCCCCTCTGAATTCCTGGGAAGAAGGTCTCAATAAAATAGATTTTGGGGCCCCTTAACAACCCCAAGAACAATAATGTATTCTACCCGACGTTTGTTGTCTGAGCTTCCGTGTACATTAAGTAAATATATTAACTGATGTTTATTTAGTTTAAAATTAATCTTGAGGAGGTCATCATGTTAATATTATCTGGTATGTAATGTAGACAAAATATTTTTTGGATTTCGCTGTTAATCACAAAACTTCCCAAAACGGGTCTTGGTGTTATAATGATAACTACATATAGAAATAAAGATAATAATTATTTCTACATGTACTGTACAAAGTATACAGGCCTAGCTGACATCAGTGACATACTACTATACAGAAAGCCCCTTGTTATGTAGAGAATTTCAGTGACTAACGTGTTATCCTTGGTAATTTACACATATGCTACTATTAAGATGATTATTTTGACAAGTTGTACCGAGGAATAAATTAGTTGGGTGTACGTGCCAAAAAATTATAATTTATGTAACTGTATTTATATATACCTGTACCTGAATAAACTGACTGACTTACAGGCAAATTAAGTTAATTTTGTCCCAGGATGCTACCCACACCAGTCGACTAATACCCAGGTACCCATTTTACTGATGGGTGAACATTGGACAGCAGGTGTCTCAAGGAAACACGTCCTAATGTTTCCAACTGTACCAGGGATCGACCCCTGGACCTCTGCGTGTGAGCCGAGTGTGCTAGTAATTGAATGTAATAGCATCCAAAAATATATATAGCAAATAGCCTAACCTAACTTATCTTCTATGTGCCTTGTCTTAGTGTGACCTTTCTGTCTCCTGAAGCAGCAAACTTATGGTGATGCACCCGTGCTGAAGATTTATTCTGATTATAACCCAGAGTTAATAATCTATGTTAACACAAAAAAAGTCTGTGATTGTGTCATATGTCTGTTATGTTTGTTTTGGCACCCATGTCCAGAATGAGACCCACAACAGTTGGTTAACACCCAATGGAAATAAGTCACTGACTTTTTGGGGGGTTATCCTAGGTAATTTACACTATGTATGATAACTGTAGTTATGTGTACCTGTCCCGTAGCTTGATTGCTAGTGCACTCAGCTCACACACTGAGGTCTGGAGTTTGAATCTCTGATACGGCTGGAAAACATTACCTGGAGTTTACCTGGGTTGTGTTTCCATAAGACACCTGTTGTCCATGTTCACCCATCAGTATAAAATGGGTACCTGGGTGTTAGTTGACTGGTGTATACCTGGAGAGGGTTCTGGGGGTCAATGCCCCCGCTGGGGCATTGTACAATAACTAATGTTATTGTACAATACGTAATCTATTAGTGTTGGGTAGATGTAATTACCATATTACATATGTTTTCAGATTCATATCCAGGTCTCCGTCTCTTTGTAAGTACTCTCACTGGAACACTTGGAGAAAATGAGAATGTTAAAAATGAATTTGTCAATCGCAATCCACGAAATATGGAGATGCTTCGACTCGCTCGTAAGCCACAAGGCTGGGAACTTGAAGATGCGTCACCGAAATATTGGTATAAGTATGTCAAAGTATTTTCTTGTTTTTATTTTAAAATTTTTACACATTTATATTCTCAATACTGGACCACTATGAAAAGGTCCTGCATGCTCTAGAAGACAAACACAATGCTGATATAATATACACAGACTTTGCAAAAGCCTTTGACAAGTGTGACCATGGTGTAATAGTGCACAAAATGCATGATAAAGGAATAACAGGAAAAGTTGGTTGATGGATCTGTAATTTAATAACAAATAGAACACAAAAAGTAGTAGTCAACCGAGTAAAGTCTGAGGCAGCTTCAGTGAAAAGCTCTCTTCCACAAGGCACAGTACTCTCCCCTATCTTATTCCTCATCCTCATATCGGACATAGACAGGGATATAAGCCACAACGCTGTGTCTCCCTTCGCAGATGACACCCGAATATGCATGACAGTGTCCTCCATTGAAGACACTGCAAGACTCCAGGCGGACATCAACCAGATCTTTAAATGGGCCGCAGAAAACATATGCAGTTCAATGATGAGAAATTTCAATTACTCCGATACGGAAAACATGAAGAAATTAAAACTTCATCAGAGTATAAAACAAATTCCAACTACACAATAGATTGAAAAATTAATGTCAATGACCTGGAAGTGATCATGTTAGAAGATCTCACCCTCAAAGACCATAACATTGTATCAATTGCATCTGCTAGAAAAATGACAGGATGGATAATGAGAACCTTCAAAACTAAGGATGCCAAGCCCATGATGACACTCTTCAAGTCGCTTGTCCTATCTAAGCTGGAATATTGCTGCACATTAACAGCACCTTTCAAGGCAGGTGAAATTGCTGACCTAGAAAATGTACAGAGAACCTTCACGGCACGCATAACTGCGAAAAAACACCCCAATTACTGGGAAGTTCCTCAACCTGTACTCCCTAGAATGCAGGTGGGAGAGATACATGATTATATACACTTGGAAAATCCTAGAGAGATTAGTACCAAACTTGCACATGAAAATCACCCTCTATGAAAGCAAAAGACTCAGCAGACGATGCAACATCTCCCAATGAAAAGCATGGGTGCCACTAGCACGATAAGAGAGCATAATAAGTGTCAGGGGCCCAAGACTTTTCAACTGCCTCCCAGCATACATAAGAGGGATTACCACTAGACCCCTGGCTGTCTTCAAGCGGGCACTGGAAAGGCACCTAAAGTCAGTACCTGACCAGCCGGGCTGTAGTTCGTATGTTGGGTTGTGTGGGGCCAACAGTAACAGCCTGGTTGATCAGGCCCTGATCCACCATGAGACCTGGTCACAGACCAGGCTGCAGGGGCGTTGACCCCCTGAACTCTCTACAGGTATATTCCAGGTAGTACTGTGAAGATAACTAGAACCACAATTAATTAATGTTAAACAATAAATTACAATTTACAGATTATATTTCCTCAAAATTTTATTTCCATGTGACTAACATGTTTATGACATACTTTTCTGCTTTTCAATTTCTGGATGTTAACCCTTTGACTGTCGCGGCCGTATATATACATCTTACGAGGTACCGTGTTTGACGTATATATACTCATAAATTGTAGCGGCTTCAAATCAAGAAGGAGAAAGCTGGTAGGCCCACATGTGAGAGAATGGGTCTGTGTGGTCAGTGTGCACCATATAAAAAAAATCCTGGAGCAAGCAGTGCATAATGAGAAAAAAAAAACTCCGACCGTCTTTTTTTAATTAAAATGCCGACTTTGTGGTCTATTTTCGTATGGTATTTATGGTTGTATTCTTATTTTCTTGGTCTCATTTGATAGAATGGAAAACATATTATAGAAGTAGAGGTGATTTTGATTGATTTTACTATAAAAAGAACCTGGAAATGGAGCTCAAAGTAGGAGAAATGTTTGATTTTTGCCAATGTTCAAAAGTAAACAAATGATGTCATTGTCCAATAAATGTCCATCTAGCCATTCTAATATGCAGTCATGAATGAGTTGATGTTATTTATACAATTATTACAGTATTGCAGTAGTCTGCATAATAGTAAGTCTTCTATTTTTTGTTTGAATAAAAATTCAAAATAAAAAGCAAGAGTAATATCAGAGGGCCTGGAGACATGACTGATGAACAAAGAAAATGTTATTTTAGAGCCAGGAATGTCTGCATTGTTCATTCTGGACCTTATTTTGAAATTGTCATATTTTTTAATTTTCGTGAAATTGGCCAAATTGCAAATTTCTGACCACATTAATGGGTAGTTGAAATCGGTAAATGGGCAGTTTCTTGTACTCAATTGATAGAAAAAATGGAGTTCTAAAGAAATAGCTATGAGTTTGGTCGACTGGAACAACGGAATTAGCCAAAAATAGGGCTCAAATTGGGCGAAATCGCCGATTTGTAAATATCGCCGAGGTCGCTAACTTCACGAGAGCATAATTCCGTCAGTTTTCCATCAAATTTCGTTTTTTTTGGTGTCATTACAGTCGGGAAAAGATTCTCTATCATTTCATAAGAAAAAATAATTTTTTTTTTTAAATTTTGCGACACCAGGAGACACCTCAGGATTGGGGGCTGCGACAGTCAAGGGGTTAAAGACTGCTTCACTAGATTTGCTTCAAACTTAAACATATAATGCATATATGCTTTGCCTAAAGTATTATTATGTTTTTGTGTTTGGAATAAACATGCATAGTATGTATAATACATTAACTAGATTTGGTGTAATGCATTATTTTATCATTATAGCCTCCTGTTGTTATTTCATTAAGTGTCCAACATTCAGTTATTATCTCTTTCATCATACTGAAGTACCAAGGTAGACCATTTATACCCATTTTGTTCTTACTCAAAATGGGTCTCTGTTTATATGTAACTGTCTTTCGCTACTTCTTCTGCAAGTAAAGTTATCTGGTTAATTTCATTAAAATTGGATGACAGATGACAATCTTGAGTGTGAAGTATAAAATATAATTTTGCCTATTGATTCTACTTCATATATGCATATTATACAAAAGCAGGCATGCGTGAGCGTGTTTGATAGGAGTGAATGGAGACAAATGGTTTTTAATACTTGACGTGCTGTTGGAGTGTGAGCAAAGTAACATTTATGAAGGGATTCAGGGAAACCGGCAGGCCGGACTTGAGTCCTGGAGATGGGAAGTACAGTGCCTGCACTCTGAAGGAGGGGTGTTAATGTTGCAGTTTAAAAACTGTAGTGTAAAGCACCCTTCTGGCAAGACAGTGATGGAGCGAATGATGGTGAAAGTTTTTCTTTTTCGGGCCACCCTGCCTTGGTGGGAATCGGCCAGTGTGATAATAAAATAAAAAAAAAAACAAAAGTTAGAATTATGCAGAATGCAGATTTTATATACACTTGGTGGCAGGCTGGCAGATGTGGCAACATCATTCAGCAAACTTGAGTTGCCCCACACGAATAGCAATGGCAATTACTGAATAGGCAGCATTCTCACTGGGCACCACAATGCTTCACTGTTGGAAAGGCAAATTACTTCCAGATATTGCCACCCATCATCAAGGAGGTTGTGTATCACATTGAAATCTTGATCTCTGGCCAAGACATAGAGCAACTCATCATTGTCCCAAAGATTGTTTGCTCGAGGGTTGAATGAGGCTGACAGTGCATGAGACACATTGCATAACAGAAATCTGCCTCTTCAACTCTCTCATCTATACTGGCACAAGGCTTCCTTCCCAGAGAGAGTACCATTCAACAACTTGAACCTACTTGCTCTCCTCTGTGAGTTCCCTGAAAACAAACTCAGGGATACAGCCATCAAGTAGTTTTGTCAGCGTATGTGGTACCTCTATATGTACCTAGTGTTGCTTACCTTCTTTCGATCATGTAGATGATGAGATTAAACAGGCCATGGTCAGTAACCTCTCACCTCCATTAAATGCCTCGAAGTAGCAGGATGACAAGGTGTTTAACCCTCTTTCTTCATTGGATGTGTACATCACAAGTGGGTCTTTGAAGATGTTCAGCCTCATCTCTACGAATGGTGCAGAAGTAACTAAGGAGTTTTTGACGAAGGCCTCAACATTGTGACACTTGAACCTTATGTATCAGTTACTCAAGTGCTGAATGAGGCATCTCTCTTGTACAGTCCAACATGTCTGCACTGGCAAAAGATGATACCCAGAAGTAATATATCTTGAGGCTCATCAGCAGGCACCAAAAAAAGTTTCTAGTAGACTAAGACAGTACTGCACAAGAAATAACAGATATTGACTATTCAGAGACTTATTATTTTTTCACACATTCACATACATTAAATGAAATGTAACAGTGGACATAATGTGTGCTTTAATGATAAATATTATGGTGCAATAGTGCAGTTTTTATAAAATACACATGCAAATCACTCTCATTTTGATTTTTTTTTATCAACTGAACACTATAATTTTAATTTTTCAGTTTTCATATATTTCCTGTGAAGGTATGCAGTAATGTGCAAATGCTAGGTACCACTAAAGATTGTCCGATTGGCTGGTTTGTTGAAAGAAGATATTTATATTTCAACATGTGATATGGATAGCCTTGTGGAGAAAGATATTTTTAACTTTCAATTTTTTGGGGCGATCCTAAATTATTGATCACCTAGTATGCCTAAAGCATTGCTCCATGGGGAAGTGGAGAAGAATCCTTCTCCCGTAAGCCATGCATTACATACGAGGCAACTAAAATGCCAGAATCAAGGGGCTAGCAACCCCTTCTATATAAATTTACTCAGTGTAAAAAGAAGAAAAACTTTCATTTCTTCTTTTTTGGGTCACTTTGCCTTAGTGGGAGATGGCCGATGTGTTAAAAAAAAAACTTGTATGACAAGAGACATTTCCTTGCTACCGTCAAAGGTATAGCACAAGTTCACTGTTGAAATTACAAAGTTTCTGTGCAGAAACGACTCTAAAATAATTCTCCACACATAGTGGTAGATAGCTGAAGTGATAATCGAGAATAGGTACTGTAGTATGTATGTGCTACAACTACTGTCACTGTAAGTTCCAAAATGTACGGTATTTAAAATGCTAAATTTTGAAGATTGGACACCCAAACTTACACTATGTGATAGGCAATTGTACACTAAATTTTTATTAAAAAGTAATATATTTGTTGTGTTTTAGTCATAATATTTTAACAAGCATAATAGAGTAACCTACATATTTACATTTCACTTTTTTAGACTGATTCTGGACCAGAGTAATCGTCATGTTACGGGTCAGATTGTACACCACACAGGGACTGCTGTAGTCTCTGCTTCAACACGAGAATGGGCCATTAAACTGCAACTGTACTCCACCGCAGATGTTAATGCTGTAAAAAATATTGGGCGTATTTTAGCTCAAAGGTGCTTACAGTCTGGGATTACGGAAGTTTATACTGAGCTTGAAAAGTTCAAGGACTCCTCTGAGAAGGTGAGACACTTAGTAGTCTACATATTTGAAAAAGGGGTTCATATGAATAAAGTTATATCTTAAGTAGAATAATCAGCATGGTGTTGTGAAGTTGTGCTAGTGGGAGTGGCATGGGAGCAAGTTATAGAGGGTATGAAAATGAGCTGTAGAGGGTATGGGAGCAAGTTGTGGGAAGCTTATAGGGGTAAAATGAAGGGGTGAGGGAGTGAGTTGTTGAGATATGGAATGTGTGTAAGAATTTGACGGGTGTGGGGGCTGAACTAAACAGTTGTGGGGTGAATAAGTGTAATATATTGAGGTGTAAGTATTGTATGTAGGAATAGATGAGTAACAAGCCTAGAAGGTAGCTGAACCCCATCAGAAAGTCAAGTTAAAGGACCAGAAACTAAATTTTACCCCTTTCTTGAGCAGTATACCCAAGAGCCAGAGCTCAACCCTTTAACTCTTAATGGTAGGAGCCATAACAGTCTTGCTATGAGCAGTTTATTAAAGTATAAAAAATAAAAACTGAATGCAGTTTAACAATAAAAAGATAAAAACTTACTTTTTTAGTGCTAGGCACATTTGTGCCTAGCACTAAATTGTTTTTGCTTTCTTATTATTAACAACCGTGATCTTTGTTTTTGCTGTGTTTATGAATTTACATTGTTTACAAGAGTTTTATATCATTAAATGTGTTTCAGGGTGTGGTAGTGTATGAGACATGCATAGTGCTACATTACACATCCTCCAGTTGTCTTGATTTTCTAAGTGTGTGACAACACAACATTTTCTGGGCAGTTTTCTTCTCTGAAGCCAGAATAGTTTCAGGAAAATCTCTAACATGCTTCAGTCGAAGTGATGTAGGCATGGTTTTACAAAGGGGCGTTCCTGTCTTATGAATTTAGTAACTTTCTTCACTAAGGTATTTGAGGAGGTAGATCATGGTATTGAATATGATATTATGTATATGGACTTCAGTAAGGCTTTTGATAGAATTCCACATCAGAGGCTCTTGAGGAAACTTAAGGCACATGGAATAGGAGGAGAAATTTTTTCCTGGGTTGAGGCATGGTTGACAAATAGGCAGTAGAGTTTGCATAAGTGGGGAGAAATCGGAATGGGGGCACATCACAAGCAGTGTTCCACAGGGGTCAGTGTTGGGCCCCTTGTTCACAATCTACATAAACGACATAGATGAGGGAATAAATAGCGACATGAGCAAATTTGCTGACAACACCAAAATAGGCTGTCCAATTCATTCTAATGAGGACATTAGAGCACTCAAGGATGATTTGAATAGACTGATGCAGTGGTCGGAGAAGTGGCAGATGCAGTTTAATATAGACAAATGCAGAGTTCTAAATGTTGGACAGGAAAATAACCATGCCACATATACCTGGAGTTTACCTGGAGAGAGTTCCGGGGGTCAACGCCCCCGCGGCCCGGTCTGTGACCAGGCCCCCTGGTGGATCAGAGCCTGATCAACCAGGTTGTTACTGTTGGCTGCACGCAAACCAACGTACGAGCCACAGCCCGGCTGGTCAGGAACCGACTTTAGGTGCTTGTCCAGTGCCAGCTTGAAGATTGCCAGGGGTCTGTTGGTAATCCCCCTTATGTATGCTGGGAGGCAGTTGAACAGTCTCGGGCCCCTGACACTTATTGTATGGTCTCTTAACGTGCTAGTGACACCCCTGCTTTTCATTGGGGGGATGTTGCATCGTCTGCCAAGTCTTTTGCTTTCGTAGTGAGTGATTTTCGTGTGCAAGTTCGGTACTAGTCCCTCTAGGATTTTCCAGGTGTATATAATCATGTATCTCTCCCGCCTGCGTTCCAGGGAATACAGGTTCAGGAACCTCAAGCGCTCCCAATAATTGAGGTGTTTTATCTCCGTTATGCGCACAGTGAAGGTTCTCTGTACATTTTCTAGGTCAGCAATTTCACCTGCCTTGAAAGGTGCTGTTAGTGTGCAGCAATATTCCAGCCTAGATAGAACAAGTGACCTGAAGAGTGTCATCATGGGCTTGGCATCCCTAGTTTTGAAGGTTCTCATTATCCATCCTTTCATTTTTCTAGCAATGCGATTGATACAATGTTATGGTCCTTGAAGGTGAGATCCTACGACATGATCACTCCCAGGTCTTTGACGTTGGTGTTTCGCTCTATTTTGTGGCCAGAATTTGTTTTGTACTCTGATGAAGATTTAATTTCCTCGTGTTTGCCATATAGACTAAATACAGTTGAACCTTGACTTACGAGTGTCCCAACTTACGAGTTTTTTGAGTTACGAGCCGTCCCTGGGTCGATTTTTTGCTCCGAGTTACGAGCCAGCTCCCCCATCCCTCTTCCCCCTCAACCCAAAACCTGGACACCTTGCTTGTTTATCTATGATTTCATGCTTTAGTTCCATTTAAATCATTCTCTTTTTCATCGCAGCAATAATAATAATATAATATTATTACAGTCAAGCCACTCAGTAAGTCAGTCAAGTCATTCAGTAAGTCAGTCAGTCAGTCAAGTCATTCAGTAAGTCAGTCAAGTCATTAAGTAAGTCAGTCAAGTCATTCAGTAGTAAGTCAGTCAAGTCACTCAGTAAGTCAGTCAATTCATTCAGTAAGTCAGTCAGGTCACTCAGTAAGTCAGTCAAATCATTAAGTCAGTCACTCATTAAATTAGTCAAGCCACTCTGTATCATGTTCAAATTAATAAATAAATAAATAAAAGTCATTCAGTAAGTCAGTCAAGTCACTCAGTAAATCAGTCAAGTCACTCAGTAAGTCAGTCAAGTCATTCAGTAGGTCAGTCAAGTCATTCAGTAAGTCAGTCAAGTTATTCAGTAAGTCAGTCAAGTCATTCAGTAAGTCAGTCAAGTCATTCAGTCAGGTCATTCAGCAAGTCAGTCAAGTCATTCAGTAAGTCAGTCAAGTCACTCAGTAAGTCAGTCAAGTCACTCGGTAAGTCAATCAGTCATTCAGTAAGTCAGTCATTCAGTCAGTCACACCAACTCATGTTAACCTTTTTTTCTGTGTACATGGGTCCTAGTGATCTACTGCAGTTTGCCTCAAAAATACTCCATTTTCTCTTACAATAAGAACATGGGAAGATACTATAGTCAAATTGGGACAGAAATGGCAGACGCATCTACCGCTGGTGCTGCCTCTGCCACCATGTTATGGCCTATTTTATTCATTCTAGAGTATATGTCATGTTTCTGTGCTAATTATATTGTTTATTATGTCATATTCGATGAATTGTGATAGATAAATAAGCTGTACAGTTAATAACAGCGTCATATTCAAGTATTTTTCTCATCTCTCCAGAGTGCAGGAATTAATGGCTTTTCAGTTAATTTGAATGAGGAAAATTAATTTGATATACGAGTAAATTGAGTTACGAGCTAGCTCATGGAACGCATTAAACTTGTAAGTTAAGGTTCCACTGTAATGTAGATCTTAATATTACAGATTGCGAAAAGGATTTAAGAGTTCTGGTTAGTAGTAATCTAAAACCTAGACAACAGTGCATTAGTGTTTGCAATAAAGCTAACAGAATCCTTGGCTTCATAGCAAGAAGTATAAATAACAGGAGTCCTCAGGTTGTTCTTCAACTCTATATATCTTTGGTTAGGCCTCATTTAGATTATGCTGCACAGTTTTGGTCACCATATTACAGAATGGATATAAATGCACTGGAAAACATACAAAGGAGGATGACAAAGTTGATCCCATGTATCAGAAATCTTCCCTGTGAGGATAGACTGAGGGCATTGAACCTGCACTCTCTAGAAAGGTGTAGAATTAGGGGGGGATATGGATATTAAATTGGGAAGGAGGAGTATGGAAGAAGTGAATGTTTTCAGATACTTGGGAGTTGACGTGTTGGCGGATGGATTTATGAAGGATGAGGTTAATCATAGAATTGATGAGGGAAAAAAGGTGAGTGGTGCATTGAGGTATATGTGGAGACAAAAAAATATTATCTATGGAGGCAAAGAAGGGAATGTATGAAAGTATAATAGTACCAACACTCTTATATGGGTGTGAAGCTTGGGTTGTGAATGCAGCAGCGAGGAGGCGGTTGGAGGCAGTGGAGATGTCCTGTCTAAGGGCAATGTGTGGTGTAAATATTATGCAGAAAATTTGGAGTGTGGAAATTAGGAGGTGTGGAGTTAATAAAAGTATTAGTCAGAGGGCTGAAGAAGGGTTGTTGAGGTGGTTTGGTCATTTAGAGAGAATGGATCAAAGTAGAATGACATGGAGAGCATTTAAATCTGTAGGGGAAGGAAGGCGGGGTAGGGGTCGTCCTCGAAAAGGTTGGAAGGAAGGGGTAAAGAAGGTTTTGTGGGCGAGGGGCTTGGACTTCCAGCAGGCGTGCACGAGCGTGTTCGATAGTGAATGGAGACGAATGGTATTTGGGACCTGACGGTCTGTTGGAGTGTGAGCAGGGTAATATTTAGTGAAGGGATTCAGGGAAACCAGTTATTTTTATATAGCCAGACTTGAGTCCTGGAAATGGGAAGTACAATGCCTGCACTCTTAAGAAGGGGTTTGGGATATTGGCAGTTTGGAGGGATATGTTGTATATCTTTATACATATATGATTCTAAGCTGTTGTGTTCTGAGCACCTCTGCAAAAACAGTGATTATGTGTGAGTGAGGTGAAAGAGTTGAATGATGATGAAAGTATTTTCTTTTTGGGGATTTTCTTTCTTTTTGAGTCACCCTGCCTCGGTGGGAGACGGCCGACTTGTTAAAAAAAAAAAAATGATTGAGGTGTATAAATGGAAAACAGGAATTAATAAAGGGGATGTAAATAGCATGCTAAAAATATCTAACATATACAGGACTCGCAGCAGTGGCTTTAAATTGGAAAAATTAAGATTCATGAAGGATATAGGAAAGCACTGGTTTGGTAATTGAGTTGTGGATGAGTGGAACAAACTCCCGAGTACCGTCATAGACGCTAAGACGTCGTGTAGTTTTAAAAATAGGTTGGATAAATACATGAGTGGGTGTGAGTTGGACCTGACTAGCTTGTGTTACTAGGTCGGATGCACTGCTCCTCCCCTAAGTGACGTGTCTGACCTCACTAGGTCAAGGCATTGGCTTAAGCCGGTGGGAGAATTGGAGCTGCCTCGCATAGGCCAGTAGGCCTGTTGCAGTGTTCCTTCTTTCTTGTGTTCTTTGTTATGTTGGCATGCCTGATGTCACATCATGATGTTGGCCTTTTTTTAATGCTTCAGATTGTTATATTAAAGCCAATATCTGCTGTTCTGTTGTCAGAGTCATTTAAGTGCTGCTGCTGTATCAGTTTGAGACATAATAACCATCTCATGTGGTGCAGATGTTTGTTACTCTTGCTTTCACTAGAATTAACACTTTCACTTCCAGTTGGAGGTGAATACAGTTAACAGTCTCTTAACACTTGTAAAAAAAAAAAAGGTACAGTTCATAAAGTTTAAAAGCAATTTAGAGATTTTTAACCTTAAACTTTTGTAATTATGGATGTTTTCTTTGCTTGTAGACCTGATGATGAAAATAGAAATTTCACGAGGTTTTGTCAATAATAATGACCTCACTTGCTCTCATGTTGATTCTACTATTTATAATTTGCTTTTGTATTTATATTGTGAGTTAGTCTGTTGTTAATATCTCATAACCCGTCTTGAAGATTTTTTAATTTATAAAATTGGGTTTTTAAGATTTTGCCTAAAATCAGACACTTAACACTTGCTTTTAGTGAATGTAAAACGAAAGCCTGTAATTGTTTTACATGATGGTAGGATTGCTGGTGTCCTTTTTTTCTGTCTCATAAACATGCAAGATTTCAGGTACGTCTTGCTACTTCTACTTACACTTAGGTCACACTACACATACATGTAAAAGCATATATATACACACCGCTTTGGGTTTTCTTCTATTTTCTTTCTAGTTCTTGTTCTTGTTTTTTCCTCTTATCTCCATGGGGAAGTGGAACAGAATTCTTCCTCCGTAAGCCATGCGTGTTGTAAGAGGCGACTAAAATGCTGGGAGCAAGGGACTAGTAACCCCTTTTCCCGTATAAATTACTAAATTTAAAAAGAGAAACTTTCGTTTTTCTTTTTGGGCCACCCTGCCTTGGTGGGATACGGCCGGTTTGTTTGAAAAAAAAAAAAAAAAAACACTTGCTTTTGGGTAACATCATGCACTGTACTGTATAGTCACAATGTTTAATAAACTCTGGACAGGTTATATGAAGGTACCTCTTTTGGAGATATAATTAAGAAAGAATCAGGAAACAGTTCTATATAAAGTCAGTCACAATTATTTCCTTCTTGAGATATGTTGAGATGGGGTAAAGGGGTTATTGTAGACCAAGGGTACCCTATGTTATTACTCAGAGATCAGTTTTTTTAAATATTTACATGTCAGTACTCTTGTGATAATGTAGCGTTTTTTGTTGTTGTTTCATTGCAGGTTCGTTGTTTCTTGTTAGCTGTGACAGAAGGAGGTGTTTGCCCAAAAGAAGCTCCTGTTATACATGAGAATGATGTACAGAGATGGGCCTGGTCTCACCCAACATTACCCTGGCATATGCCAGAGGAAGAGGCACTTAAAACCGAAGAACAGGCACTTAATTAAGAAGAACAGGCACTTAAAGCAGGAGAAAGTAGAACAGTAGAGTTGTATATCATATGGGCAAAATTTATATACTAATATGAATAATTTGCAGTGTGTGTAGTCACAGTTGGAAAAATCTTATTAGGCATGCATGGTACAGTAGTTAATGCACTGGCCCGCTAGTTTTGGATTTAAATCACACCTACTCTGAATTATTTACATAGCAAGGCATGACCTCTTGAGATTGAATTTTCCAGTTTAATGAAAAAATACACCATTAATTAAAAAAATTCTATCTTTTGGGGGGATAGGAGTTAATTTTCACAGGGTAAAAGTTTTTAAGCCCAGTTACATATCTATTTCACCTGTCTTAAAAACTGTAATTCAGTTTGATTACTATCTAGCATCAGACAAATACTTAGCTTGCCTGATTGAAAATTATGTTTGTAGTTATTAACACAACCAGCACAAAGGCCAAGAATACATAAATACTAATAGTCGTGTTCCTCAAAATTATAATAAGATTTTTTCATTAAAATACATTTATTATACCCTGTAAATATTGATTGAAATAAAGTATCTTTAATGAGTTGACATACTGTTGTTTATCCAAATACGAAAGTAATATATGATGTTTGCAACACTAGATACTGTACATGCTCCACTCGTTACAGGCACATAATTTTTTGATGATCTGTGTTAAAGTTGAACTAGGGAAGTAATGTCAAATGATAGCCAGCACTGCTGACAAATCACATGGTACATTGTATTGAAGTTTTTGTTTAATGTCCTTATCAATCAGTAAGAGATTAACTTATCCACATTATAGGTGTAGGAACAAGATGATGCATTTCTCACTTGATGTACTTTATTAGGAGAATTTTTTAACAATTAAATTTCGTATGCAGTAATCCTTTGATATTTGTGGCTTTACATTGTATAGGTCATAATCAATAATTCACATTGCTAAACTCACAAATTATGATGTAGTCACTTAGCCTTAATACCATAATCTGTAAGGATTTAATGTTAAGAATTAATCTAAGTCTGCTCGAAATGCCTAGCCATGCTAGGTGTCCTAGTGGCCCCCTCTGTAATTAGTATTTTATAACATGTAAACCACAAAATACCCAAAACCTGTAAACCCCACATTGTAACCATTGTAGAGAATAAAATTGAACTGAATTGAATTGAATGTCTCTGCACTGAGGCCTGGTCGTGGACCAGGCCACGGTGGCGATGGCCCCTGGGATTCCCTCCATGAGAAATTTCAATTACTCCGATATGGTAAACACGAGGAAATTAAAACTTCATCAAAGTACAAAACAAATTCCGGCCACAAAATAGAGCGAAGAACCAACGTCAAAGACCTAGGAATGATCATGTCGGAGGATCTCACCTTCAAGGACCATAACATTGTATCAATCGCAGCTGCTAGAAAAATGACAGGATGGATAATGAGAACCTTCAAAACTAAGGATGCCAAGCCCATGATGACACTCTTCAGGTCGCTTTTTCTATCTACGCTGGAATATTGCTGCACACTAACAGCACCTTTCAAGGCAGGTGAAATTGCTGACCTAGAAAATGTACAGAGAACCTTCACGGCGTGCATAACGGAGATAAAACACCTCAATTACTGGGAGCGCTTGAAGCTCCTGAACCTGTATTCCCTGGAATGCAGGCGGGAGAGATACAGGATTATATACACCTGGAAAATCCTAGGGGGACTAGTACCAAACTTGCACACGAAAATCACTCACAACAAAAGCAAAAGACTTGGCAGATGATGCAACATCCCCCCAATGAAAAGCAGGGGTGTCACTAGCACGTTGAGAGACAATACAATAAGTGTCAGGGGCCCGAAACTGTTCAGCTGCCTCCCAGCATACATAAGGGGGATTACCAACAGGCCCCTGGCAGTCTTCAAGCTGGCACTGGACAAGCACCTAAAGTCGGTACCTGACCAGCCGGGCTTTGGCTCGTACGTTGGATTGCTTGCAGCCAGCAGTAACAGCCTGGTTGATCAAACTCTGATCCACCAGGAGGCCTGGTCACAGAGCGGGCCACGGGGGCGTTGAACCCCGGAACTCTCTCCAAGTAAATCCAGGTAGACTTCTGGCAAGAGCTTATGAGTGAAGGTTGGTTACCCTTCCTCAATGGGAGATGGCTGGCATGCTAAAAAGATGGCATTTATACAGCTGAATAACACTGCAACATTCCTTTAAGCAAAATACACTAGTGTTAAAAGTTTGATGTTCCTTAGCATAAACATTCTCCAATCATTACACGTAAACCAATAATCCCTACTAATTATGATACATTAGGGCCAATATACCAACTTTATTAAAACAAATTAGGATATGGATTTCAGTGCAAAAACTTTAGACATATACCTCTTTTGATTGACTTCAAACTCTCAACATTAGTATAATGGATTTACTAGAAAGTCTGTATTGGTTTTGGGCTGTACAGGGCCATCTTACCAGTTTTTTTGAACAATGGAAATAAATGGTATAAAATACCAACACAATGAAATATAAACACATATGCAGTATAATGTGATCCTTTATTGACTACGTTTTGCCCACACAGTGGGCTTTTTCAAGTCACAAACAGATCTAAGGTCTAGATCTAGATCTGTTTGTGACTTGAAAAAGCCCACTGTGTGGGCGAAACGTAGTCAATAAAGGATCACATTATACTGCATATGTGTTTATATTTCTTTATTGAACAAACTGGGATATTGGTTTTCATGTGTTAGCTTGAAAATGGCTCTTTGTATAGGCTTCAGACTTTCAATGCTGGTGTATCAAACTTATAAAATGGGTAATAGTTTTAATGAGCATTGTAAGTGCCAGTTTTATTAAACAAAATTTGGGATATCATGCTTATACTTCTGGGGCATAAAGGAATTGAGTATCAAGCTGAAAACTGAACTGGAAATCATACCATCTTAATTCTGGACTATATTACTTTTTATGCAGTTTCCTTTAGCTGTTTAGGAAATACTACTAAGTTTTTATCATATACCTAACAACTATCTCAATTCAAGCATTAAATTAAATTTTTTTTGAAATGCTATGCTCTAGCACATCCTGCAAAGAACAACCACCATGAGTTTCATATAGATCTATTGGATTCTGTGATATGCTGGAGAAACTAACACCTCCTAAATATCATTCTCGTCTCATTTACATAAGGAGGGATTACCAATAGACCCCTGGCAGTCTTCAAGCTGGCACTGGACAAGCACCTAAAGTCGGTACCTTGGTTTGCTCGTACGTTGGTTTGCGTGCAGCCAACAGTAACAGCCTGGTTGATCAGGCTCTGATCCACCAGGAGGCCTGGTCACAGATCGGGCCGCGGGGGTGTTGACCCCCGGAACTCTCTCAGGTAAACTCCAGGTAATTCCCTGGGTCTCTAATTTAATGACCTGCAATTCCTGTGCTGCTTGATAGTGTATGTATCCAGCATCTCTGCCTCTTGATATTAAGCTGCAGATGCTGGGCAGAATGAGAGCGTCAGAGAAAAATTTCTGGGCCTCTAAAAGGTATTAGTATTCATCCCCTGGACTTCTTGAGGGTGTTGAGTTATAACTGATAGATTTCTTGAGGGAGTTGCAATGCAGCTTCTTTGACTCTTAAAGGCTTTGAGGTACTGTTAATAGGACTCATTTTAAGTGCATTGAGGTAAAGGGGCTGAGATTAAAGGATACCTTTTGGATCACACAGTGACTTGAGAGCATTTAACTACAAGGTCTAACTATTCACACATCCTGCATCATTATGTACTTGTATTTAACCCTTAAACGGTCCAAACAGATCGACGTTCAAATTCGTATTGCTACAAAAGTATTTTCAATTTTTTTTTTTTTTTTTCAACAAGTCAGCCGTCTCCCACCGAGGCAGGGTGACCCAAAAAAGAAAATCCCCAAAAAGAAAATGCTTTCATCATCATTCAACACTCTCACCACACACATAATCACTGTTTTTGCAGAGGTGCTCAGAATACAACAGTTTAGAAGCATATACGTATAAAGATACACAACATATCCCTCCAAACTGCCAATATCCCAAACCCCTCCTTTAAAGTGCAGGCATTGTACTTCCCATTTCCAGGACTCAAGTCCGACTATATGAAAATAACCGGTTTCCCTGAATCCCTTCACTAAATATTACCCTGCTCACACTCCAACAGATAGTCAGGTCCCAAGTATCATTCGTCTCCATTCACTCCTATCTAACACGCTCATGCACGCTTGCTGGAAGTCCAAGCCCCTCACCCACAAAACCTCCTTCAAATATATCCTTCAAATATAACCAAAAAAAATGCAGACAAAAGCTTTTTTTTACACATTTTCAAATGTAAAACAAAAAAGAAGATCTACATTTTTTTACATACTTTCAGATGTTGAAAAAATGTATATATACGTTTGAACCATTTAAAGGTTAAAAAATTCAGAAATTATGAGATGATTAAATTACAAACTTTTAAGAAATGTTTAAATATTTCATTCACAGTGACTATCAACAATTATGGAAAAATTCCCTAACCTAGATTATTATTAATAACTTAGTCACTGTAACTTCCTCAATCAATACAACTCCATTGCCAGTTCCTTGGTCTAGTACCTGTGGCTGCAGGGGTTGGATATCGTCTCCTGGACCTGCCATTTGACTAATAAATGGTAACAGGAAATGACATAATTTTTGTCGAGTGTCTATTACCTGGAGTTTACCTGGAGAGAGTTCCGGGGGTCAACGCCCCCGCGGCCCGGTCTGTGACCAGGCCTCCTGGTGGATCAGAGCCTGATCAACCAGGCTGTTCCTGCTGGCTGCACGCAAACCAACGTACAAGCCACAGCCCGGCTGATCAGGAACTGACTTTAGGTGCTTGTCCAGTGCCAGCTTGAAGACTGCCAGGGGTCTGTTGGTAATCCCCCTTATGTGTGCTGGGAGGCAGTTGAACAGTCTCGGGCCCCTGACACTTATTGTATGGTCTCTTAACGTGCTAGTGACACCCCTGCTTTTCATTGGGGGGATGGTGCATCGTCTGCCAAGTCTTTTGCTTTCGTAGTGAGTGATTTTCGTGTGCAAGTTCGGTACTAGTCCCTCTAGGATTTTTCAGGTGTATATAATCCTGTATCTCTCCCTCCTGCATTCCAGGGAATACAGGTTTAGGAACCTCAAGCGCTCTCAGTAATTGAGGTGTTTTATCTCCGTAATGCGCGCCGTTGAAAGTTCTCTGTACATTTTCTAGGTCGGCAATTTCACCTGCCTTGAAAGGTGCTGTTAGTGTGCAGCAATATTCCAGCCTAGATAGAACAAGTGACCTGAAGAGTGTCATCATGGGCTTGGCCTCCCTAGTTTTGAAGGTTCTCATTATCCATCCTGTCATTTTTCTAGCAGATGCGATTGATACAATGTTATGGTCCTTGAAGGTGAGATCCTCCAACATGATCACTCCCAGGTCTTTGACGTTGGTGTTTCGCTCTATTTTGTGGCCAGAATTTGTTTTGTACTCTGATGAAGATTTAATTTCCTCATGTTTACCATATCTGAGTAATTGAAATTTCTCATCATTGAACTTCATATTGTTTTCTGCAGCCCACTGAAAGATTTGGTTGATGTCCGCCTGGAGCTTTGCAGTGTCTGCAATGGAAGACACTGTCATGCAGATTCGGGTGTCATCTGCAAAGGAAGACACGGTGCTGTGGCTGACATCCTTGTCTATGTCGGATATGAGGAATGAGGAACAAGATGGGAGCGAGTACTGTGCCTTGTGGAACAGAGCTTTTCACCGTAGCTGCTCGGACTTTAACTCTGTTAACGACTACTCTCTGTGTTCTGTTAGTGAGGAAATTATAGATCCATCGACCGACTTTTCCTGTTATTCCTTTAGCACGCATTTGTGCGCTATTACGCCATGGTCACACTTGTCGAAGGCTTTTGCAAAGTCTGTATATATTACATCTGCATTCTTTTTGTCTTCTAGTGCATTTAGGACCTTGTCGTAGTGATCCAATAGTTGAGACAGACAGGAGCGCCTGTTCTAAACCCATTTTCCCCTGGGTTGTGTAACTGATGGGTTCTAGAGGGTGGTGATCTTGTTTCTTAGGCCCCTTTAAAAGTTTTTTATGATATGGGTGTTAGTGTATTGGTCTGTAGTTCTTTGCTGTTGTTTTTTATCCCCCCTTTGTGGGAGTGGGGCTATGTCTGTTGTTTTTAGTAACTGTGAGACGACCCCTTCCCCTGTCCCTCTCCATAGGAGGGAAAAAAGGCTCGTGATGGGGCTTCTTGAGTTTTGATGAACACAGATTTCCATGAGTCTGCCCCTGGGGCGAGGGGCGGGCATGTCTTTTATCGCCTTTTTCGAAGCTTTTGGCGTCAGGAAAACATGGGATAATTGTGTTACAAATTTTGTGGCTCTTCAAAAAAATTCATTTTTGATCTTGACCTCAGTCTGGTTACAGTTTGCTAAAAAACTGGTCATATTGGGATTTGAGTAGCTCACTCATTTCCTGCGTCTTGTGTAGGACCCATTTTTTTTAAGGGGGGCCCCAATATGGACGTTTTTCTCGATTTTGATGTCATAGTGCTAGTTTTAATTTATGGGACATATGAAATTTTCCCTTAAATAGGGGGTAGGAGTTTAAATGATTGTGAAAGGGTATTAAGTACACTTAACACAGATTTACTTCTTGAAAATCCCAAGGATTTAAAAACCCGGTTAGACAAACTAAAGAACTTAGGGAAAAAAATAGGGTTATTTTCCTGGGAGCCCTCAAAAGCCAAACAACTTTTTTTAAAGGTGAATATTAATTGTAGTTCATTGCATGATTTTTTGTTTTTTTATGTTTAAAGATAAAGAACAACAGAAATAATAGTATTTCTTACTTTAAATTGTGGGTGGGTATTTGTGGATGATTTTGGAGAATAAAATTTTGCTGTGGCCCACTGGGGTGAGGGCATGGTAGAGGTTTTTGTATGAAGTCGATGGTTGTACTGGGGAGTTTGCGAATCAGTCAAGTCTAAGCATTAAGTCAGTAAGTCGTCAGTCAGTAAATCAGTCAGTCAAATCAGTAAGTCAGCAATCGTAAGTGGTGGAGGGTAGTGAGGGTGGTGGAGGGGGGGGATGGGGGGGTCTCCCCCTTTGACTCAAAGATCTAACCCCAAGCCCGGCAGAGGACCCGGGTGATCTCCAAATTTTTCCCCCCCCAAAATGAAAATGTGTTAAGTTAATTTTACGGTGTTATTACAAAAACATGCCACAATTTTCCCATAGTGCTTAAAACCCAAAAAGTGCCCAAAAAAAAACCCGTTTAAACAATGGGCACGTACACTAAGCCCTCTTGGTCTGTCATTCCAATGCTTGAAACTGTGTATACCTGGAGAGGGTTTTGGGGGTCAATGGCCCTGCAGCCCAGTCTGTGACCAGGCCTCATGGTGGATCAGGGCCTGATCAACCAGGCTGTTACTGTTGGCTGCATGCAACCCGACGTATGAACCACAGCTCTGCTGGTCAGGTACTGACTTTAGGTGCCTGTCCAGTACCTTCTTGAAGACAGCCAGGGGTCTATTGGTAATCCCCATTTTGTATGCTGGAAGGCAGTTTAACAGTTTTGGGCCCCTCACACTTAGTGTTGCCTCTTATCATGTTAGTGGCATCTCTGATTTTCACTGGGGGGATGTTGCATCATCTGCCAAGTCTTTTGCTTTCATAGGGAGTGATTTTTGTGGGCGAGTTTGGTACTAATCTCTAGGATTTTCCAAGTGTATATAATCACGTATCTCTCCCACCTGCATTCTATGGAGTACAGTTATGTGTGCCATGAAGGTTCTCTGTACATTTTTTAGGTCAGCAATTTCACCTGCCTTGAAAGGTGCTGTTAGTGTGCAGCAATATTCCAGCCTAGTGTTTTTAGATAGAACAAGTGACCTGAAGAGTGTCATCATGAGTTTGGCATCCCTAGATATGAAGGTTCTCATTATTCATCCTGTCATTTTTCTAGCAGATGCAATTGATACAATGTTGTGGTCTTTGAAGGTGAGATCCTCTGACATTATCACTCCCAGGTCTTTGGCATTAGTTTTTCGTTCTATTGTGTGTTTGGAATTTGTTTTATACTCCAATATAGTTTTAATTTCCTCACATTTTCCATATCGAAATAATTTAAATTTCTCATCATTGAACTTCATGTTGTTTTCTGCGACCCATTTAAAGATTTGGTTGATGTCTGCCTGGAGTCTTGCAGTGTCTTCAATGGAGGACACTATCATGCAGATTTGGGTGTCATCTGCAAAGGAAGACAGTGCTCCAGCTTACATCCCTCTCTATGTCACACATGAGGATGAGGAACAGGATAGGAGCAAGTACTGTGGCTTGTGGAACAAAGCCGCCTGAGACTTTACTCTGTTTACTACTATTTGTGTTCTGTTTGTGTTACCTTTGTTCCCAGTCCTTTCATTTTTAAGTGTGTTTATATCTGCCTTAATTATCTAAATCTAAATCTAATCCTTAATGAGTCCTCTAAGTATATTGTATGTTTTAGTCATGTCTTCCCCTGGTTCTCCTCATGTCCAGTGTTGTAAGATTAGTTCCTTTAGTCTTTTTTTGTAAGCCGAGCCTTTTAGCTCTGGGATTCTTCATATAGGGAATTTCTTGACTTTCTTTAGTTATGGGATATGCTTTCTAAACAGGATGACCCTTAGGGTTTTTCATTTAATTATTATTATTATAATCAAGAGGGAGCGCTAAACCCGTAGGTTGATGCAGCGCCAGTGGGGGAGATGTAGATGTGGAAAGCATTCAGGCTTAATTCAGGGAACTGGAGCACAGATCCAATTCCCTAGATCAAGAGCCCCTCACCAACATCAAGGAACCTTCCTTGAGGGGCTTTTCACTTAATAATAACAATAATTAAGTAATGGGTTGGTAGACAGCAACCGCCCAAGAAGGTCCTACTGTTCTGCCGAGTGCACAACAGAAACCTGTAATTGTTGTACATGATGATAGGATTACTGGTATCTTTTTCTGTCTCATAAACATGCAAGATTTCAAGTATGTCTTGCTATATCTACTTACACATAGGTCACACTACACATGCATGTACAAGCATATATATACACACCCCTCTGAGTTTCCTTCTATTTTCTTATTATTTCTTGTTCTTGTTTATTTCCTCTTATCTCCATGGGGAAGTGGAACAGAATTATTCCTGCATGGGCCATGCATATTGTAAGAGGAGACTAAAATACCAGGAGCAAAGAGCTAGTAGCCACTTCTGTATACATTACTAAATTTATAAAGAGAAACTTGCGATTTTCTTTTTTGGGCCACACTACTTCAGTGGAATACAGCCAGTGCATTGAAAGAAATAATAATAATAATAATGAATTTCTCAAGGGGCTCTTCCATGTTGGTGCTGCTTACTCTATGAAATTAGTGACTACATAAGGTCCTGAAGCTGTATGACCCTTGTAGGTTTCGTTTTGATTTATAATAATAATAAGGTTCTGAAGGACTTTTGCTGAGGCACCTTAATGCCTCTCTTAAAGTTTACTCAAGGAGGTATTCAACTGATGTAAGCCTGCAATAACATGCTTACCTTTCGTACACCCATACCTTCACAGACCCCTACCCAGAAAGCTGTATTGATAAATCTATATCCAGCTTATTGACCTGACCTAGTGGGCCCCACCCATATGTTATTACATTTTCAACTGCTGCATCTCTCCACTTCTTCTTCTTGCTCAGCGTTGTATGACCCTTAAGGGTTTAGCACTTTGTTATGATCATAATAATATTAACAATCTTCACCTTGCTCCAGTGTAAAAGGTTTTGTCCTGCCTCTGTACCACATTGATAAAGCCTGCTGTGAAGGTGAAACTTCTTCCGTGTGTTAACATCTGTGTCGTATTCATGGACTAAAGTTTGCTTATGCATGGATCGGGCCCTGAGCCTTGAACTTCAGAGAGAGGGAGATTACAAGATCATCTCGAGGAAGTGGAGATGTTATCCCCTTCTGAGCTGTATCCAGACCTAGCTGAGCCATTACAAAACTACGTCAGATTATTATTATAATCATGGGGAAGCCCTAAACCCGTAAAACTACACCAGAGATCTATGCAAAAGACAGTTATCAGGATTTCCCTGAACTTTTCCTTGAAGGCATCTGAGTGGATGGCAGACTGAGGTCCCAGAACATCCCATGGATGAATGGGTTACTAGAGCATCCCATGGCTGGTTTGTACGCATCGCTGTTGGGTCAGTGTATGCATCGCTGTTGGGCCGTGCAGACGTACTGCGCAGTAGCTCCTGATTGGGTTGGCTTTTGCGCAGTAGTGACGTGTACTTAGCTCTGTGAAGACCTGTTTGCGCGCTCTCTACGAATTGAAGCAAGATGCCCTCCATCGAGCAACTTTACCAACAGCTTAAGGAAGAATTGAGGATGGCGAAGATGGAGATTCGGCGACTGACCGAGGAAAACAAGAAGATTCGTAGTAGTCCTCCTGTTTTGAGTCCTCAGGTCAAGAAGGGAAACTGGTCAGTGGCTGGACAGCAGGAAACGAAGTTGACGATCAAGAGGGACGAATGGAAAGGTAGAAAACAATGAAGAAGAAAGAGACTGCCGTGGAAACTGTTGTGGAAACATCTAATACATTCTCAGTGCTACCCGACGAATGTGAGTCGACTACTGGGAACGTCACGACGAACGACATTAAGGAAGGTAAGAATATTGTTGTTGTTGGGGATAGCCAAGTTAGGTATATGGATAGGGCGTTCTGCTTGAAGGACAGGAGTAGGAGACAGAGAGTTTGCTTTCCTGGGGCTGGGATGGAGGATATTGTTAGCCGTCTGGATGACATCATGAGAGGTAATGGGAGCAATCCTATTATCTGTCTCAGTGCGGGAGGCAACGATGTTGGCAGACGTAGGAGTGAAGACCTGATTAGCAGGTATAGGTCAGCAACAGAAATAATTAGGAGTAAGGGTGGGAACCCTGTCATATGTGGTGTTTTGCCAAGGAGGGGAGTTGGAAATGAATGGTTGTCCAGGGCAATTGGTGTCAATTGCTGGCTGGACAAATACTGTAAGGAAAATGCGGCAACATTCATTGACAACTGGGACCTCTTCTATGGCAGAAATGACATGTATGCCAGGGATGGGGTTTTACTTATCTAGGTCTGGGGTGGTAGCACTGGCAACTGCAGTGGAGGGAGCAGTTAGGACTTTAAACTAGGAATAGTTAGTGGTATGGGTTTTGGCAGGGAAAAAAGTGAAGTCCCAGTGTAGTAATATTACGAGTTCTAGGGGAACAAGTAATAAGCAGAACGAGGTGATTTGAAAAGCCAGTGATTTGGGGGGTGATAAGGACAGTAAAAAGGTTTGTAAAAAACAAAAGAGCGGGAAAGGGTAAAGAGAAAGGAGAGTTTTTCCCAATTTTTTTAAAATTATGCAAATTGCTTAGTGCTAGGAAAATGGAAAATTTGAGATTATTCCCCAAAGGGGCGGTAACATTGAGAAATTTGCCTTAACTGAGACGGGTTTAAATTCCCAAAAAGTGGGGGGACAGCCTGGGAAATTTCCCCATATTCAGGGGGGGGTTTGGATTGTAATTTTCCCAGTTTTCGCTTAACTGCTGAAATAAAAAGGGGTTTATTAAGCCCTGAAGTAACACATAAAAAAGCCCTTTTTGGGTAAAATTTTTCCCAGAGGGGCATGAAAAACTGATTTTAGGAGTTTACCGTCCCCCAAATTTTAAGAAGGGCCCAAAGGGGAACTACTATGGGAGGAAATTTTTTAAGGGCCACAAGGCACGAAAATTTAAGAAAATTCTGGAGCCCTTTAAACTTTAGTCAAAATTGGGGAATTTTGCCCTGGGAATTTAGAATCATAAAACACTTCTTAGAAGTAGTTTCAGGGTTTTTTTTTTTTTTTTTTGGGAAGCAGTTTGTGACAGAACCTAAAAGGGGGAAAAATAACCGCTTGACTTAGTTTATGGAAAACAATAAAACCCTTGTTAAAAATTTTAAAAAATTTTTCAGAGGAAACTGGGTGCTAAACGAAACCCCAAATCCAAATTTCATTTAGCATTGAATGGGAAATATGAAAAAGTAGGGGGATAACTCAGTAACAAATCCCAGATTTTTTGCTTAAACAATTACTGGGTTAGAGAACACTTTCATTTTGTTGACTTGGGGGAACAAAGAGCATCAATTTTGACAGTTTTCTGAACAATATACTGCCCTCAAAGAACTTTTTTCCCCCTATAAAAAAAAAATTTGATAAAAAAGAAAAAGACCCAAAATGGATAATAATAGGCCCCAAATATCTACCCAGGGCATAAGAAAGGAATTTAAAAGGGGTCGTATCAAAAGAGGGAGGGTCATCTATGAATCAGTATATTGACATTAAGAGGGACATTAAAAAGGGGATAAGAAAAGCTAAAAGGGACTATGAAATTAAAGTTGCTAAGGATTCTAAAACTAACCCAAAAAGTTTTTTCCAGGTCTATAGAACAAAAGTTAGAGATAGATAGTCCCCTTAAAAATAACTATGGGCACCTTACTGACAAAGAGAATGAAATGTGCTCGATTTTAAATAATTATTTTCTCTCAGTTTTTACACAGGAAGACACTAACAATATTCCAGTAATTAATTTTTATAGTGGGCTAGAAGAAGATAAATTATGTAACATCACAGTCACTAGTGAAATGGTTGTGAAGCAGATAGACAAACTGAAACAAAATAAGTCGCCCGGGTCCTGATGAGGTTTTTTTCAAGGGTTCTTAAGGAATGCAAAATGGAACTCTGTGAACCATTAACTAATATTTTTAATTTATCTCTTCAAACAGGTGTAGTGTCTGATATGTGGAAGATGGCTAATGTAATTCCTATTTTTAAAACAGGGGACAAGTCGTTACCATCAAATTACCGCCCAATAAGCCTGACCTCAATTGTAGGCAAATTACTAGAGTCAATTATAGCTGAGATTATAAGAAGCCATCTTGATAAGCATAGCTTGATTAAGGATACTCAGCATGGATTCACAAGAGGCCGGTCTTGTCTAACTAATTTATTAACTTTCTTCAGTAAAGCTTTTGAGGCTGTTGACCACGATAAAGAATTTGATATCATTTACTTAGATTTTAGTAAGGCTTTTGATAGAGTTCCGCACCATAGACTGTTAAAGAAAGTGGCAGCTCATGGCATTGGGGGAAAAGTGCTCTCGTGGATCGAGTCATGGCTCACTGACAGGAAGCAGAGAGTGTCCATAAATAGGGTTAAATCCGAGTGGAGATCTGTAACAAGTGGCGTTCCACAGGGATCAGTCTTGGGCCCGTTGTTGTTTATAATATATATCAATGATCTTGATGAGGGAATTACTAGTGATATGAGCAAATTTGCCGATGACACAAAGATAGGTAGGATAATTGATTCAAACGTAGATGTTATGGAACTTCAGGAGGATTAACATCCCCCCAATGAAAAGCAGGGGTGTCACTAGCACGTTAAGAGACCATACAATAAGTATCAGGGGCCCGAGACTGTTCAACTGCCTCCCAGCATACATAAGGGGGATTACCAACAGACCCCTGGCAGTCTTCAAGCTGGCACTGGACAAGCACCTAAAGTCGGTTCCTGATCAGCCGGGCTGTGGCTCGTACGTTGGTTTGCATGCAGCCAACAGTAACAGCCTGGTTGATCAGGCTCTGATCCACCAGGAGGCCTGGTCACAGACCGGTCCGCGGGGGCGTTGACCCCGGAACTCTCTCCAGGTAAACTCCAGGATTTAAACAAACTCTATTCTTGGTCAGAAAAGTGGCAGATGCAGTTCAATGTAGATAAATGCAAGGTTCTGAAGCTTGGGAGTGCCCATAACCCTAGTACTTATAAGTTAAATGATGTAGAACTTAGCCATACAGATTGCAAAAAGGACTTGGGGGTTATGGTGAGCAGCAACCTTAAACCAAGACAGCAATGCCTAAGCGTACGTAATAAGGCAAATAGATTACTGGGATTTATATCAAGAAGTGTAAGCAACAGAAGTCCAGAGGTCATACTGCAGCTTTATACATCATTAGTAAGGCCTCACCTAGATTATGCAGCTCAGTTCTGGTCTCCATATTACAGAATGGACATAATTGTTAGGTAAGACACATATGCAACAGTTAGGTATCTTTATTTTGAAACGTTTCGCCTACACAGTAGGCTTCTTCAGTCGAGTACAGAAAAGTTGATAGAAGCAGAAGATACTTGAAGACGATGTAATCAGTCCATCACCCTTAAAGTTTTGAGGTGGTCAGTCCCTCAGTCTGGAGAAGAGCATTGTTCCGTTGTCTGAAACAATATGAAGTTGAAGTGACAGAATCGGGCCTTATATAGTGCCAGGAGGTGAGACGTAGTTGATTTGGGGAGGGCAGGTCCCTCTCAAACCCAGCCGTTCTCACTAGTAGAGGTTGTCGAAGTAGATGGTCTGTACCAAGATACCCTTGTGTTGCAGTGTCTGACAGAATGAACATTAAAATGGTATAAAATACCGACAGATTGTTAGGTAAGACACATATGCAACAGTTAGGTATCTTTATTTTGAAACGTTTCGCCTACACAGTAGGCTTCTTCAGTCGAGTACAGAAAAGTTGATAGAAGCAGAAGATACTTGAAGACGATGTAATCAGTCCATCACCCTTAAAGTTTTGAGGTGGTCAGTCCCTCAGTCTGGAGAAGAGCATTGTTCCGTTGTCTGAAACAATATGAAGTTGAAGTGACAGAATCGGGCCTTATATAGTGCCAGGAGGTGAGACGTAGGTTGATTTGGGAGGGCAGGTCCCTCTCAAACCCAGCCGTTCTTCGACAACCTCTACTAGTGAGAACGGCTGGGTTTGAGAGGGACCTGCCCTCCCAAATCAACCTACGTCTCACCTCCTGGCACTATATAAGGCCCGATTCTGTCACTTCAACTTCATATTGTTTCAGACAACGGAACAATGCTCTTCTCCAGACTGAGGGACTGACCACCTCAAAACTTTAGGGTGATGGACTGATTACATCGTCTTCAAGTATCTTCTGCTTCTATCAACTTTTCTGTACTCGACTGAAGAAGCCTACTGTGTAGGCGAAACGTTTCAAAATAAAGATACCTAACTGTTGCATATGTGTCTTACCTAACAATCTGTCGGTATTTTATACCATTTTAATGTTCATTCTGTCAGACACTGCAACACAAGGGTATCTTGGTACAGACATCTACTTCGACAACCTCTACTAGTGAGAACGGCTGGGTTTGAGAGGGACCTGCCCTCCCAAATCAACCTACGTCTCACCTCCTGGCACTATATAAGGCCCGATTCTGTCACTTCAACTTCATATTGTTTCAGACAACGGAACAATGCTCTTCTCCAGACTGAGGGACTGACCACCTCAAAACTTTAAGGGTGATGGACTGATTACATCGTCTTCAAGTATCTTCTGCTTCTATCAACTTTTCTGTACTCGACTGAAGAAGCCTACTGTGTAGGCGAAACGTTTCAAAATAAAGATACCTAACTGTTGCATATGTGTCTTACCTAACAATCTGTCGGTATTTTATACCATTTTAATGTTCATTCAGAATGGACATAAATTCGTTAGAAAACATTCAGCGTAGGATGACTAAATTAATACATAGCATTAGAAATCTTCCTTATGAAGAAAGATTGAAGACTCTTAAGTTACATTCACTTGTTAGACGAAGGATGAGGGGAGACCTGATCGAAGTGTATAAGTGGAAGAACATAAGAACATAAGAACATAAGAACATGGAAATATAAACACAAATAAAGTATAATGTGATCCTTTATTGACAACGTTTCACCCACACAGTGGGCTTTTTCAAGTCACACACGGATCTACCTGGGGTTGGAAGGTACGAGAGTATTTATAGTCATGTTCAGAATGTTGAGGTCAGGTGGAGAATGCTGCATCTGATGATCTACCGGGTGGGGTTATAGAGTCTTGGGTAGCTTGGCAGGGGTATTGGACAAGTTGTGAGTAGACCTTCTGCAGTGTTCTATGTTCTTATGTGGGATAGCGATGAAGAGTTTCTTGGCGAGTGGTTCAGCTATGTTATAAAAGCCATTGTTCTGGTTGAAATTGTTGGTTGTAGAGATGAGCGATGATTCCAGGATTCTTCTGTATCGAGTGTTGTCTTCTGTGGCTATAAGTCTTGAGTTTCTGTAGTTAATTAAATGGTTGTGTGAATTGCGATGTTGTACACAGGCATTCCTTGTATCGTCAGTCCTGCTTGCATATTGGTGTTCTGAAATACGTGTTTGGAGGTCTCTTGATGTTTCGCCCACATATAATTTGTTGCAGTCATTACAAGGGATTATGTATACCCCTGCAGAGGATGGAGGCTTGTCCTGTCTACTACTGGTGATGTCCTTGATGGTCGTGGTTGGGGGTAAGATACTTGGAATGATGTTTTGGCAAAGATGTTGGAAACATGTTTGGCAATGGAGTTGTTGGGGAGGACTATGTATCTCTTCTCGGCAGTGTCTTCTCTGGGTGTGTTGAAGATGTTTAATGCCCGCCGTCTGCAGTCTCTGATGAAGTGACGAGGATAGTGGAGTTTAGAAAATACTTGTTCAATTATAGTGCATTCTTCCTCAAGGAACTCATTGCTGCAGATTCTGAGTGCACGTAGGAAGAAGCCTATAATTACACCACGTTTGGTTTTGGTGTCGTGGTGAGGTAGAAGTGGAGGAGATCGTTTTGGTTGGTGGGTTTTCGATAGACTTTAAAACGAAGTTCGTGGTCAGCTTTGCAGAGGCAGAACATCAAGGAAAGGAAGAGTGTTGTCGACTTCTTCTTCAAGTGTGAACTGGATTGAAGGCTCGACCTGGTTGAGCTTGTCTTGGAGAGCTTGAACGTTGAAGCGTTTAGGAGTTATGAGGAGAATGTCGTCAACATAACGGAGCCAGGTGACAGACGAAGGAATAATGGTGGAGAAACGTTCGGCTTCTAGATGTTCCATGTATAGGTTCGCCAGGACTGCACTGAGTGGCGAACCCATGGGTAGTCCAAAAGTCTGCTGAAAGAGGTGATTTTCGAAAGAGAAACACGTAAAGCCAACACATAGTTCAACAAGGTCGATGAAATCGCTGGCTGGAATGGGAAGATCAAGTGAATCGTCAATTTTCCTGCGCAAGAGATCGATGGCTTGTGTAGTAGGTACTTTGGTGAATAGGGAAGTCACGTCAAGGCTGGAAAGTTTCTTGTTCCTGATGTTGATGTTGCACTCAGAATCTGCAGCAATGAGTTCCTTGAGGAAGAATGCACTATAATTGAACAAGTATTTTCTAAACTCCACTATCCTCGTCACTTCATCAGAGACTGCAGACGGCGGGCATTAAACATCTTCAACACACCCAGAGAAGACACTGCCGAGAAGAGATACATAGTCCTCCCCACCAACTCCATTGCCAAACATGTTTCCAACATCTTTTCCAATACATCATTCCAAGTATCTACCTCCACAACCACGACCATCAAGGACATCACCAGTAGTAGACAGGACAAGCCTCCATCCTCTGCAGGGGTATACATAATCCCTTGTAATGACTGCAACAAATTATATGTGGGCGAAACATCAAGAGACCTCCAAACACGTATTTCAGAACACCAATATGCAAGCAGGACTGACGATACAAGGAATGCCTGTGTACAACATCGCAATTCACACAACCATTTAATTAACTACAGAAACTCAAGACTTATCGCTTTCTATTGGTAAGCCATGCCTCAATCCATGCTAGAACTTTACCTCCTATACCATGAGCTGCCACTTTTCTTAAAAGTCTCTTGTGAGGTACTCTGTCGAAGGCTTTACTAAAATCCAAATAAACAATATCATATTCCTTATCACTGTCAACTGCCTCAAATGTTCTATTGAAGAACGTCAGTAAGTTTGTCAGGCAGGAACGACCTCTCGTGAATCCATGCTGAGATTCATTTATCAAGTTATGCTCTTCAAGGTGACTTCTGATAATGTCAGCTATAATTGATTCTAATAACTTGCCCACTATAGATGTCAGGCTTATTGGACGGTAATTTGAAGGAGTGGACTTATCCCCTGATTTGAATATAGGAACCACATTAGCCATCTTCCACAACTCTGGCACAACACTGGTAAGGATGGACGCATTGAATACACTCGTTAATGGCTGACTAAGCTCCATCTTGCATTCCTTAAGTACCCTTGAAAACAACTCATCGGGTCCCGGGGACTTATTTTGTTTCAGTTTGTCTATCTGTTTAATAACCATGTCCCTCGTGACAGTAATATTAGTTAACTTAAATTCATCAGGAACTAAATAATTGTTAATTACTGGAATCTCATTTACATCTTCCTGTGTAAAAACTGACAAAAAATAGTCATTAAATAAGGAACACATTTCCAGTTCATTATCCGTCAGCTGTCCATTCCCAGATTTCAGAGGTCCTACTTTTTCCTTCACCTTCGTCCTATACACTTGAAAGAACCCCTTTGGATTAGTCTTTGATTCATTAGCAACTCTAATTTCATAGTCACGTTTAGCCTTTCTAATCGCCTTTTTTACTTCTCTTTTAAGCTGAACATATTGGTCAGTAAGGTTAACCTCTCCTCTTCTGATGCGCCTATAAATTCCCCTTTTCTCCCCTAATAGATGCTTTAGCCTCCTGTTAACCCATTTGGGATCGTTATTATTAGACCTAATTTCTCTCTGGGAATGTATATACTCTGGGCACTGTGTACATTATTAAGAAAACAATCATAAAAGCAGATCCCTTCATATTCATAAGTATGATTATCGTCAATAAAATCATTAGCTAGATAACCCCAATCAAGATTAGACAGATGTTCCCTAAGTCCATTATAATCGGCAGAACGAAAATCAGGGATTTTTACTGTATTATCATTATTCTTGCATTCCCAATTAATGCTAAAAGTGATGGATTTGTGATCACTTGCGCCAAGCTCTTCAGTGATCTCCAGATTATTCACCAGTGTTTCCTTATTTGACAAGACTAGGTCTAGCAAATTATTACCCCTGGTAGGCTCAGTTACACTCTGTTTCAGAAAACAGTCCTGAACTGTTTCCATGAAGTCACTGGACTCTAGATTACCTGTCAAAGAATTCCAGTCAATTTGGCTAAAGTTAAAGTCCCCTACTATGACTATGGAAAAAAAGAAATACAGGAGTTGCAGCCCAGCCACCGTGGAGAGAAGACGTCGTCGTTCCTGCTCTTCAGCTGAGCAACTCTGAACACTGTTGCTCGAGAATTTATTTGGGTTATCCTGAGTAGTTTTTCACCAGAGCTGAGAGGAGACTTGTTTGCAGTCACTTCGAGCCCCATCCCATCAAGAGGGTAAGGCGGTGACTTGCTTGCTTGTTCACCCCTCTCATCCCCATCCCCCCATCCTTCCCCATCCTCCCCTCACCCATACATCAATACTGGCCCACACACTTAACACACTACATACATTGCTATCCTTCTGACTGTCCTATCTTCTTCTTTTTCGGCAACTTCGCTTTGGCGAGTTAACACAAGGCATTTTGACCATCTGGTAGCCCGTGTGTTTTTTTTAAAATCCAGCCGATCTTTGCCTTGGGCCCTTTCCCCTCACTACTCGAGGGTAGGCTATCTTAGGGGCTGACCTTCATAAGTCAGCTGAAATAGGATGTTAGGCTAACATTAAGGAAAGATACCTTTTGTTAAGCAACTCCTCTGCCAGATGCTCCTTCTCAGGCATCATGGCGAGGATTCGTGTAAGATTACGCATTGATGGAAATCAAATGTCCATGAAAGACATTCTCAAATGTATTTGCTCCAACTCAACTGTTGCTCCAGTGGATGTTTTTCAAACCCACGCTGGAGCAGTACTTCTCCTCTCTTCGGAAGAAGAGTTACTTCAACTACTAAAGCGTGATGTCTTGGATAAACTGAAGATTTGGGTTACCCAGTTGCACCTGAAGCTATCAAGCTAAAAGGACTGTGTTTTGGCCAGAACAAAAAAAAAAAAAAAAAAAAAAAAAGGGAAAAAAATTTTTGGGGGAAAAACCCGGGGAAAGGCCTTCTGTTTTTTCCCAAAATTTTCCCTTTCCTTTTTTTTTTGGTTAATTTTGGAAATTTTTTTCCCCCCGGGAAAGGGGGGGGGGGGCCCCCCCCCGGGGAAGGGGGGCCCTTTTGTTCCCCCCTACCCCCCAAACCCCCCCTTTTTTTTTTTCCCCCCCCTTTTTTCCCCAAAAAAAAACCCCCCCCCCCCCCCATTTTTAAATTTGGGGCCCTTTTTTTTCCCCCCCCCTTTCCCCCCCCCCCCCCCCATTTTAAACCCCCCTTTTTTAAAAAAAAAATTTTTCCTTTTTTCCCCTTTCCCTTTTTTTTTTTTTTGGGGGGCCCCTTTTAAAAAATTTTTTGGGGGGGCCCTTTTTTAAAAAACCCCCCTTTTTTTCCCCCCCTTTCCCCTTTTCCCCCGGGGAATTCGGGGGGAAAAAAGGGGGAAAAAACCAAAAAAAAAATTTTTGGGAAAAACCCCCCCTTTTTTTTCCCCCGGGTTTTTTAAAATTTGGAAATTTTTTCCCCCCCGGGGAAAAAATTTTTTAAAAAAAAAAAATTTTGGGAAAAAAAGTTTTTTCCCCCCCCCCTTTTTTTTGGAAAAAGGGGTTTTTTTTTTTAAAAAAAAAATTTTTTTTTAAAAAAACCCCCCTTTTTTTGGGGTTAAAAAAAAAACCCCCCAAAAAAATTTTTTTTTAAAAAAATTTAAAACCAAAACCCAAAAACCCCCCCCTTTTTTTTTTTAAAAAAAAAATTTTTGGAAACCCTTTAAAAAACCCAAATTTTTGGGAACCCCCCAAAAAAAAATTTCCTTTTTTTTTAAAAAAAAAATTTTTCCAAAAGGGGGGTTTTTTAAAATTTTTTTTGTTTGGTTTTAAACCAAAAAAAAAAAAAGGGTTTTTTTTTTCCCAACTTTTTTTTTTTTCCCAAAAAAAAAAAAAATTTTTTTAAAAAAAATTTTTTTTTTCCCCCCCCCGGGGGAAAAAAAAAATTTTCCCCCCCCCCCGGGAAAAAACCCCCCCCCGGGGGGAAAATTTCCCCCCAAATTTTGGGGGGGGCCCTTTTGGGGAAAAAAACCCCAAAAAAAAACCCCCGGGGGCCCCCCCCCCCCCCAAAAAAAAGGGGGGAAAATTTTTTTGGGTTCCAAAGAAAAAAAAAACCAATTTTTTGGGAAAAAAAGGGGGGAATTTCCCCAAATTTAAAAAAAAAAAACCCCCCCTTTTAAAAGGGGGGCCCCCCCTTTTTAAAAAAGCCAAATTTTTGGCCCCCCCCCCCCCCCCCCCGGGGGGGCCCCCCCCAAAACCGGGTCAACCCTTTAAAAAAAGAAAAAAAAAACCCCCCTTAAAAAAACCCCCCAAAAACCCCCGGTTTTTTTTTAAAAAACCCCCCCCAAAAACCCCCCCAAATCTCCCCCCCCCCCCAAAAAAACCAAAAGAAAATTTTTTTAAAAAAAGGGGGTTTTTTTTTAAATTTTTTTTTTTTGGGGGGGGAAATTTTAAAAAAAACCCAAAAAAACCCCCCCCCTTCCCCCCCAAAAGGGGAAAAAAAAAAATTTACTTAAGGGGGGGAAAAAAAAGGGGGGGAAAAGAAAAAAATTTTTTTTTTAAAAAAAAAAATTTTTTTTTAAAAAAAAATTTTTTTGGGAAAAAATTAAAAAAAAAAATTTTTAAAAATTTTTTTGGGGTAAAATTTTTAAAATTTTTGGGGAAAAAAGGGGGTTTGGGGGAAAAAAAAAAAAAAAAAAAAAAAAAAAAAAAAAAAAATTTTTTGGAAAAATTTTGGAAAAATTTTTAAAAACCCCCTTAAAAAAAATTTTTTTAAAAATTTCCCCCCGGCCCCCTTTTTTCCCCCCGGGGAAAAAAGAAAATTCCCAAAAAAAAAACCCCCCTTTCCCTTTTTTTTTTAAAACCCCCCCGGGGGTTTTTTTTTTAAAAAAAAAAAATTTTTTTAAAAAACCAAAAAAATTTTTTAACCCCTTTCCAAAAAAAAAATTAAAAAAAAAAGGTTTTAAAAGGTTTCCCCTTTTTTTTTTTTTTGGGGGTTTTTTTTAAAATTTTTAAAATTTCCCAAAAATTAAAAATTTTAAAAAAAACCCTTTTTTTTTAAAACCGGGGGGGAAAATTTTTTTTTATTTTCCCCCCCAAAAAAAACCCCCCCCAAAATCGAATAATTGAAGCCCAAAATTTGCCAATTAGTTTCCCAAAAAAAAAACCAACCAATATCCCCCCAAAAAATTTTTGGGACAAAAGAAATTTTCAAGCAGAATGTCGGGGGCCCTCTTCAAACGCGACAACCCCAGCAGCAAAAACCCCCTTTCCAAATTAATTAACAGGGTTTAGTCAACCCCAAAAAGAACATATGGAAATTTCTAGTTCTTCAAGCTAATCAAAATTTAAAATTTAAACCAGCAAAAATTTTGGGTAAATCCCACAAAATTTTTGGGGGGAAAACACAAGGTTCCCCAACTACCTAGTTTATAAACCCTTTACTGTTGGGGGATGATGATTTTTTGAAATTAAACTTGCGATCCACCCGGACCAGGCTAATTTGAAGGGTGAAAGTATGGGAGAAAAAATTTTCTTCACTTTTAAAAGTCCGGGCAATTTAAAATAATCATTATTTAGGTTTGTAAAAATGGGAGATGAGAAATTTTGGGTGATCTACAACCCCTTTTCCTACCATCGATACTTCAACCCTTTTAAGAAAAACCCACCCGCTTACTAGACCTATTAAAAATTACTTTGAGATAAATCGGTTTAAATTTAAGAATGAGAAATAGAGCCCCTGGCCTCTTTTGGAATAACAATGAAACTAAAAAAGTAAACCCACCTAGAAAATTGCAAACAGTCCCTTTGGGAAATATCTTTAATTTCCATCTTGGGCCCCCAGGAAAATTTTCCCCGTTTTTTTTTTTAAAACCCGCTAGGATGATCTTTCCCTTTCTAAGCCCAAAAAAAAACAAACCCCCCAACCTGGGAAAATATAGACCCTATATCCTTTTCTTGAAAATCACTGGAAAAAATTTTTTGAGGGGAAAGGGCATTTCCAAAAATTTGGGAAATTTCTATATGGAAAATTTAATCACTTGTTTTCTGAAAAACCCTTTGGGGTTTAGAAACATAGAGGTACCCCAAACCTGCAAAAAATGTTATTTTTGACACTGTACAAAAATCTAAAAAAAGCAGGGCAATCTTGCCTTAATTGCCCCCAAGATGTTCATAAAACTTTTGATAGCTTATGGGATGATGGCCTTTTTATAAAACTCATTTAACCCCACCAGACCCTAACTGGGGCTTTTCTCAGAGTAATTTATAATTTCTTAACTAAGAAAAATCATTCCCACCTTATGGGAATTTGAAAAAAACCTTTTTTTAACCCACGGCTGGTTTTCCCACAAGGTTTTTTGTCCCCAGTCCCCTTCTTGTTTAACATTTTTTGTGAAAAGGGCCTTCCTCAAAAAAGTTTAATGACACAATTGTGACAGTTTGCAGTGAATTTTTTATTCATGTCGTCTCATCAACTCCATTTAAAAGGGGAAAATTTCAAGTTGAGAGGTATAGAAAAAATTTAATATTGAAATTCGTCCCAAAAATCTAAATTGGGGGGAAAAAAAGGAGAATTAAAGACTAATTTCCGAAAAAGGTCCTTGTTAGCACGATAGGATTTTTTGCATCAACCAACGAAAATTAAGGGGGATCCCATCAGAGGTAAAACCCGTCCATTAGAAACCCTAACAAGATCTTGGGATATGAAATAGACAAAGGGCTTTCCCCCTCAACATTCTGTAACAAAAAGATCAAACGCCCCAAAACCGGGCTTAGCAGACTCTTTCGATTCAATCCCAAACCCCCCAACATGTCAAAAAACATCTGTATAAAAAAAAAAAAAAAGGCCTATACTCGAATTTCCCTTGTGTCCCAATGTCATTTTCAACAAAGACCAAAAGGGTACGGTTACCCAAAGGGGCCAGAATAGGGGCCTTCGCTTTATTACCCATACCAGGAGGGGAGAGGGGTTAAAAAAGGCAGAATTTTTCCCCAAAACCAAAAAGATATTTCTGCCATAAATGTACGCCTTTGCCCAACCCAAAAAAAAAAAACAAATTTTTACAATGCAAAAAACTATACATGCCCCGTAAAAGAAACATCCTATACAAGTGATAAATACCCCCCATTAAAAACCTTTAAATACTCCCCTCACGGACTCAAAGAATGTCTCCCCAGAGGGGTTTTGTCTTTTTTTTTTTTCATAAAGATTTAATTTTACCCCCGACCCTGATTTTGACAACTTACCTGATGAAGAAGATTTGGGTTTCCCAAACCCGAAACCCTTTCCATGTATACTGAGAAAATCCCTCGCCCCCAATTAGGGAGACATCTTTAAAAAACTTTCTAATGTAAAATTAAGCTATTGACTATGGGTTTGGGCACCACCATTTAAAAAGAAATTTTCACGAACTCATAAACTGGCCAGAAAATTATTTCCCTTTTTTTGCGTATAAATACCCTTGGGAATCGCGGGAAAAAAAAAAAAAAAAAAAAAAAAAAAAAAAAAAAAAAAAAAAAAAAAAAAACAATTGCAAAATTTTTATAACTACTAAACCCAAATTTAGAGTCAAGTCTTATATACCTATTATATCTATGGGAATCTGAAAGGGTTAAAATATTATACCCCTTAAAGGGAAAATCTTATCAATTCACATTTTTTAAATTGAAAAAAAAGGGGGTTTTGGGGGACTTACCTTTTAATTTTCCTAAACCCCCCTCCCCCCCCCTCCCCCCCCCCCCTTTTTTTCCAATATTTTCCCTCCTTACCCCTCCTTTTCCCTTTCCCCTCTTACCAAAGCTCTGGGCCCTCAGAACTGAAAATAAACTATGAAAAGTTTTCTGTGTCCAGAAGCCCAAAAATTTTTTTCCCAAAGAAGTCTCCCTCGATCCAAGCCTGGAGGTTTGGGAAATTACACCTAAAATTTGTTTTTCTTGACCCCCCCGAACCTAACCCCAAAAAGAATTTTGTTACTGCTCCCCTTATTTTTTATTTCCTTTTTTTAGGGGAACAATTTTAAAATTTTTTCCCCGAACAAAAAACAACTCCCCCCCCTTTTTCCCCCTTAAACCCATCCACCTTGAACAACTTAAATTTCCCCGAATAAAATTTTCTCAGCAGGGCATATCCCCACTCTTTAAAAACAAACCACGTTTTTAGTTAATGCAATGATAAACAAAGTTTCCCCCGACATTCTACCAAACGTATTCATTAAAATTTTTTTTCTTTCACTTCGACCTTTTTAGCATAAAATTCCACCTATGTTTTTTCTTCTGGGACATTTTTCCCCATTCATCTTTTTTTTTTTTCCCCAATTTCCCGAAATTATCATTAGCCCGAGTTCTCCATGACCGTTTTCTATTAAGATTCTTTTAAAATCAGGCATAAGTCAATATATCCATTTCTCCCTTATTAATCATTTCTAAAAACCCCTTAAACCCCTAACTAATCCTAGTTTAAAGTCCAAAAAAACCCCCTCAACTGAGTTGCAAAAAAAAAACCCCCACCCTTCCCCTTTGGGTAAGTGAACCCCAACCCTGGCATAATGTCCTTTTCGGCCATAGAAGTTGTCCCAGTTGTCAAAGGAAAGGTATTGGGATTATCCTTACAGTGTTTATCCAGCCAACAATTAATACCAATTGCTCTGGGCAACCATTTATTACCCCAAACCTCTTCTTGGCAAAATGCCACATAAAACAGGGCCCCCCCCCCTTCCCCCTTCCCCAATCATGTCTATAGCTTCCTGAACTTTTAACTAAATCCTTCCCACCTTTCTAAAGCTTGCCTACATCATTGCCTTTCCCCACGAGGCAAATAAAGGATTGATCCCCCTTTCCCTTTTTGATGTTGTCAAGCCAGCTAACAATGTCCCCCATCCCAGCCCCAGGAAACAAACCCTTTGTTTTCCCACTCCTTCCCTTTAAGAAAGGGAAAAACCCTATCCATGAACTTTAAACCGGCTATCCCCCCCAAAAACAACAATATTCTTCCCCTTTCCCTTTTTGTCTTTTGTCGGGAAGATCCCCGTATCGACTCACATTCGTCGGGTAGCAAAACCCGGAAAAAGCGTTGGAAATTTTTCCCCGGGAGTTTTTCCCCACATTCCCCTTTCTTCTTTTTTATCGTTTCTTGGGTTTTCATTCGTCCCTTCCCTTTATCGTCCCAAATTGTCCGGGCCCCATGCGGTCCTGAGTCACCTATTTCCAACTCAGGACGAGACGGGACGGCAATTCAGTACCACTGGTAGTGGTACTGAGTGCCAAGGATTTTTCTAAGGATCATGAGTGGGAAACGTGACCGTCCAGTTTTGAAGACGTTCTGATGTCGGAACAGCACCCTAAGAAAAGGAATCTTGGATTGCAGGAGGTACAGAAGTGGCGGTGGTGCAACTGTGAGTGTATATACCAAGATTTTTAAAGACACTCGTGTGGCAGGACGTGTAATAGGGTCTCTGGGAAGTGTAACATTCAGTAAAAGGAGCAAAGCTTAAATCTGTTGCAAATAAAAGTCTCTAAAATTATCATAAACGTGAATGAAAAGTGTACTAACGTTAAGTGTTGGACAGCGAGTGTACTTACTACGGTACTAGGTATGGGGTGTATACCTGGAGAGGGTATCGGAATTGCAAATTCTTTAAATCTTTTAAATCTGGAGGCCCTGACAGTCTTTTAGTAATGGTTTGCCAAGACTTTGGAAACGCTATAGCTACTTGATTTTTATTGAAATTGAAATGTTTATTTCTCTATAGAGATTACAATATGGGGTTTACAGAGAAATAAATTTTCAATTTCAGTTTCAACAAAAATCAAGTACGTATAGCGTGTCCAAACTCTTGGAATCATTATATATTATAGAGCTATGTATGATAATTCTATGTAACTGTATTGTGTATACCTGAATAAATTTACTTACTTACTTACTTACTTACAATTTGTGGCCCGTTGGCCTGGTGGCTAAAGCTCCCGCTTCACACACGGAGGGCCCGGGTTCGATTCCCGCCGGGTGGAAACATTCGACACGTTTCCTTACACCTGTTGTCCTGTTCACCTAGCAGCAAATAGGTACCTGGGTGGTAGTCGACTGGTGTGGGTCGCATCCTGGGGGACAAGATTAAGGACCCCAATGGAAATAAGTTAGACAGTCCTCGATGACGCACTGACTTTCTTGGGTTATCCTGGGTGGCTAACCCTCCGGGGTTAAAAATCCGAACGAAATCTCTTACATGTTATAAAATATGAATTGCAAAGAAGGCCACTTAGCATGTCTAGGAATTTCGGGCAGACTAATACTAATTCTTACTCCATACTGACACAGGTTATGGAGCAAGGCACAGATCACTCTTTGATGTTCCTCGTGTCCATCTCACGCTATGCAAAAACTCAATGCACATAAAAGACACTAAAATCTGGAATTCATTACCTGTAAATATAAAAGAAACACTACCTGTTTATAAATTCAAGTCTCTTCTCAAAGATCACTTACTCACCCAAACTCATTACAATTGTGACCAGGTGTGGACGTATCAGTGGTTCATTACTTTGTAATTTGTTCATGACTGTAACCATGTATAGGAGGGAGGCTGATTCATTACTTCTGTAACTTGCTATGATTGTGACCAGATCTACCTGAAGATCATTACCTTTGTAACTAGTTCAGCTATCATAACTTTGGGGTCCAGTCCCTGAACCCATTATGTACCTTTGTAATCTTTTGACTACCGCCCACAGGATGGGTATGGGGTGCATAATAAAGATATTAAACTAACTCACCCAAAACCAAATAAATACTGAATAACTGAACCTTGTAAATTGTATATCTTAAATGTTTCTCATAATTATATCACATAAATGTTAAACCTAAGACCCAATCTAACTTTGTTATTTTTTAAATACACTACCTAACAGAATACTCCAGACCCCTCAAGGAAGGTTCCTTGATGTTGGTGAGGGGCTCTTGATTTAGGGAATTGGGCCCCTCAAGGAAGGTTCCTTGATGTTGGTGAGGGGCTCTTGATTTAGGGAATTGGATCTGTGCTCCTCTTCCCCGAATTAAGCCTGAATACCTTCCACATCCCCCCCCCAGGCGCTGTATAATCCTCCGGGTTTAGCGCTTCCCCCTTGATTATAATAATAATAATAATAATAATAGGGAATTGGATCCGTGCTCCAGTTCCCCGAATTAAGCCTGAATGCCTTCCACATCCCCCCCAGGCGCTGTATAATCCTCTGGGTTTAGCGCTTCCCCCTTGATTATAATAATAATCCATTCTACTGAATGTACAGCAATGCATGCAACCACATGACCTGTCTTTGTAATACTCATTTGTGCTTTATTGTTATCTGTTTACAATAATGTTTTATCACTGATTACATCATTGCTTAGTTAATCTTAAGTTAATTTTAAGCCTGCCCGTAATGCTATGCATACAAGTGGCTTTGGAATGCTGCTCTTACCTGTACTTTTTTGTACCTCTGTATGTATGTTCAAATTATTACTTATTCCCTGTTCAGTACATCCACACTTACTACTGTGCAATCTACATCTACAGGACCTTAAATTCCAATATTAACCTTGACCTAAAACGCTTTCTTGATAGTTGTGACAGAACCCACAGGCATAACACCAGATACAAACATCTCTATGACATTCCCCGTGTCCGACTAAACCTTTACAAAAATTCAATGTATGTCGAAGGCCCTAAAATCTGGAACACCCTACCTGAAAACTCTAGAACTGCAGACACATTCATCACCTTCAAAACTACCATCAGAAAACATCTTATCTCCCTGATACACCCTGTCAACTAATTACACAAATACCCCCTGGTGGTTCACACTTACACTCACTCACCCATTTGACCATAAACAGAAATATCAATCTCAATCTTAAAATAATGAATCCTGTGATACTCCAATACTGAAACTGTGTATAGTGCCAAAACAAAAGCATTCACATTGCTAAACTCACAAACTAGTATTTAGTCACTTAGCCATAATACCAACTTACCTCATAATTTTGTAATATTTAAACTTAAGATTTAATCTAAGTCTGCCCGAAATGCCTAGCCATGCTAGGTGTTCTAGTGAGACAGGCGCTCCCTTTACAGGCGACGGAAAAGAATAACAGAGCGGCTAAAAGAGGTCAATATATCTGAAATGCGCAGGGAGACACTGGTCAGAGAAATAGCAAGCATCGAACTTAAGCTAAAAGAATCCTTTAGGAGTCAGGAATCGCGGGAAGAACTAAAAGCCATAAATGAAATCGAAAGAAACCCAAAGTATTTCTTCTCCTATGCCAAATCAAAATCGAGAACAACGTCCAGTATTGGGCCCCTACTTAAACAAGATGGTCCTACACAGATGACAACAAGGAAATGAGTGAGCTACTCAAGTCCCAATATGACTCAGTTTTTAGCAAGCCGCTAACCAGACTGAGAGTCGAAGATCAAAATGAATTTTTTATGAGAGAGCCACAAAATTTGATTAACACAAGCCTATCCGATGTTATCCTGACGCCAAATGACTTCGAACAGGCGATAAATGACATGCCCATGCACTCTGCCCCAGGGCCAGACTCATGGAACTCTGTGTTCATCAAGAACTGCAAGAAGCCCCTATCACGAGCCTTTTCCATCCTATGGAGAGGGAGCATGGACACGGGGGTCGTCCCTCAGTTACTAAAAACAACAGACATAGCCCCACTCCACAAAGGGGGCAGTAAAGCAACAGCAAAGAACTACAGACCAATAGCACTAACATCCCATATCATAAAAATCTTTGAAAGGGTCCTAAGAAGCAAGATCACCAACCATCTAGAAACCCATCAGTTACACAACCCAGGGCAACATGGGTTTAGAACAGGTCGCTCCTGTCTGTCTCAAACTACTGGATCACTACGACAAGGTCCTAAATGCACTAGAAGACAAAAAGAATGCAGATGTAATATATACAGACTTTGCAAAAGCCTTCGACAAGTGTGACCATGGCGTAATAGCGCACAAAATGCGCGCTAAAGGAATAACAGGAAAAGTCGGTCGATGGATCTATAATTTCCTCACTAACAGAACACAGAGAGTAGTCGTCAACAGAGTAAAGTCCGAGGCAGCTACGGTGAAAAGCTCTGTTCCACAAGGCACAGTACTAGCTCCCATCTTGTTCCTCATCCTCATATCCGACATAGACAAGGATGTCAGCCACAGCACCGTGTCTTCCTTTGCAGATGACACCCGAATCTGCATGACAGTGTCTTCCATTGCAGACACTGCAAGGCTCCAGGCGGACATCAACCAAATCTTTCAGTGGGCTGCAGAAAACAAATATGAAGTTCAACGATGAGAAATTTCAATTACTCAGATATGGTAAACATGAGGAAATTAAATCTTCATCAGAGTACAAAACAAATTCTGGCCACAAAATAGAGCGAAACACCAACGTCAAAGACCTGGGAGTGATTATGTCGGAGGATCTCACCTTCAAGGACCATAACATTGTATCAATCGCATCTGCTAGAAAAATGACAGGATGGATAATGAGAACCTTCAAAACTAGGGAGGCCAAGCCCATGATGACACTCTTCAGGTCACTTGTTCTATCTAGGCTGGAATATTGCTGCACTCTAACAGCACCTTTCAAGGCAGGTGAAATTGCCGACCTAGAAAATGTACAGAGAACTTTCACGGCGCGCATAACGGAGATAAAACACCTCAATTACTGGGAGCGCTTGAGGTTTCTAAACCTGTATTCCCTGGAACGCAGGAGGGAGAGATACATGATTATATACACCTGGAAAATCCTAGAGGGACTAGTACCGAACTTGCACACGAAAATCACTCACTACGAAAGCAAAAGACTTGGCAGACGATGCCCCACCCCCCCAATGAAAAGCAGGGGTGTCACTAGCACGTTAAGAGACCAAAAAATAAGGGGCAGGGGCCCGAGACTGTCAACTCCCCTCCCACACACATAAGGGGGTTTTACCAACAGCCCCCGGGCGTCCAACTGCACGGACAAGCACTAAAGTCAGTTCCCATCACCGGGGCTGTGGCCGTACTTTGGTTTGGTGCAGCCAGCAGAACAGCCTGGTGATCGGCGCGATCCCCCAGGGGCCTGGTCACAGCCGGGCCGGGGGGCGTTGCCCCCGAAACTCTCTCCAGGAAACCCCTCCAGGTACACTCTGAAATTATTTTACTAATGTAAACCACACAAAAACCAAAATTTTCTGTAAATCGCATTGTAATCCTTTAAGAAAAAATTTTATTTTTTATTTTTTTATTTTTTTATTTTAATTTGAGATACTACAGAGGTACAAAAAATAAGGAAGACAGCATAAAAACCCACTTATATGCAACATTGGGGCTGGCTGAAAATTAACTTAAGTTAACTAAGCAATGAGAAACGTGATAAGACTTTTTGAAACAGTAATATAAAGCTAAAATGGTATTAAAAAAGACAGGTCACTGGTTGCATGTTTGCTGTCTTTCAGTCGAATGGAGTATTCTTTTGTTTGGGGTTTTTGGGTTTAACATTATGTGATAAAATTGGTGGAAACTTTTTGATATACAATTTAAAGGTTCAGTTATTCAGTTTTTTTTGGTTTTGGGTGAGTAAGTGATCTTTGAGAAGAGACTTGAATTTATAAACGGGTGTTTTCCTTTTTAAAATTTTAAGGGGAAGAATTCCCGATTTTTGGGCCTTTTTGTGCATTGAGTTTTTGATAGCGTGGATGGACACGGGGAAATCAAAAAGTGATCTGTGCCTTGTGTTATGGTCATGTGTTCGTTTAGGTTGGCAAGGGGAAAGTTTGAGGGGGGGGGTTAATATCAACTTAAATGTTCTTGTATTAATAGGGGCATAATAAGATGGATGTTTTGTATGGGGGGTAGGTTTAGTGTTTTGAATATTGGTGGAGTGGTGCCTGTAGTGGAATTTGTTATCATTCAACTGCAGCCTTTTGTTGGGTAATTTTGTGGTTGAATGGTTAATTGTTTGTTTGGCCCATGCACAAATTCCTAGGTGAGATGGGGTAATAAGGATGAATAGGGGCCCGGAGGGCTGATGTGGGCACAGTACCGTATCTTCGATGATGCCACAGTTGGGGAAATTTTTTTAGAAAATTTTTTGTATTGTGAGAAAATTTTAGTCTATTTTCAAAGGGGGTTCCTAAGAATTTTCCCTCTGTTAGCTTTGTGATAGGTGATCCGTTATCATTTTTAAGAGTGCATCTGTAGCTCTGTTACCAAACTGAAAAATAGGTTTTTTTCAATTTTAGTTTTAAATTTGTTAGTCCTCATCCAGGTAATATTTTTTGTAAATTTGGTATTTACGTATTGGCTAGCGGATGGCTCGGGGGAGAGAAGACGTAGTAAGTGTCATTTTCAAATAGTGGGGTTTGGTAATTTTCGAGCATTTTGGTATTTATTTATTTTGGAGAAAGGAAGAGGGCCAAGGACACTTCCTTGGGACACCCAAATGTAAATTTGGGTTGGCGGAAGAGCTTGCCCCATTTGCGTACACATATTGGCTTCTGTTGCTGAGGTATGACTTGAGGTAGTTGAGGGAGTGCCCTCTTATACCATAGTGTGACAATTTTACGTGGAGCAAGTCTGGTCAACTGTATCAAAAGCTTTTCATAAGTCAATGAAGATCCCCAGTGGGACTTCTTTTTTCTCTATTGCAGTGTATATATGTTCTAGCATGTGTATAATAGCATCATTAGTATTTTTATTAGGCCTGAATCCAAATTGGCAGGGGTTGAGTATGTTTTGGGAGATGAGGTAGGAGTAGATTCGTTTATGAATTAATTTTTCGAGATTTTTGAGAGGGGTTGTAAATTGGATATTGGCCTATAGTTATTCAACTCTGTTTGGGTTCCTCCTTTATGGATCGGGGTGACCCTTGCTATTTTGAGAACTGTAGGGAAGGTGGAGGATTCACTGGATTTGTTTAAAGAGTGTTGCAATGATGGTGATAGCACTTTGTGACACTTTTTTTGTATATAAAGGGTGGTAAGGTATTTAAATCTCCTGCCTTGTTTTTTAGTGCGTTGATAATAAGGGAGACTTCGTAGGGGTTAGTCGGAGCTAGGAACAGTGTGTTGGGGTAGTTGCCAGTGAGGTAGTCATTTGGTGGGGTATCTGAGCTTGGGTTTTTATTGGCAAGGTTTTGTCCTATAGTGGAGAAGAAATCATTGAGTCTGGGTTTTTTGTTTCTGTTGGTGGGAGTTCATCTGATTTTGCTAATTTTATTTCGCTATTTCGTGATATTTTTTTGTTCCCAGAATTTCTGATAGGGTTTTCCCGGTTTTTTTATATCACCTCGTAAGTTGGATATCTATTCTCATAAAACCCAAATTTTTTTTCCTTCTTATCAGGTGGTTAGGATTGACGAGTAACGTTTTTTTTGGTCTTGGTTATGTGACCCATTCTGTACTGTTTTTCTATCGGTGTTTTGTATTTATGGATTTGAGGGAAAGCTGGGTGTTAGCCAGGGACTGTTCAGTCTCTTAGCTGTCATCTGTTTAGTTTTTTTTTTTAAATAAAAAAATAAATAAATAAAGGGATGGTTTTAAGCCTTGAAGTGCGGTGTCTGTCCACTATGCTTACTATCAGCCATATTTCCAGTCATGCTTGCACATTTGATAATAATAATAAAATAAAAAATAATAAAATAATAATAAAAATAATAAAAATTTAATAATATCTTTTTTTCTACAAGTACTTTAAAATACGGGGCCTAGCTGTAAACAATGACATCTACTATATAAAAAGCCCTTGTTATCAGAATTTTTGGGGCAAATTAGATCAATTTTGTCCAAGATGCGACCCACCATCGACAAACCCCCAGGTACCTATTTTATTGATGGGAAAACCTGGAGGGCAGGTTTCTTAAAAATAACACGTCCTAATGTTTCCAACCGTCCGGGGACGACCCCCAACCTCAGTGTGTGAGCGAGTGCGCTAGCCATCGGCCACTGGGGGCAGGTTAGTGTTGGGGTGTTGCATGTTTCTTTTTGACATTTGGGTTATTCCCGGACGCAAGCAGATAACCCTTATTTATGGGGAAAATCTGTGGACTAAAATCACAAGGGATTAAAAGAGGAAAACATCAAAGCGCTTTCTAGAAAACCTGGAAGTTTCTACAACAGAGGGAAACTAAAAAATCTGGGCTGAATGGTACGCCCTTTATTGGCCAGTGTCACAAACTGTAAGGCTGGAGGTATGTCCTGGTAGTCAGTAAATGTGGGGGGATAGTGCTGTCCTGGGAGCTTTAAAGGGGAAGCTGGAGGTGCTGTCCTGGGAGACAGAAATGGTGAACTGGGGATACTGTCCGGGGGACATAAAGGGAAGTGGAGATTTTTCCCGGGGAGTCGGGGAAATTTTAACAGGAAGGAAAAACATAAAAAAATACCCCATAGAGGACGGAAACCATAGTAGGGAAACAAGTGTAGTCAAAGATAGATAAAACCAATATTTCAAACTAGAAATACCCCAGGAAAAAAGAAACAAGAGGACTCCAATAGCAATAGTGAGGGTAAATTACCCAAAAAAAACTGGTGGGAGCTCCATTGTTGGTGCAGGGGGGATAGGAATAAAACAGGAAACATCACCAACAGGGGAATACAGTCCCCCAGAAACCAAGGGGAAACGGGAAAACCCAACCTGTGCAAAACTTGCACTTTGGGATTGCTGGGATGGGAAATCTGGAAAAAAAAGTGGGGGATGCAACTATGACCACCCTAGAAAAAGTCATGCCCATATGACAACAGGAAAAAAGCAAACTCCCTTCCCGTAAGCTTTTTCCCCTGAAATGTGTCCTCTTCTACAGGAAAGACTGTGCTATAACTTTAAATTGCCCGGCATACCTTAAAGGGGGGCAAAAAGATACAAAAATCCAGGCCATGGGAAAACCTGGGGACCACAGCACTCAAGAGGGAGAGGTTTTTTTAGTGCCAGGAAGGAAAAAAAAATGGCAGGGAAAAGGCAGAAATCGTACACCAAACCCCTCATTCCTGGAGGGAACCCCAGTCGTGGCCTACTCCAAACCAACAGATACAGATACTAATGCCGGAAAAAAAATCCCCCCCCCAGTACCCACAATACCACCAGTCCGATAACATTCTTCTTTGCAAATATACAGGGTCTAAAGCCAGCAACAAACAACAAAATAACTTTCATCCGTGGGACTGCTTGCAGAGGCAAAGGCAATGTTCGCGGCTTTCACTGAGACCACATAAAGGATCACTTGGACAACGAAATATGGATCCCAGGTTACAACCTATACAGATGTGACAGAGTGAACAGGCAAAAGGGGGGGGTTGGCCTGTACATTGCAGAGTCACTTGTTTGCACAGAACTGCTTAATGCCTCAAATGACGTAGTGGAAGTTTTAGCAGTAAAGGTCGAGAACCAAAACCTAGTCATTGTGGTAGTCTACAAGCCTCCGGATGCAACATCCCAGCAATTCCAGGAACAGCTGTTAAAAATTGACCACTGTCTGGAAAATCTTCCAGCTCCTGCACCCAACATCTTGCTCCTGGGGGATTTCAACTTAAGGCACCTAAAATGGAGGAATATAGCAAATAATATTGTTGCAGTAATAACACCAGGAGGCAGCTCTGATGAAAACTCACACTCACACGAGCTTTTAAATCTCTGGAGTTTACCTGGAGTTTACCTGGAGAGAGTTTCGGGGGTCAACGCCCCCGCGGCCCGGTCTGTGACCAGGCCTCCTGGTGGATCAGCGCCTGATCAACCAGGCTGTTGCTGCTGGCTGCACGCAAACCAACGTACGAGCCACAGCCCGGCTGATCAGGAACTGTCTTTAGGTGCTTGTCCAGTGCCAGCTTGAAGACTGCCAGGGGTCTGTTGGTAATCCCCCTTATGTGTGCTGGGAGGCAGTTGAACAGTCTCGGGCCCCTGACACTTATTGTATGGTCTCTTAACGTGCTAGTGACACCCCTGCTTTTCATTGGGGGGATGTTGCATCGTCTGCCAAGTCTTTTGCTTTCGTAGTGAGTGATTTTCGTGTGCAATTTTGGGTTTACTAGTCCCTCTGGATTTTCCGGTGTATATAATCATGTATCTCTCCCTCCTGCGTTCCAGGGAATACAGGTTTAGAAACCTCAAGCGCCTCCCAGTAATTGAGGTGTTTTATCTCCGTTATGCGCGCCGTGAAGTTCTCTGTACATTTTTTAGGTCGGCAATTTCCCCTGCTTGAAAGGTGCTTTTTAGAGTGCAGCAATATTCCAGCCTAGATAAAACAAGTGACCTGAAGAGTGTCATCATGGGCTTGGCCTCCCTGGGTTTTGAAGGTTTCATTATCCATCCTGTCATTTTTCTAGCGGGATGCGATTGATACAATGTTATGGTCCTTGAAGGTGAGATCCTCCGACATAATCACTCCTAGGTCTTTGACTTTGGGTGTTTCGCTCTTTTTTTGTGGCCAGGAATTTGTTTTGTACTCTGATGAAGATTTAATTTCCTCATGTTTACCATATCTGAGTAATTAAAATTTTTCTCATCGTTGAACTTATATTTTTTTTCTGCAGCCCACTAAAAGATTTGGTTGAGTCCGCTGGAGCCTTGCAGTGTCTGCAATGGAAGACACTGTCATGCAGATTCGGGTGTCATCTGCAAAGGAAGACACGGTGCTGTGGCTGAACCCTTGTCTTGTCGGATATGAGGATGAGGAACAAGATGGGAGCTAGTACTGTGCCTTGGGGACAGAGCTTTTCACCGTAGCTGCCTGGGACTTTACTCTGTTGACGACTATCTCTGTGTTCTGTTAGTGAGGAAATTATAGATCCATCGACCGACTTTTCCTGTTACCCTTTAGCGCGCATTTTTTTGCGCTATTACGCCTGGTCACACTTGTCGAAGGCTTTTGCAAAGTCTGTATATTTTTACATCTGCATTCTTTTTGTCTTCTAGTGCATTTAGGACCCTTTTCGTAGTGATCCGTAGTTGAGGACAGACAGGAGCGACCTGTTTCTAAACCCATGTTGCCCTGGGTTGTGTAACTGATGGGTTTCTAGATGGGTGGTGATCTTGCTTTTAGGACCCTTTCAAAGATTTTTATGATATGGGATGTTAGTGCTATTGGTCTGTAGTTCTTTGCTGTTGCTTTACTGCCCCCTTTGTGGAGTGGGGCTATGTCTGTTGTTTTTTTGTAACTGAGGGACGACCCCGTGTCCCTGCTCCCTCTCCATAGGATGGAAAAGGCTCGTGATAGGGGCTTCTTGCAGTTCTTGATGAACACGAGTTCCATGAGTCTGGCCCTGGGGCAGAGTGCATGGGCATGTCATTTATCGCCTGTTCGAAGTCATTTGGCGTCAGGATAACATCGGATAGGCTTGTGTTAGTCAAATTTTGTGGCTCTCTCATAAAAAATTCATTTTGGTCTTCGACTCTCAGTCTGGTTAGCGGCTTGCTAAAAACTGAGTCATATTTGGGGCTTGAGTAGCTCACTCATTTCCTTGCTGTCATCTGTGTAGGACCCATCTTGTTTAAGTAGGGGCCCCAATACTGGACGTTGTTCTCGATTTTGATTTGGCATAGGAGAAGAAATACTTTGGGTTTCTTTCGATTTCATTTATGGCTTTTAGTTTTCCCCCGATTCCGACTCCTAAAGGATTCTTTTAGCTTAAGTTCGATGCTTGCTATTTTCTCTGACCAGTGTCTCCTGCGCATTTCAGAAAATTTTTGACCTCTTTTTAGCCGCCCCTGTTATTCTTTCCGTCGCCTGTAAAGGGAGCGCCTGTCTCTTTTATTTTACATCTACTCCTCCTTTTTCTTAGAGGAATAAGCCTTGTGCATACATCGAGTGCCAAACCCAGTTAAACTGTTCTAGGCATTTAAATTTGGGTCTGTTTTTGCTTAGTATATCTTCCCAGCTTTTTATCGGTTGGACTTGCACAAAATTCAATTTAAACCCGCAAATAATAGAGCCTACTAGACTGGAGAATACACTAGACTCATCTTCACTAACAATGATGATCTGATAAGAATGTCACCCTATCAAAAACAATATACTCAGATCACAACATAATTGAGGTTCAGACATGTATGCGTGGAGCCCAGACCGACAAAAAAGAGACTAGTCACGAGGGAGCATTCACCAAATTCAACTTCCAAAAACAAAAAAAATAAGTGGGAACAAGTAAACCAAGTTCCTAACCGATATAAGCTGGGAAGATAACTAAGCAACACAGACCCAAAACTTATGCTAGAACAGATTAACTCGGTGGCACTCGATGTATGCACAAGGCTTATTCTCTAAGAAAAAGGAGGAGTAGAGTAAAATAGAAAGGGGGACAGGCGCTCCCCTTTTCAGGCGACGGGAAAAGAATAACAGAGCGGCTTTAAAAAAGGTCATATATCTGAAATGCGCAGGGAGACACTGGTCAGGAGAAAAAGCAAGCATCGAACTTAAGCTAAAAGAACCTTTAGGAGTCAGGAATCGCGGGAAGAACTAAAGCCATAAATGAAATCGAAAGAAACCCAAAGTATTTCTTCTCCTATGCCAAATCAAAATCGAGAACAACGTCCAGTATTGGGCCCCTACTTAAAACAAGATGGGTCCTCCCACAGATGACAACAAGGAAATGAGTGAGCTACTCAAGTCCCAATAGACTCAGTTTTTAGCAAGCCGCTAACCAGACTGAGAGTCGAAGTTTCAAAATGAATTTTTTATGAGAGAGCCACAAAATTTGATTACACAAGCCTACCCCGATGTTATCCTGACGCCAAATGACTTCGAACAGGCAAATAAATGACATGCCCATGCACTCTGCCCCAGGGCCAGACTCAGGGAAAACTCTGTGTTCATCAAGAACTGCAAGAACCCCCTATCACGAGCCTTTTCCATCCTATGGAGAGGGAGCATGGACACGGGGGTCGTCCCTCAGTTTCTAAAAACAACAGACATAGCCACTCCCCCAAAAGGGGGCAGTAAAGCAACAGCAAAGAACTACGACCAATAGCACTAACATCCCATATCATAAAAATCTTTGAAAGGGTCCTAAGAAGCAAGATCACCACATCTAGAAACCCATCAGTTACACAACCAGGGCAAAAAGGGGTTTAGAACAGGTCGCTCCTGTCTGTCTCAACTACTGGATCACTACGACAAGGTCCTAAATGCACTAGAAGACAAAAAGAATGCAGATGTAATAATATACAGACTTTGCAAAAGCCTTCGACAAGTGTGACCATGGCTTTAATAGCGCACAAAATGCGCGCTAAAGGAATACAGGAAAAGTCGGTCGATGGATCTATAATTTCCTCACTAACAGAACACAGAGAGTAGTCGTCAACAGAGTAAAGTCCGAGGCAGCTACGGTGAAAAGCTCTGTTCCAAAAGGGCACGTACTAGCTCCCATCTTTTTCCTCATCCTCATATCCGACATAGACAAGGATGTCAGCCACAGCACCGTGTCTTCCTTTGCAGATGACACCCGAATCTGCATGACAGTGTCTTCCATTGCAGACACTGCAAGGCTCCAGGCGGACATCAACCAAATCTTTCAGTGGGCTGCAGAAAACAATATGAAGTTCAACGATGAGAAATTTCAATTACTCAGATATGGTAAACATGAGGAAATTAAATCTTCATCAGAGTACAAAACAAATTCTGGCCCAAAATAGAGCGAAACACCAACGTCAAAGACCTGGGAGTGATTATGTCGGGGGAAATCTCACCTTCAAGGACCATAACATTGTATCAATCGCAAATCTGCTGAAAAATGACAGGATGGATAATGAGAACCTTCAAAACTAGGGAGGCCAAGCCCATGATGACACTCTTCAGGTCACTTGTTCTATCTAGGCGGGAAATATTGCTGCACTCTAACAGCACCTTTCAAGGCAGGTGAAATTGCCGACCTGAAAATGTACAGAGAACTTTCACGGCGCGCATAACGGAGAAAAAACACCTCAATTACTGGGAGCGCTTGAGGTGTCTAAACCTGTTTCCCTGGAACGCAGGAGGGAGAGATACTGATTATATACACCTGGAAAATCCTAGGGGATTTAGTACCGAACTTGCACACAAAAATCACTCACTACGAAAGCAAAAGACTTGGCAGACGATGCACCATCCCCCAATGAAAAGCAGGGGTGTCACTAGCACGTTAAGAGACCATACAATAAGTGTCAGGGGCCCGAGACTGTTCAACTGCCTCCCAGCACACATAAGGGGGATTACCAACAGACCCCTGGCAGTCTTCAAGCTGGCACTGGACAAGCACCTAAAGTCAGTTCCTGATCAGCCGGGCTGTGGCTCGTACGTTGGTTTGCGTGCAGCCAGCAGCAACAGCCTGGTTGATCAGGCGCTGCTCCACCAGGAGGCCTGGTCACAGACCGGGCCGCGGGGGCGTTGACCCCCGAACCTCTCCAGGTAAACTCCAGGTACTCCAGGAAGACATACTTACAGTTAAAATATTTATTAAAGAAGTGTATGAAGCGAAATGGTAGTCAGACGGTGTATCATGGGCTGTTAAGGCACCGCTGTATGACCCTTGTGGGTTTAGCACTTAGTTTTGAGTGTAATATTACAGGTAAGAGAATCCTGATGCTTGTCGAGGAAGCAATGCACATGCCAAGGAGCATCCTGCCTAACATACTGGTCCATACCCAGCACGTTGGGTATACCTAGAGTGTTGTTATTTACGTATTATGTGATATTCGTGCATGTTGGCAGGTGTGTATGATGTGGGAGTATGTGAAGGTTGTATGTATGTGATGCTGGTGTATGTCAAGTGTGGTATGTGTAGATTATTTGCTAGTATTTAAATTATTTATTTGAATTGTTTCATTCAATGTTTGTGACAACTTTTATTAATGACATATGATTATTTCTGATTGATTTAAGTTATGTTTTTAATAAATACATGTATAAGAAATCAGATGCAAATTCAAAGAGTATAAAACAGGAAATTAATCTAAAGTGATATTTTAATCTATTACAACAAGGATAACTTTTGTTATTAACACCTCCCCATTTAGTCTTTCATTATACTTTATAACTTTCCCAAATTGACTTCGAAAGAGTTCCAAAGGAAGTCGCTTGGCAGTTATAAAAGCTATTCTATAAATTCCTTAAACCAGCAGGATGAAGCTATATACTGTTCATAGCAGTCAGCTGAAAAATTGTTTCCTTTGCTAACTAAGTTCCAATACTGAAAAATAGATGAGAACATTATCAATAACTCACAATCATGAAGCTTACAGAGAAATGAAAGAACAAATTAGTAATTGTGCAAAAAATATATACACCATCAGTAACCCTCACAGTAAGGAAAAAGTAGTCAAAACAAGATTTTTCGAAGAGTGTAATTTCGTGTTACAAATGTTGGGGCACACAGGGTGGCGCGAGGTGTTTTTCCTGCTTATTTACCTTGGGGATAGGTCAGGCGAGGTCAAACACTGTGTGGCAGGTTTGTGACACCCTCATTCATCCATTTTAACTTCTAACTAGGGACTTTTGGTCCTTATGACCTCGCACTGCCCGTATAAAGTGCAAGGCATGGCCGGGGAGCTTCAAAACTGAGGCTACATGAACAGCGATCATGTAAACAATCGGAGGAGCCCTGCTGGAGAGCCAAGCAGTGGCTCGTTATTTCTCCTTATACACGTTGTAACTCTGTGTTATGTGACTTATCGTGCCACAGGTAACTGCAAGAGTGGTGGGCTGGGTGGCTCTTTACCCTGTTGAAGCTAGAAAACTGCAAGATGAAAGAAACTAGAGCGTGAAGTATATCTGTAGAGGTAGAGTTTATGGTTGGTGGAGCCATGGTACTCCTGTCTCACCAACACTGTCACCATACCTCCTGTCTCACCAACACTGTCACCATACCTCCTGTCTCACCAACACTGTCACCATACCTCCTGTCTCACCAACACTGTCACCATACCTCCTGTCTCACCAACACTGTCACCATACCTCCTGTCTCACCAACACTGTCACCATACCTCCTGTCTCACCCAAAACCCGTCACCATACCTCCTGTCTCACCAACACTTTACCATACCCCCCTGTCTCACCAACACTGTCACCATACCTCCCGTCTCACCAACACTGTTCCCATACCTCCTGTCTCACCAACACTGTCACCATACCTCCTGTCTCACCCACACTGTCACCATACCTCCTGTCTCACCAGCACTGTCACCATACCTCCTGTCTCACCACACTGTCACCATACCTCCTGTCTCACCAACACTGTCACCATACCTCCTGTCTCACCCACTGTCACCTACCTCCTGTCTCACCAAATGTCACCATACCTCCTTTCTCACCAAACTGTTCACATACCTCCTGTTCTCACCAAAACATGTCACATACCTCCTGTCTCACCCAAACCTTTACCATACCTCTATCTCCCCAAACTGTCACCATACCTCCTGTCTTACCAGCCCGTCACCATACTCCTGTCTCACCACACTTTACCATACCTCCTGTCTCACCACACTTTACCATCCTCCTGTCTCAAGAAATGTCACCTACCCCCTGCTCACCAACACTGTCACCATACCTCCTGTCTCAAAACTGTCACCATACCCCCGTCTCACACAAACCCCTTCTCACCAAAGCCCTCCCTTTTTCACCAATACTTTACCCTCCTCCGCTCACCAAAGTCACATCCTCCGTCTCACCAAACTTTACCATCCTCCTTCTCCCAAACGTCACCATGCCTCCTGTCTCTCCAGCACTGCCACCATACCTCCTGTTTCACCAACACTGTCCCCTTACCTTCTGTTTCGCTACCATACTTCCCGACTTGCCAACACTGCCACTATCTTGAGTAGACACGAGGGGATTACGTCAAAATTCTCTGTAAATATCAAATAAGATGTTTGGACTTAGTTGTCACTGTTCGAAAGAAAGTACGGTTCCTGGCTTGTGCCTGTCCTGTGGTTAATAATAATGTCTTTATATCTACATGTACAAGGTATATAGGCCTAACTGACATTAGTGACATACTACTATATAGAAAGCCCCTTGTTATGCAGAACATTTTCAGCAAATTAGGTCAATTTTGTCCCAGGATGCGACCCACACTAATCAATTAACACCCAGGTACCCATTTTACTGATGGGTAAACAGGGACAACAGGTGTAAGGAAACATGCCCTTGCTGGGAATCGAACCACGGACCCTCAGCATGTGAAGCGAGAGCTGTGCCTACCAGGCCATGGGCCACTGGATGGGCATAAACCCTGGCTGGGCATAAAAAAAAAAGCAGTTAGGCCAGTATGTGTTGCTCCAATATTGGTAATAAGGAGTTTTAGAGGCTTGACATCCAGCTCTCCTGATTCCTTTATTCTGCATCAGAGAAGATTCATTTTAAAACTGTACAAGGTGGGGGTGTATGCCGTATTGGTAACAGATCTTTACTGTCTGCCTTAAGAGTGTAGTTCTATGTAATATGTGTTAAATACTCTTTTTGATTGCATTTAGAATTGCCCAAAATGCCAAGTGTATTATGGCCTTAAAAGAAATATCATAAACCGTACACTGATTGCTTTACATTTATACCTATTATGCTGTGCCACATATTGCTGTGTGAATGCATTTAATTATTTCTCGTGTTACACTAGAGCACTATGTACAGTAATACTAAATGCCTATTTTCTGTTCTCCATAGGATGGGGGAGCCACGAAGGTGTTGGCTGCGGTGGCATAACTACAGTGATTCGGTGACCTCAGCACTTGAATCTCTGCGTTATGATGAAGACTTTCTAGATGTAACTGTGGCTTGTGAAGGACGCACCATCCGTGCTCATAAATTGGTGTTGTCTGCTTGCAGTTCATACTTTCGGAAAGTGCTGAAGGTATTCATTTGTGATTATGCTCAGTGTATGGTAATTCATAATGTGTGCTTATTTAAAGATGTTGAGTTTGGTGTAAAGTAAAGGCAGTATAAGTAAAAAAGACAAGTATTGTGGTTAACAATAAATATTTGTTTATTAGCCAGTATCTTTGAAGACATTTCAGAAGTGGCATGTGTAGTGCTTGTTAACAATTTTGCAACAAATAAAAACTACAGTAGTTATTATCTTAAAATATTTTCTGTACACTAATTGACTTTATTTCAAGGTTACTTATTAGAGAGGATAAGCTATTTATTGTTTTTGTAATACTGAGTAGGAACTGAGCAAGCTTCATACCTCTACAGTTATTGTATCAGTTTTCTAGATTTTTTTTTCTCTCAACAAGTCGGCCGTCTCCCAGCTAGACAGGGTGACCCAAAAAGGAAGAAAAAAGATCCCCAAAAAGAATATACTTTCATCATCATTCAACACTTTCACCTCACTCACACATAATCACTGTCTTTGCAGAGGTGCCTAGATAAAACAGTTTAGAAGCATATATGTATAGATATATAAACATACTCCTCCAAACTGCCAATATCCCAAACCCCTTGTTTAAATTGCAAGCATAGTACTTCCCATTTCCAGTACTCAAGTCCAGCTATATAAAAATAACCAGTTTCCCTGAATCCCTTCACTAAATATTACCTTGCTCACACTCCAACAGCTTGTCAGGCCCCAAAAACCATTCCTCTCCATTCACTCCTATCTAACATGCTCATGCATGCTTGCTGGAAGTCCGAGCCCCTCACTCAAAAAAGCTCCTTAACCCCCTCCCTCCAACCTTTTTGAGGACGACCCCTACCCCATCTTCCTTCCCCTACAGATTTATACGCTCTCCAAGTCATTCTACTTTGATCCATTCTCACTAAATGACCAAACCACTTCAACAACCCCTCTTCAACCATCTGACTAATACTTTTAGTAACTCATTCCTCCTAATTTCCACATTCCGACTTCTCTGCATAATATTTACACCACACATTGCCCTTAGACAGGACATCTCCACTGCCTTCAGTCACCTCCTCACTGCAGCATTTGCAACCCAAGCTTCACACCCATATAAGAGTGTTGGTACCACTATACTTTCGTACATTCACTTCTTTGCCTCCATGGACAACTTTTTTTTTTGTCTCCACAGATACCTCAATGCACCACTCACCTTTTTTCCTTCATCAGTTCTGTGGTTAACCTCATCCTTCATAAACTCATCTGCTGACAAGTCAACTCCCAAATATATGAAAACATTCACTTCTTCCATACTCCCTCTCTCTAATGTGATATTAAATTTTTCTTTATCTAAATCATTTGTTACCCTCATCTCCTTACTTTTATCTATGTTCACTTTCAACTTTCTACCTTTACACACCCTCCCAAACTCATCCTTTAACCTTTGCATCTTTAGAGTCTCTCATAAGCACAGTATCATCAGCAAAAAGGAACTGTGTCAACTCTCACTTTGTATTTAATTCCCCATAATTTAATTCCACCCATGTCCCGAACACCCTAGCATTTACTTCTTTTACAACCCCATCTATAAATATATTAAACAACCATGGTGACATAACACATCCCTGTCTAAGACCTGCTTTTACCAGGAAGTAATCTTCCTCTCTCCTACACACCCTAACATGAGCCACACTATCCTCATAAAAACTCTTTACAGCATTTAGTAACTTACTACCTACTCCATATACTTGCAGCATCTGCCACATTGCTACCCTATCCACTCTATCATTTGCCTTTTCTAAATCCATAAATGCAATGAAAACTTCCCTACCTTTATCTGAATTTTTATTATTATCACACTGGCCGATTCCCACCAAGGCAGGGTGGCCCGAAAAAGAAAAACTTTCACCATCATTCACTCCATCACTGTCTTGCCAGAAGGGTGCTTTACACTACACTTTTTAAACTGCAACATTAACACCCCTCCTTCAGAGTGCAGGCACTGTACTTCCCATCTCCAGGACTCAAGTCCGGCCTGCCGGTTTCCCTGAATCCCTTCATAAATGTTACTTTGCTCACACTCCAACAGCACGTCAAGTATTAAAAACCATTTGTCTCCATTCACTCCTATCAAACACGCTCACGCATGCCTGCTGGAAGTCCAAGCCCCTCGCACACAAAACCTCCTTTACCCCCTCCCTCCAACCCTTCCTAGGCCGACCCCTACCCCGCCTTCCTTCCACTACAGACTGATACACTCTTGAAGTTATTCTGTTTCGCTCCATTCTCTCTACATGTCCGAACCACCTCAACAACCCTTCCTCAGCCCTCTGGACAACAGTTTTGGTAATCCCGCACCTCCTCCTAACTTCCAAACTACGAATTCTCTGCATTATATTCACACCACACATTGCCCTCAGACATGACATCTCCACTGCCTCCAGCCTTCTCCTCGCTGCAACATTCATCACCCATGCTTCACACCCATATAAGAGCGTTGGTAAAACTATACTCTCATACATTCCCCTCTTTGCCTCCAAGGACAAAGTTCTCTGTCTCCACAGACTCCTAAGTGCACCACTCACTCTTTTTCCCTCATCAATTCTATGATTCACCTCATCTTTCATAGACCCATCCGCTGACACGTCCACTCCCAAATATCTGAATACGTTCACCTCCTCCATACTCTCTCCCTCCAATCTGATATTCAATCTTTCATCACCTAATCTTTTTGTTATCCTCATAACCTTACTCTTTCCTGTATTCACCTTTAATTTTCTTCTTTTGCACACCCTACCAAATTCATCCACCAATCTCTGCAGCTTCTCTTCAGAATCTCCCAAGAGCACAGTGTCATCAGCAAAGAGCAGCTGTGACAACTCCCACCCTGTGTGTGCTTCTTTATCTTTTAATTCCACGCCTCTTGCCAAGACCCTCGCATTTACTTCTCTTACAACCCCATCTATAAATATATTAAACAACCACGGTGACATCACACATCCTTGTCTAAGGCCTACTTTTACTGGGAAAAAATTTCCCTCTTTTCTACATACTCTAACTTGAGCCTCACTATCCTCGTAAAAACTCTTCACTGCTTTCAGTAACCTACCTCCTACACCATACACTTGCAACATCTGCCACATTGCCCCCCTATCCACCCTGTCATATGCCTTTTCCAAATCCATAAATGCCACAAAGACCTCTTTAGCCTTATCTAAATACTGTTCACTTATATGTTTCACTGTAAACACCTGGTCCACACACCCCCTACCTTTCCTAAAGCCTCCTTGTTCATCTGCTATCCTATTCTCCGTCTTACTCTTAATTCTTTCAATTATAACTCTACCATACACTTTACCAGGTACACTCAACAGACTTATCCCCCTATAATTTTTGCACTCTCTTTTATCCCCTTTGCCTTTATACAAAGGAACTATGCATGCTCTCTGCCAATCCCTAGGTACCTTACCCTCTTCCATACATTTATTAAATAATTGCACCAACCACTCCAAAACTATATCCCCACCTGCTTTTAACATTTCTATCTTTATCCCATCAATCCCGGCTGCCTTACCCCCTTTCATTTTACCTACTGCCTCACGAACTTCCCCCACACTCACAACTGGCTCTTCCTCACTCCTACAAGATGTTATTCCTCCTTGCCCTATACACGAAATCACAGCTTCCCTATCTTCAAATATATGCTTCAGTGTAAATATTTGATCTAAACATCCCCTACCCACTCTAAAGCCTCCTTGCTCATCTGCATTCCTACTCTCTGTCTTACCTCTACTTCTTTTAATAATAACCCTACTGTACACTTTTTTCTGGTATACTCAGTAAACTTATTCCTCTATAATTTTTACAATCTCTTGTCCCCCTTCCCTTTATATAAAGGAACTATACTTGCTATCTGAAAATCCCTAGGTACCTTCCCCTCTTTCATACATTTATTAAACAAAAATACCAACCGCTCCAACACTATATCCCCCCGCTTTTAACATTTCTGTCATGATCAAGTCAGTTCTAGCTGCTTTATCCCCTTTCATTCTACGTAATGCTTCACACACTTCCCCCACACTCACATCCTGCTCTTCTTCACTCCTAAAAGATCTTATACCTCCCTGGCCAGTGCATGAAATTACCGCCTCCCTTTCTTCGTTGAGATTTAAAAGTTCCTCAAAATATTCCCACCATCTACCCAATACCTTCAGCTCCCCATCTACTAACTCCCCTACTCTGTTTTTAACTGACAAATCCATTCATTCCCTAGGCTTTCTTGTTTATCTCCAAAATTTTTCTTATTTTCATTAAAATTTCTTGACAGTGCCTCTCCCACTCTATAATCTGCTCTCCTTTTGCACTCTCTCACTACTCTCTTCACTTATCTTTTACTCTCCATATACTCTGCTCTTCTTATAACACTTATGCTTTGTAAAAACCTCTCATAAGCTACCTTTTTCTCTTTTATCACACCTTTTGCTTCATCATTCCATCAATCACTCCTCTTTCCTCCTCCACCCACCCTCCTACTTACTTGCATTAGCCCACCTTTCTGCCAATAGTCGCTTATATCTCACCCAAACTTCCTCCTCCCTTAGTTTATACACTTTCACCTCTCTCTTACTTGCTGTTGCCATTTTTCTTTTGTCCCATCTACCTCTTACTCTAACTGTAGCTACACCTAAATAATGATCCGATATATCAGTTGCCCCTCTATAAACATGTACATCCTGAAGTCTACCTATCAACCTTTTATCCAGCAATACATAATTTAACAAACTACTTTCATTACGTGCTACATCATATTTCGTATACTTATCCTCTTTTTCATAAAATATGTATTGTTTATTACCAAACCTCTTTCTACACATAACTTAATTAAAGGCTCCCCATTTTCATTTACCCCTGGCACCCCAAGTTTACCTACTACTACCTCCACAACATTTTTACCCATTTTAGCATTGAGATCCCAAACCACAAGTACTCGCTCACTTGGTTCAAAACTCCCCATGCACTTATCAACATTTCCCAAAATCTCATCTCTCCTCTACACTTCTCTTCTCCAGGTGCATAAATGCTTACTATAACCCACTTTTCACATCCAACCCTTATTTTACTCCACATAATCCTTGAATTTATACATTTATATTCCCTCTTTTCCTGCGATAACTTATCCTTCAACATTATTGCTACTCGCTCTTTAGCTCTAACTCTATTTGAACCCCTGACTTAATCCCATTCATTTCTTCCCACTGATACTCTCCCACCCCCTTTAGTTTTGTTTTACCTAAAATGAGGACATCTAGCTTCTCATTCGTAACATCCACAATCGTTGCTTTCTTGTCATTCGCACGACATCCACACACATTCAAACATCCCATTTTGACGGTTTTCTTCTTTTTCTTTTTAGTAGGCTATACGGAAAAAGGGGTTACTAGCCCATTGTTCCCAGCATTTTAGTTGACTTACGGAGAAAAGATTCTTATTCCCCTTCCCCATGGATATGAAAGGAAAAGCAATAAGAACAAAAACTCAAAGAAAACTCAGATGAGTGTGTATACATAAACGTGTACATGTATGTGTAGTGTGACATAAGTGTAAGTAGAAGTAGCAAGACATACCTGAACTCACTCATGTTTATAAGTCAGGAAAAAGACACCAGTAATCCCACCATCATGTAAAATAATTACAGGCTTTCATTTTACACTCACTTGGCAGGACGATAGTACCTCCCTGGGCGGTTGCTGTCTGTCAACCTAGATATTTATATAATTTTATAAGATAATAACTTGTGTTATATTTTAGGATTCTGTTGATAATATATTGTAGTAACAGCATCCTAACAAAGGAATGAAGCTTCTTTATAAATACAGCCACTGTTTTGGAATTTATGAATTCCATACTGTACTGTAAGTTTGAGGAAGATGCCCTCTGGATAAATAAATAAACACTTAGTATAACCTACTTTTTGAACCTACTTTTTGCATCCAACCCTTGTTTTACTCCTCATAGTCTTTGAATTTATGCATTTATATTCCCTCTTTTCCTGCCATAAGTGATCCCTTAACATTATTGCTATTCCTTCCTTAACTCAGACCCTCAGATACCCACTAATTCCTCCTCACTGACACTCTCCTACCCCCTTCATCTTTTTTTTTGGCTTAGAGCTAAGACATCCAGCTTTTCATTTATAACATTCACGATCATTTCTCTCTTACCTGCAGTACATCCATTCACATTCAAACATCTGAACTTGAAGCTATTCTTATTTTTAGTAATTTATGCAGGAGAAGGGGTTAATAGCCCCTTGCTCCCGGCATCTTGGTTGGCTTTTATGACATGCATGTCTTACGGTAGGAGGATTCTTATACATAGCAGATGAACAAGGAGGCTTTAGGAAAGGTAGAGGGTGTGTAGACTAAGTGTTTACAGTGAAAAATATAGGTGAACAATATTTAGATAAGGGTAAAGAGGTTTTTGTGGCATTTATGGATTTAGAAAAGTGGATAGGGGGGCAGTGTAGCAGATGTTGCAGGTGTATGGTATAGGAGGTAGGTTACTGAAAACAGTGAAGAGTTTTTACGAGGATAGTGAGGGTCAGGTTAGAGTATGTAGGAGAGAGGGAGATTATTTCCCAGTAAAAGTAGGCCTTAGACAAGGATGTGTGATGTCACTGTGGTTGTTCAATACATTTATAGATGGGGTTGTAAGAGAAGTGAATGCTAGGGTCTTGGTAAGAGGTGTAGAGTTAAAAGATAAAGAATCAAACACAGAGTGGGAGTTGTCACAGTTGCTCTTTGCTGATGACACGGTGCTTTTGGGAGATTCTGAAGAGAAGTTGCAGAGGTTGGTGGATGAATTTGGTAGGGTATGTAAAAGAAGAAAATTGAAAGTGAATATAGGAAAGTAAGGTTATGAGGATAAAAAGATTAGGTGATGAAAGACTGGATATCAGATTGGAGAGAGAGAGTATAGAGGAGGTGAATGTATTCAGATATTTAGGAGTGGACGTGTCAGCAGATGGGTCTATGAAGGTTGAGGTGAATCACAGAATTGATGAGAGGAAAAGGGTGAGTGGTGCACTTAGGAGTCTGTGGAGACAAAGAACTTCGTCCGTGCTAGCAAAAAGGGGAATGTATGAGAGTATAGTTGTACCAACACTTTTGTATGGGTGTGAAGCATGGGTGATGAATGTTGCAGTGAGGAGAAGGCTGGAGGCAGTGGAGATGTCATGTCTGAGGGCAATGTGTTGTGTGAATATAATGCAGAGAATTTATAGTTCAGAAATTAGGAGGTGTGGGATTACCAAAACTGTTGTCCAGAGGGCTGAGGAGGGGTTGTTGAGGTGGTTCGGACATGTAGAGAGAATGGAACAAAACAGAATGACTTCGAGAGTGTATAAATCTGTAGTGGAAGGAAGGTGGGGTAGGGGTCAGCCCAGGAAGGGTTGGAGGGAGGGGGTAAAGGAGGTTTTGTGTGCGAGGGGCTTGGACTTTCAGCAATCGTGCATAAGTGTATTTCATAGGAGTGAATGGAGACAAATGGTTTTTAATACTTGATGTGCTGTTGGAGTGTGAGCAAAGTAACATTTATGAAGGGATTCAGGGAAACCAGCAGGCTGGACTTGAGTCCTGGAGATGGGAAGTACAGTGTCTACACTCTGAAGGAGGGGTGTTAGCCCTTTCAGGGTTTCGGCCGTACTAGTACGGCTTACGCCCCAGGGTTTTTGACGTACTAGTACGCCTAAATTCTAGCGCCCTCAAATCTAGTGAGAGAGAGCTGGTAGGCCTACATATGAAAGAATGGGTCTATGTGGTCAGTGTGCGCAGTATAAAAAAAATCCTGCAGAACACAGTGCGTAATGAGAGAAAAAAAAAACTGACGGTGTTTTTGGATTAAAACAGCGACTTTGCACTGTATTTTCGTATGGTATTTATTGTTGTATTCTAGTTTTCCTGGTCTCATTTTATAGAATGGAAGACATTTTACAGAAATGGAGATGATTTTTGACTGGTTTTACAATGAAAAGTACCTTGAAATTGAGCTCAAATAGCAGAAATGTTCGATTTTTACCAAAGTTCAAAAGTAAACAAATCATGCCAAGCGTCCAATACACGTCAACTGGTGAGTCTAATATTCTTTCACAAGTGCTCTGATATTATTTATACCATTTCTACGCTAATGCAGTAGTCTGCATAACAGTAAATCTTCTATTTTTTGTAAGAATAAAAATTCAAAGTGGAAAGCCAAAGAAATATAAGAGGGGCCTGGGGATGTGACTAATGAACAGAGAACTTGTTATTTTAGTGCCAGGAATGTCTTGTTTATTCTGGACCCTATTCGGAAATTGGCATCTTTTGAAATTTGTGTGAAATTGGCAAAATTGCTAAATTCTGACCACTTTATTGGATAGTTGATATCAGTAAATGGGGGGTTTCTTGTACTCATTCGATAGAAAAAATGGAGTTGTAGTGAAATAGTTATGATTTTTGTCGACTAGTACACTGGAATTGGCTGAAAATAGGGCTCAAAGTGGGCAAAATCGCCGATGCGTAAACATTGTCGAGACTGCTAACTTCACGAGAGCATAATTCCGTAAGTTTTCCATCAAATTTCATACTTTTGGTGTCATTGTGATCGGGAAAAGATTCTCTATCTTTTCATAAGAAAAAAATAATTTTTTTTTTATTTGGGGACCCTGAGAACAAGTCTCGGAGAGGGCCTGGGGACCCTGAAAGGGTTAATGTTGCAGTTTTATAACTATAGTGTAAAGCGCCCTTCTGGCAAGACAGTGATGGAGTGAATGATGATGAAAGCTTTTCTTTTTCGGGCCACCCTGCCTTGGTGGGAATCGGCCGATATGTTAATAAAAATAAATAAAATTATTTATTTTTTATATTTGCTCGTTTATATGTAATATAAACTTATGCCTACTTTTATATGTTGGTTTTAGTTTAGATGCCAGTACAGTTAACGCTCCATTTTCGTCGATCTCCGTTACCACTGATTTCGGTTTTGGCTGACTTTTTTTCGTTGATTACCTCCATTTTTATCGATCGTACAGAACCTGTCCATTGCCCAGCGTGCAGACAAAGCCGCCTCCCACATGCATTCTCAGCCAGTGTTCGTTGTTTCTTGGTGAGTGAACATGTCCTGCCAGGTCATACGGAACATTTCATAATAATCCATTGTTTTTGCCACTTGTTTATTGTGTGTGACTGCTAAATAAGCGACCATGGCCCCCAAAGAAAGCTCCTAGTGCCAGTACTTTGGTAAAGAAAGTGAGGAACATCATAAAACTGAAAAAAGAAATCCTAAGAAAATATGATAGTGGCATACGCATTGCTGAACTCAGCAGGATGTACAGGAAGTCACCATCAACAATCTGCCCCATTGTGGCAAAGAGAAAAGAAATCGTGGAGGCTGATGTTGCGAAAGGGGTGAATGCGATAACGAAACAGAGATCCCAAACAGTTGAAGAAGTGGAGAAATTGTTGTTGGTGTGGATCAGAGAGAGAGTTAGCAGGGGATAGTGTTGTGTGGTCTATAATTTGTGAAAAGGCAACTCAGTTGCATGACAATCTCATAAAGAAACTGCCTGAAATAAGTGCTGATGTAGGTGAATTTAGGGTCAGCAAAGGCTGGTTCGAAAAATTCAAGAAGCGAAGTGGCATACACAGTGTTGTAAGGCATGGTGAGGGTGCCAGTTCAGACAAACAAGTGGCTGAAAAATTCATGCAGGAATTCAAATGTTATGTAGAGGCTGAAAAATTCCAACCCCAACAAGTGTTCAGTTGTGATGAAACAGGCCTGTTTTGGAAGAAAATGCCAAAGAGGACCTACATTATGCAGGAGGAAAAGGCACTCCCAGGACAAGCCTATGAAAAACAGGCTAACTCTTGTTGTGTGGTAATGCTAGTGGGGATTTAAAAGTGAAGCCTTTACTGGTGTATCACTTTGAAAATCCTCGAGTGTTCAAGAAAAACAGTGTTGTCAAGAGTAAATTGTGTGTGATGTGGAAGGCTAACAGTAGGGCATGGGTCACTTGGGAAATTTTCCTGGAATGGTTCAGTGAAGTGTTTGGCCCAAGTGTGAAGAAATGCCTCCTGGATAATAAATTGCCACTCCAGTGCCTCCTGTTAATGGACAGTGCTCCTGTTCATCCTCTAGACTTGGAAGACCAATTGTCTAAGCAGTTCAGTTTTGTAACAGTGAAGTTCTTGCCTCCTAAAACCACTTCTCTCCTCCAGCCCATGGAGCAGCAGATCATTGCAAACTTCAAAAAACTGTACACCAAAGCAATGTTTCAAAGGTGCTTTGACATAACCTCGGACTCTGAATTGACCCTAAGAGAGTTCTGGAAGAATCACTTCAATGTCTTCCACAGCATAGGCCTTATAGATAAGGCTTGGCAGGGAGTGACTTCCAGGACGATGAACTCTGCTTGGGGAAAATTGTGGCCAGGTTGTGTCCAAAAGAAGGATTTTGAAGGGTTTGAGGCTGACCCTGTCGACCCTACACCTGTTGTGCAATCAATTGTGGCATTGGGGAATTCCATGGGGTTGGATGTGAGTGGCGATGATGTGGAAGAGTTGGTGGAGGACCACAATGAAGAGCTAACCACTGATGAGCTGCAAGAGCTTCATCTGCAACAGCAACAAACCACAGCTGAGGAAATTGCTTCAGAGGAGGAGGAAGAGAGATGGAAGAAGGTGCCTCCTTCAAAGATTAAGGAGATTTGTGCAATGTGGACTGAAGTGCATTCATTTGTGGAGGAACATCACCCTGAGAAAGTTGTTGCAATCCATGCTGGTGACTTTTACAATGACAGTGCCATGTCCCATTTTAGGCAAATCTTAGAGACTCCAGAAACAGAGCACTCTGGACAAATATTTTGTGCGACAGGGGTCCAGTGACTCTCGAGGTGGTCCTAGTGGCATTAAAAAACAAAGGAGGGAAGTGACCCTGGATAAGGACTTGGTACCTGGAGTCCTTATGGAGGGGGATTTCCCTTCCAAAGAATAACCTCTCTTTCCTCTCCCCTCCTCCCTGTCTTCCTTCCAGCAACAACAGCTTTCAATAAAGGTAAGTGTCATGTGCAATTTTCAATTTTTTTGTGCATGTAACTATCTTTAAAGTAAAAAAAAATTTTTTATTGATACTTCTGGGTGTCTGGAACGGATTAATTCCATTTACGTGTACATTATTTTTTATGGGGAAAATGGTTTCGGTTTTGGTTGATGGCTCTCGAACGAATTAAATATGAAAACCGAGGGTCCGCTGTATTTTGTATGTAACTTGCAGTTACTGTATTGTAAAAATGGTATTTCATATAATACATGATGAGTAGTTTTTAAAAGATAATTATAAATTTTGTTGCAGGATCATCCATGTGACCATCCTATTATTATATTAGATGGATTAGGATGGAGGGAGGTGGTGGCATTACTGCATTTTATGTATTGTGGAGAGGTGGTCGTGGAGGAGGATCACCTTCCAAACCTCTTGAATGCTGCCTCAAATCTCAATGTCACTGGATTAACACATGTCACCTCTGCCCTAGCCAGCACCCAGGTATGGTATAGTAAGTTTAGCTTTCTGTTCATTTCTTGTGGTGTATATTGATATTGTATACAGAACAGTTTTCATTACAAAGTAATTGTTTCCATCTCATTTTTTCTGCCTTTTTTTAAGTAAGTACATGTGTCCTTCATTTTGTGATGGATGTAGTTTCTGGTTCATGATGTGTAAAGCTGACCAAACATAACATGTAAAACAAGGATTCTTTCTAAACTTTTTCAAATTCCACATTTCTTACTAATTTTTACTAAAACTAGTTTACTACACATTCACCAAAAGTTTTATACAAAAAAGTAATTGAATTTGGTAAAAAAAAAAATTGAATCGTAAACCTAGTACAAGATTGGGGGTAGATCCATGTTTCTTTACTTACTTACTTTGGCGGCCCAGTCCCTGGACCCATTACGTACCTCTGTAATCTGTAAATACCTTTGTAACTTGTCATGATTGTGACCAGACTTACCTGGAGTTCATTACCTTTGTAAATTGTGAGTTCATTACCTTTGTAACTTAGCTCAGCTATCCAAACTTTGAGGCCCAGTCCCTGGACCCATTATGTACCTCTGTAATCTTTTGACTACCACCCACAGGATGGGTATGGGGTGCATAATAAAGATATTAAACTAACATTTACAAAAATGAAAGTAATGAGGATACCAGATAGGCACCCAAAAGCCATATACAGTACATGTATCTTGAGAATGCTTCTCTATATTGAAAACTGGGATGTCTGGGCCCCTTATAGTAGTTTTAGGATCAAATTTTTATTTATTTTTAATCTTTGTAAATTACTGGGGGCATTTAAAATAGGTTTAAAACAAAACTTGCAAACACGTTATTTATTGAGCTAATAAACTAGTCAGGAAAAAATTTAAAAGATCAGAATTTTTTGGACATTAACTATTTTTTCTTTTAAAAACCCTTTTTGGATCCCCATTTCCCCCCTCAACTCTTGAAAGCTTTTTTTTTTTAATAAATAAAAGAAACTGACGGTAAAACGATTAAGACATTTTTAAACTTTATTGCAAAACATTTTGCCTTTTTAACTTTTTCCCGTTAAAATGAGAGGGGGATTTAATTTCGGGAGAAAACCCAAAAGTATGGAAAAAATTTTGATTTTTTCCCAAGGGGCTGGGGTACTAATCACCTCATATCTCCCCTGAAACCCAATTTAATTTTTTTTTCCAGTTTAAAGTCAAAAACTATTTTGAAAAAACTCCGGGAACAGGTAAAAGTCCCCCATCAGTAAAGTTTTGACTTTTGCACATGAAATCCCCACTTGCAGGTTCATTAAACTGGGTCTTTTTTTTTTTCGTTTGCAATTCACGGGGGTCTGTTGAAAATGGGATAGTTTTTAAAGGTACTTTTTTAAAATTTTTTGTTTAAAGGTTTGTTTGTCTTTTAAGGTTTCCCAGTCTGCCAAGACACTAAAAAAAAAAGGGAAACTGTACGGGTACTGAAAACATTTGAGAAATAAAAAATATTTGGAGCCAAAAACCCATTGAAACTTTTTTTTTTTAACCCTCTAAAATTCCTTTTTCGGCAAGTAATATTTCAATGGGTTGGTAAGAAGTTTAAAAGTAATGATGAAGACTTTGATGGGGAAAGAGGAGGAAGAAAAAGATAAAAAAACTTCTGAAAATCAGAATCAAAGAAAAAAGTGGAAATTTGAAGGTGTTTCCTCATACACAGGAGGGTTTCCCCCCTTCCAAGAGACAGCGCACAGATTTCCCCAGACTTTAAACAAGGAAATAAATGATAAAAGTGATCCTGTGAAGAACCTTTAACTGAAAAAACAGAGGATAAATTTTTCGCTTTAAAAATTTTGCAGTAATGCTTCTTTTCCCAGTTACCATTTTTGTTCATCCCCAAATTAAAGAATTTCATGAAAGTCACCCCTTTGAAATTTTACCCCCCATAAAAGGACACAAGGTGACGGGGATGTTTTTTTTTCATCCTGTTTTTTATAAAATTTAAACTGCAAATTAGTTGGCATTAGTTTTTTTAAAATTTTTAAAGAGAATTTTTTCATTTTAATAGAAGCGAAAACCCCTTTTTTTTGGCTGTTTTTTTAGGATCTTTTTGATACAATAAAAAGATAACTACTGAAAAAAAGAGTTTGATTTTTGCTTAGTTTCGGGACCGAATAAATTTAAAATTGGGGCCATAGGGGGCGGGAAAAAATTCTTTTTTTGGGATGTTTTTCCCTGGGATGGGTAAGGCCCCACCATCCTCCACCCCCTGGTCTTTTTGGGGGGTTTTTTTAACTTCAATATTTTGGAATCCTTAAACCATGACCAATCTTTCCTGGTTATATTTTATTATCCAAAAATGTAGAAATGGGAGAGATTTTGGATGACATAACAAGGGGAAAAATGTTAATTTATTGGCTAGAATCCCTACACGTTTTTTTAGATTTTTTAAAAATATAAAATTTTTTTTGCATGTTGTTAAAATTTAGCCAAATTAGAAATTTTCCTGTGCACTTTTTTGGAAAATGTTCTGGTAGTTGAAGGGGGTGATTTCTTGTGTTCAATGATAAAATAAAAGGGAAATTACTAACAAAATAGCTAAAAAATTTGGCCAGTTGAGCAGGGGAATTACCCTTAAAATAGGACCGGGAAACGAAATCGTTTTTGCAAAAAATTTTTGGTTTGGGGACTTCGAATTTTTTTTGCATAATTCCATAATTTTTTCCATCACTTTTGTTTTTTTTGATCCCAAATTTCCCTCCAAAAAAATAAAACCCTAACCTTTCCCAAAGTTTTTTTTTTTTTTTTAAATCACGACATTGTCATCATTTAAATTTTGGGGGATCCCAACAGTAAAGGGGGTTAAGGGGCCCATGGCTATTTAAAAATTTTTAAACAAGGCTTCCACTTTTTGCTCCCAACCAAAAAAATTTACCTTAGTGGCAATCTATTTTTTTTTCTCTCTCTTTTGGGAAGGGAAAAAAGGGCCCGGGAACTTTTTTAAAAAAAAAAATATATAAAACATGATATAATATAAAATATATAATAAAATATATATATAAAATATATAAAATATATTATAAAAAATAAAATATAATAAAAATACAAAATAAAAGAAAAAAATTTGGGTCAAAGTGGGGTCTGAAGGGGGCCGGGATTTGGGGCAAATGAAAGAAAGAGATGATTTTTGGATGTTATAAAATGAGAAAAACGGGAAGTCCGGCTTTAAAGGGGAAAAAAAGCTGAAGGGGGTGGGAGAGTTTCAATGGAGAGAATAAATGGGTTAGGTCGGGGGTTTTCAAAAAGGGGTTAGAGCTAAAAAGGATTAGCAATAATTTTAAGGGAAAAGCAATGGCGGGAAAAAAAGAGGGACTACAAATGTATAAATTAAAGGGATTATGGGGGAGTAAAATAAAAAATTGGATGTAAAAAGGGTGGGTTATAGAAAAGCGTGTATGAAACCTGGGAGAAGAGAAAAGTGTAAAAGGGGAAAAGAAAAAGAGATTCTGGAAATGTTGAGTGAAATGCGTGGGGATTTTTAAAATCAAGGTAGAGTAATGGGGGTTGGGGGATTTCACTCTAAATGGGTAAAAATGTTATGGAGGGAGAGTAGGAAATTTTTGGGGTGCCGGGGTTTAAAATGTAAATGGGAGCCTTTAATTGAGCAAATTGTAAAAAAAAATTTGGTAATAAGTAAAATACATATTTTAGAAAAAGGGAAAAATAAATATACAATATGAGGGTACACTTTAATGAAAGAGTTTGTTAATTAGTTTTGGGTTTGGAAAAAAATTTTTATGGGAAAGGCCCTCCGGGAAGTACATGTTTATAGGGGGGCAACTGATATATGGGAAACATTATTGTTTAGCTACAGTTAAAAGTAAGAGGTAGATGGGAAAAGAGGAAGGGGGGCAAAAAAAAGTAAGAGGGGGGTGAAAGGGGATAAACTAAGGAGGAGGAAGTTGGCGGTTTAAAAGCGACAAATTGGGCCCAGAAAGGGGGGCTAGTGCAAAGATAGTAGGGGGGGGTTTTAAAGGGGGTTGGGAATATTTTTAAAAAAATGCAGTATTAGAATGGGGGGGGCAGAAGTTTGGGGTTTTATGGAGGGGGGGGCAGGAGGAAAAGAGGATTTAAGGTGGAATGATAAAGAAAAAAGGGTGTGATAAAAAGAAAAAGGTACTTACGAAAAGGTTTTTACAAAGCAGAAGTGTTAAAAGAAGGGGCCAGATATTGGAGATAAAAAAAAAGGGATGAAGAGAGTGGGAGAGAGTGCAAAAGGAGAGCAGATGAAAAGTGGGAGAGGCACTGTCAAAGAAATTTTAAGGGAAAATAAAAAAAAAATTTTTTGGAGTGATTTAAAACAATTTAAAGAAAGCCTAGGGAAAGAAAGGAATTTGTCATTTAAAAAAAACAGAGGGGGGGAAAGTTAGTAGAGGGGGAGAGGGGGGTTTTAAGGTAAAATGGCTAGAATATTTTGGGGAAAATTTTTAAAAATTTTTTAAGGAAGAAAGGGGGGGCCGGAAAATTTCATGAAAAGGCCCAAAGGGAGGTTACCATCTTTTAGGAGTGAAGAAGGGGCAAAATGTAAGTGGGGTGGGGGTACTGAGGCATTCGTGGGAATTTTAAAAAGGGGGTAAACAGCTGGAACTGTTTGGGATCATGACAGAAATGTTAAAACCCAGGGGGGGGATATATTTTGGGAGGGGTTTTGGAAAATTTTGTTTTAATTTAAAATGTATGAAAGAGGGGAAGGTACCAAAAGGGGGATTGGCGGAAGCATTTTATAGTCCCTTTAAAAAAAGGGGAAAAGGGGACAAAAGAAAAAATTGAAAAAATTTATAGAGGAAAAAAAGTTTACTGAGAAAACCCGGAAAAGTTTTTAGGGTAGGGTTTAATTTGGAAAAAATTTAAAGGTAAGACAGAATGTAAAAATTCGGACACAAGGAGGTTTCAGAGGGGGTAGGGGATGTGTAGATAAAGGTTTTTTACATTGAAGCATATTTTTTAAACATTTTTTAAAGATAAAGGTAGGGAAGTTTTTAAATTGCATTTATGGATTTAGAAAAACATAAATAGAGTGGGAAAAGAGGAGCAATGTGGCGATGGCAAGTAATGGAAAGGGGTAAGTTAAAAATGCTGGGAAAGAGCTTTTATGAGGGTATGAAAGGGTCAGGTTAAAGGGTTTTGTAGAAAAAGAGGGAGAATACTTTTTCCCCTAAAAAATAGGGCCTTTTAAAAGGGATGTGTAATGTCCCCATGGTTGTTTAATTTTATTTATGATGGGGGTTTTTAAAAGAAGTTTAAAAAATAGGGGTTCGGGGAGGGGGGATTAAAATTTAAAGGGGAATCAAATTCAAAATGGGAATTTTACACAGTTTTTTTTGCTTTATTTATACTGTGCTTTTGGGGGATTTTAAAGAAAAAATTTCAAAGGGTTTGTGGATGAGTTTGAGAATGTTTTGGGAAAGGGAGAAATTTGAAAGTGAACTAGAAAAATTTAAAGGGGATGAGGGATCAAAGAATTTTGAATAAAAAAAATTGATATCAAATTGGGAGGGAGGAGAAAAGGGAAAAGTGAAAATTTTTAGATACTTGGGAAATTTTACGTGTCCCCCGGGGAGTTTATGGGAAGGGTTAGGTTAAACATTAAAATTGGGTGAGGGAAAAAAGGTGATGGTGCGTTGAGGAAAAAGTGGGGTCAAAAAACTTTAAACTTTTGGAGGCAAAAAAAAGGGAAAAGTATGAAAGGGATAGTAGTCCAACACTCTTATATGGGGTGTGAAGCTTGGGGGGTAAATCAGCAGCGAGGAGACGGTTTTGGAGGGAGTGGGATGTCCCTTTTAAGGGGAATGTGTGGGGTAAATATTAAAGCAGAAAATTTTGGGGTGTGGAAATTAAAGGGGAAGGGTGGATTAATAAAAGCCCTTGTCAAGGGCAGAAGAGGGGTGTTTTAGGTGGTTTGGTCATTTAAAAGAGGAAAAGGATCAAAGGAGAAATGACATGGAAAACATATAAATCTATAGGGAAGGAAAGAGGGGGAGGGGTCCTCCTCGAAAGGGTTGGAAAAAGGGGGGGAAAGGGGTTTTGGGGGGCGAGGGGCTTGGAAAATTTCCCGCAAGGGGTCAAGACGTGTTTTGATTTGGAGTGAATGGAGACGAATTTATACTAGGGGACCTAAAATCTGTTGGAGTGGACAGGGTAATATTTAATTTTAAGGGTTTTTTAGGGGAAAACCCGGGTTTTTTTTCTTTTACCCTTATTCCCCAAAAAGTACTAAAACTAAATTTAAAGAAACCCTATATCAGTTTTCCCCTCTATAAACAAAGTAAAATCCTGGAGCCTACCCCCTCAACCCTTTTTTCCAACCCAAAACATAATCTAATAAACCCAAATTTCATTACGGCTAAAATCAAAACCCCCTTTTAATTTTTTTTATCCTCTTTTTCATAAAATAAGTATTAAATTAATAAACCCAAATTTTTTTTCTACAAAATAGCCAATTAAAGGCCCCCCATTTACATTTACCCCCGGCACCCCAAATTTTAAAACCCACTACTTCCCCTCCAAAACATTTTTACCCACTTTTTGCAATTTAAATCCCCCCAAACCCCAAATTTCTCCACATGATTTAAAACTCCCCACGCATTTTTACCCCAACATTTTCCCCAAAAACCCCCCTCTCCTCAAAACTTTTCTTTTCTCCCAGTGCATAACGCCCCTATTAAACCCCCTTTTTTTACATCCCCAATTTTTTATTTTAAAATCCGATAATCCTTGAAAAAAAATACATTTAAAGTCCCTCTTTTTTCCCGCCATAAAACTTTTCCTTTTAACATTTATTTCTACTCCTCCCTTTAGCTCTAACTCTATATATATATATTATATTTTTATATTTGTCACTTGAGTCCTGGGAAATTTGGGAAATTTCAAAAGCCTGCACTTAAAGGGGGGGGTTTTGGGGTATTGGCATTTTTTTGGGGTATTTTTTGTATCTTTATATGTTTTAATTCTTCTAAACTTTGTATTCTGAGCACCTCGGGAAAAGCAGTGATAAATGTGGGCATGTGGTGAAATGTTGAAAAAAGAAAAAAGTATTTTTTTTTTTGGGGTTTTTTTTTCTTTTTTTTTTTTTGGGCACCCCTGCCTCGGGGGAGACGAAACCCACTTTTTGGAAAAAAAAAAAAAAAAAAATATTTTAAAATAATTTTTTAGGAATAGGGTTTGGGAACAGCAACCACCCAGGGAGTTTCTAAACCCACCTGCCAAGTGAGTGTAAAACCAAAGCCTTAATTGTTTTACTTTAGGTAGGATTGCTGGTGTCTTTTGGGCTGTCCCCATAAATATTCAAGATTACAGGGACTTCTTGGGTACTTTTAAATTAAAACTTAGGTCACACTACACATTAAAAGTACAAAAATTTTTTTATACACACTCATCAGTTTTCTTTTTATTTTAAACTTAAAAGTTCTTGGTTTTTAATTTCTTTCCCCTTTTTATCCAGGGGAAGTGGGAAAAAGAATCTTCCCCGTAAATTGCGGTTTTTAAAATCCCAAATAAAAAAACCGGGAACAATGGGCTAGTAACCCCTTTTCCTGTAAAAATTACTAAAAAGAATAAAAAGAAGAAAATTGTCAAAGTTGGGAAATCTGAAATTTTTCTTTGGGTGTTTTTGCAAAAGATAAGAAAAGAAAATATTGGGATGTTATGAATGAGAAGAAAAATGGATGGCCTGGGTTTTAAATGAAACAAAGCTGAAGGGGGGGGGGAAGGGTTTTAATGGAAAAGGAAAAAAGGGATTGGTCAGGGTTTTTAAATAGAGTTAGAGCCAAAGAAGGAGTAGCAAAAAATGTTTTAAGGGTAAGCTATGGCCCGGAAAAAAGGGACTACAAATGCATAAATTCAAGGATTTTGTGGAGTAAAAAAAAAGATTGGAAGGAAAATTTGGGTTTTTAGTAAGCGGTATGCACCCGGAGAAGAGAGAAGTGTAGAGGAGAAGAGAATTCTGGGGAAAAGTTTAGTGAAATTTAGGGGAGTTTTTTAATTTAAGTGTGGAGAAAAGGTGGTTGGGGATTTCAATGCTAAAAATGGGTAAAAATGTTTTGGAGGGGTAGAGGGGAAATTTGGGGTGCCCCGGGGTAAATGTAAATGGGGGGCCTTTAATTTAGCTATTTTTAAAAAAGAAATTTGGAAAAAAAGTAAAACATAATTTTATTAAAAAAAAGGGTAAATAAATATAAAAAGGGATGATTTTAGCACATAAGAAAGTATTTTTTAGAAAAGTATTGGGGATAAAAGGTTGAAGGGGGAGGCTCCCCGGGTATTTCATGTTTAAAAGAGGGGGAACTGATATAACGATCATTAAAAAAAAAGTTGTTTGCCCACAGTTTTGAGTAAAGTTTTAAAGGGAAAAAAAGGAAGGGGGCAACAACAAGTAAAGGGAGGTGAAAGTGAAAAAACTAAGGGAGGGGGGAAGAAGGGGGCGAGATATAAGCACTATTTGGGAGAAAGGGGGGCTATGCAAAGATGAGGGATGGGGGGGTTTAAGAGGGTTGGAAAAAAGTTTTAAAAAGCAGTATTAAAAAGTTGGCAAATTTGTGGTAAAAGGAGGGTGGGGGGCAGGAGGGAAAAAGGGGTGATTGGGGAATGATGAAGTAAAGGGGGGTGAAAAAAGAGAAAAAGGAATTTCCCCTTTCAAAGGGTTTTTACAAAACCCGAAGTGGGTTTTTAAGGGAAGAGGGAGAGTATATGGGGATTTAAAAAAAGGTGAAGGAGTGGTGAAGAGTGCAAAAGGAGAGCAGATGAAAAAGTGGGAGAGGCAAATGGGCAAGAAATTTTAAATTTAAAATAAAAAAAAAATTTGGAGGAGTTTTAAAAAAGTTAAGAAACCCCAGGGAAAGTAAAATTTATTTGTCCCCTTAAAAAAAAGAGTAGGGGAGGGTTTGTAGATGGGGGGAGGGAGGTAAAATTTGGGGAATGGCGAGAATATTTTTTTAGGAACTTTTAAATGTTAGGGAAGAAAGGGGGCGGGAAAAACCCTGCACCCGGCCAGGGAGGTATAAACCCTCTTTTAGGGGTGAAGAAGAGCAGAAAAGTAAGTGTGGGGGGAGGTACTTTAAAGGGTTACATAGAATGAAAGGGGGTAAAGCAGCTGGGAAATGATTGGGGTCGTGACAGAAAAGGGTTAAAAACAGGGGGGGTAAGTTTTGGATGGTTGGCTTTTGTTTTAAAAAATGTTTTGAAAAGGGTTAAGGTACCTAGGGATTGGGGGAAGCATGTATAGGGCCCCTTTTAAAAAAGGGAAAAGGGGGCAAAAGAGACTTTAAAAAAATTTTAAGGAAAAAAGTTTACTATATACCGGAAAATATACGGTAGGGGGGAAAAAATTAAAGAAATTTGAGGTAAAAACAGAATGTAGGGAATTGGGGACAGCAAAGAGGCTTTAGGTGGGTAGGGGGTTGAGATCAAATGTTTAAAATTGAAACATAAATGTGAACATATTTAGGGTAAAAGGGGGGGGGAATTTTTTATTGCATTTATGGAATTTTAAAAAAGGCATATTAAAGTGGATAGAGGGGCAATGTGGGAGATTTTGCAAGTTTATGGAATAGGTTTGGGAATTTTCTAAATCTGTAAAAAGCTTTTTTTGAGGATAAATTTACCCCAAAGGGTTTGGGTGTGTAGAAGAGAGGGAGAATACATTCCCCAGAAAAAATAGGCCTTTTGACCGGGATGTGTAAAAAGTCACCATGGTTGTTTAATATAATTATAGATAGGGGTGAAAAAAAAGTAAATGCTAGGGGTTCGGGGGGAGGGGGGGGGAAATTTAAATTTTTTGGGGAAAACAATTTCAAAATTGGGAATTTACACAAGTTTACTTTTTTCTGATGATACTGTGCTTATGGGAGATTCAAAAAAAAAATTTAAAAAAAGGGTTTTGGATGAGTTTTGAAATGTGTTAAGGTAGAAAGTTGAAATTTTAAAAATAGAAAAGGTAAGGGATGAGGGGACCAAAAGATTTAAAATAAAGAAAAATTGGGGGTATCAAAAAATTTGGGGGGGAGGATATGGAAGAATGAATGTTTTCCCGATACTTGGGGGTTGACGTTTCGGCGGATGGGTTTATGAAAGGGTGAGGGTTAAACATAGAATTGAGAGGGAAAAAAGGTGAGTTGGGGCGTTGAAGGGATAGTGGATTTAAAAAAAAAGTTATTTTATGGAGGCAAAAAGGGGAAAGTATGAAAATATAGTAGTACCAAAACCCCCTTATAAGGATTTGAACTTGGGGGTAAATTTCAGCAACCCAGGGAGACGGATGGAGGGAGTGGAGATTCCTTCTAAGGGGAATTTTGTGGGGTAAATATTGCAAAAATTTGGGGTGTGGAAAATTTGGAGAAGGGTGGAGGGTTTAAAAAAAAGGCATTAAAACAGAGGCAAAGAGGGGTTTTTGAAAGGGGGGTTTGGTCATTTTGGGGAGAATTTTTAATTTAAAATTAGAAATACATGGAAAGCATATAAACTAAGGGGAAGGAAAAAAGGGGGAGGGGGCGCCCCCGAAAGGGTTGGGAAAAAGGGGTTAAAAAGGGGGTTTTTTGGGCGAAAGGGGGGTTGGGGGCTTCCCGCAAGTGTCATGAGCCCTGTTTGGGGGGGGGTAGGAGTGAATGGAGACAAATGATACTTTTTGGGAAATGACGATCTGTTGGAGGGGTGAGGGAGGGTAATATTTAGTTTAAGGGGTTCAGGGAAAAGGGTTTTTTCCCTTTAATCGGACTTGAGTCCCCGGGAAAAAGGGAAATACAATGCCTGCACTTTAAAAGGGGGGGTTTTGGGGGTTTTTGGGGGAGTTTGGGGGGAAAATTTTTTTATCTTTATACGGGATATTCTTTTAAACTGTTGTAAATTTGACCCCCTCTGCAAAAGCAGTGATAATGTTTATTTTGGGGGAAAGTGTTGAAAAATGAAAAAAATTTTTTTCTTTTTGGGGGTTTTCTTTCTTTTTTGGGGCACCCGCCCCGGTGGGAAGAGAAACCCCCATTTTTAAAAAAAAAAAATATATAAAAATAAAATATATATATAAATATAAATATATATATATTTTTATATAAATATAATAAATTTTTTTTATTTTTTTTTTATTATCCCCAAATGGCCGATTCCCCCCAAGGCAGGGGGGGCCCGAAAAAAAAAAACTTTTACCATTTAATTTACTCCATCAAATGTCTTGCCAGAAAGGGTTTCTTTAAAAACTACAGTTTTTTAAAACCCCAAAATTTTACAAACCCCCCCTTCAAAGTGCAGGGGAAATGTAAATTCCCATTTTCCATGACTCAAGGGCCCGGGCCCGCCGGTTTTTCCCCAACCCCTTTTAAATGTTACTTTGCTCACACTCCAACGCACGTCAAGTATTTAAAAAACCCTTTTTCTCCATTCACTCCTATCAAACCGCTCACGCATTTCCTGCTGGAAGTCCAAGCCCCTCCCCACACAAAACCCCTTTCCCCCCCCCCCTCCAACCTTTCCTTAGGCCGACCCCAAACCCCGCCTTTCCCTTTCCCCTACAGACTGAACCCCCTTTAAGTCATTTCTGTTTCGCTCCCCTTCTCTCTACATGTCCCGAACCACCTCAACCCAAATCAGTCGTCCCCCCCCCCGAGGGGAGGTGACCCAAAAAAAAAAAAAGAAAATCCCCCCCCCCCCCCAAAAAAAAAAACTTTATCAACATTCAAAAAACTTTCACCACACTCACACATTATGACTGTTTTTGCAGAGGTGCTCAGAATACAACAGTTTAGAAACATATACGTATAAAGATACACAACATATCCCTCGAAACTGCCAATATCCCAAACCCCTCCTTTAAAGTGCAGGCATTGTACTTCCCATTTCCAGGACTCAAGTCCGACTATATGAAAATAACCGGTTTCCCTGAATCCCTTCACTAAATATTACCCTGCTCACACTCCAACAGATCGTCAGGTCCCAAATACCATTCGTCTCCATTCACTCCTATCGAACATGCTCATGCACGCCTGCTGGAAGTCCAAGCCCCTCGCCCACAAAATCTCCCTTACCCTTTCCTTCCAACCTTTTCGAGGACGACCCCTATCCCGCCTTCCTTCCCCTATAGATTTATACGCTCTCCATGTCATTCTACTTTGATTCATTCTCTCTAAATGACCAAACCACCTCAACAACCCCTTTTCAGCCCTCTCGACTAATACTTTTATTAACTCCACACCTTCTCCTAATTTCCACACTCCAAATTTTCTGCATAATATTCACACCACACATTACCCTTAGACAGGACATCTCCACTGCCTCCTTCCGCCTCCTCGGTGATGGCTGCCACAACCTGGCCAGTATATATTTTTTTTTTTCAGCACATCTGCCAACCTAGGCAGGGTGACCCAAAAATAAAGAAAAAATCCCTAAAATGAAAATACTTTTATGATCATTCAACACTCACCTCACTCATACATAATCACTGTTTTTGCAGAGGCGCCCAGATACTACAGTTTAGAAGCATATATAAAGATACAATATAAAAAGTGTCCTGAAATAATATAATAAACTCCATATAGAGTATAATATCAGGGCCCCAATTATATATATATATATATGTACCGACCTATTACACATCCCTCCAATCTTCCAATATCCCAAACCCCTCCTTTAAAGTGCAGGCATTGTACTTCCCAATACGTATATCTATAGTATATATGTATATACTCTTACACATACATTCATGAGGATGAGGCAGGACTGCAAAGAGACCTGGGCAGGCTGGACATGTGGTCCAGAAACTGGCTTCTCGAATTCAACCCTGCCAAATACAAAGTCATGAAGATTGGGGAGTATAGGCAGTATAGACAGAGTATAGGCTAGGTAGACAAAGACTACAGACCTCACTCAGGGAGAAAGACCTTGGGGTGACCATAACACCGAGCACGTCACCGGAGGCACACATCAACCAAATATCTGCTGCAGCATCGGGCGCCTGGGAAACCTGAGAATAGCGTTCCGATACCTTAATAAGGAATCGTTCAAGACACTGTACACTGTGTATGTTAGGCCCATACTGGAGTATGCAGCACCAATCTGGAACCCACACCTGGTCAAGCACGTCAAGAAGTTAGAGAAAGTACAAAGGTCTGCAACAAGGCTAGTTCCAGAGCTCAGGGAAATGTCGTTCGAGGAAAGGTTGAGGGAAATTGGACTGACGACACTGGAGGACAGAAGGGTCAGGGGAGACATGATAACGACATACAAGATACTGTGGGGAATAGACAAGGTGGACAGACAGGATGTTCCAGAGAGGGGACACAGAAACAAGGGGTCACAACTGGAAGCTGAAGACTCATAAGAGTCAAAGGGACGTTAGTAACTATTTCTTCAGTCATAGAGTCGTCAGGAAGTGGAATAGCCTAGCAAGTGAAGTAGTGGAGGCAGGAACCATACATAGTTATAAGAAGAGGTATGACAAAGCTCAGGAAACAGTGAGGGAGAGGACCTAGTAGCGATCAGTGAAGAGGCGGGGCCAGGAGCTGAGTCTCGACCCCTGCAACCACAATTAGGTGAACACATACATACATACACACAGCCTCTCACTTAGCGACATACATGTACTTGTTTGCCGATGACTCATACTTACGACGGGCTCTCTGACCAGTATGCATACCTAAATAAATAATCAAACCATAACCCAGCCGGGATTGAACCCGCGGTCATAGTCTCTCAAAACTCCAGCCCGTCGCGTTAGCCACTAGACCAGCTAGCCACAATAAGATTCGTCCAACTAGGTATATTTTTACACCATAGGAAGGTTAGCACAGGCACCACTGTGACCACAAATGCAAGTTTTTACAGATGAATCTCCAGCTAGCGTGACCGTGACGAACTCTAGCTCAAGTCCCTTCACTGCCGTCAACATGACTCTATGACCGCGGGTTCAATCCCGGCCGGGGTATGGTTTGTTTGCAATCATGTCATTATGATTTCGTGAGTCAATTAAATAAATAATGTATGTTAGAGCTGATTTCCTCTTCTGTTTGTTACAGTATACAGTACACTACTGTATAAACATTTAAAATTATACCAGAAATGTTATAAATGGTGCAAAGGGGACATTAAAACAGTATCAAAGATGGTTGACACAAACCCACTACCATTATAGTATGCTCTTCACTTAGTGATGAATTCGTTTACCAACGTGGTCTTAGGAGCGGAACTCCGTTGTTAAATGAGGAGAGGCTGGCTGTGTGTGTGTGTGTGTGTGTGTGTGTGTGTGTGTGTGATATTTTTATTTATTTATTTATTTGCCTTTGTGGTAACCTCGTTAGTAGAGTGTGAGAGTGTGAAATTACTAGGTCTCATATAGTCTGCCTGAAATGCTGTGCATACTATGGAATTCTCAAAAATTTTTAACACTTGTGTAAAAGTATTGTTCTTGTTCTTATGACCAGAGCTTTGGTAAGATGGGTAAGGAAGAAGGATGGGTAAGGATAGAAATATTGGAGAAGGGTGGGAGGGGGGAGAGAAGTAGGATATAAAAGGTAAGTGGCCCAACCACTTTGGTGTAAGTTAAAAAGTGGATGTGAAATGGTAAGATATTCTTTAAGGGGTATAATACTAACCCATCAGAGTCACATAGATGTAAACATATACAGTGGACCCCCGGTTAACGATATTTTTTCATTCCAGAAGTAGATTAGTCCATTTCAAACCCCCCAAACATACACGTACAAACGCACTTACATAAATACACTTACATAATTGGTCGCATTGGGAGGTGATCGTTAAGCGGGGGTCCACTGTATAAGTACATGACTCTGAATTGGTGGTAATTATACAAGTTGCAATTGCTTTTTTTTTTTTTGCGCGATTGCATAACTGATTTTTAATCAACAATGAAGGCAATGATTTCCTGGCCAGTTTATAGAATCACCTGACAATGGCTTCTTACAGGTGGTGTCCTGCCATAGTAAATATAGCATAATTTTTACATTAGATTATTATATAAGATGTCTCCCTAATTGGGGGCGATGATCTTTTCAGTAAACATAGAAGGGTTCTGGTGTTACCCAATCTTCTTCATCAGGGAGGTTGCTCAATATCATGGGTCGATGGTAATCATCTTTATGGATAAAACGACGGACCCTCTGTGGGAGAGTCATTCTTTGAGTCCTATGAGGAGGAGTATTGATGATATAATCCGTGGTATTTACAACTTGTATAGGATGTTCTCTATCTGGCATGTATAGTTCTTGCATTGTGTAGAGTTGTTTCTTTTTTAGGATGTCAAGGCGTACATTTAAGGCAGTAATATCTTGTTGTACATGTAAATCTGCCATTTTAACTCTGTCTCTCCTCATGGTACCCGTAATGAAGCGAAGAGCTCTATTCTGGACCCTTTGCAACCGTAGCAAGTTGGTCTTCGTTGTTAATGTCATTGGAACACAAGGGTATTCGAGTATAGGTCTTATTATCATTTTATACAGATGTTTTTTGACATTTGGAGGGGCTTGATTGAATCGAAAGAGACTGCTAAGACCGCTTTGGCTATGTTGATCTTTTTAGTTACATGAGATGTTGAGTGGAGCAGCCTGTCTATTTCATATCCCAAGATCATTATGTATTGTCAACAACTGTTTTTGATAAGTAATTGAAAGGAAGAGAGATTACTAGTGGAATGCTTGGAAAATATATCCTAGAGATTGTATTGTATTATGTATTGTCAACAATTGTTTTTGATAAGTAATTGAAAGGAAGAGAGATTACTTGTGGAATGCTTGGAAAATATCCTAGAGATTAATCTCTTCATGTGTAAATATGCATGCAGGTTTAGTGTTTATATATTTGCTTGATTACCAAGGAAGCTTGAGTGAGTATGCTAGATAGGAGTGAGTGGAAATTAAGTGTTTTTTAATGGGTTTTACTGTTGGAGTGTGAACAGGATAATGTATATGAAGGGATTCAGGGAAAACCGGTTAGCAGGACTTGAGTCCTGGAGGTGGGAAGGGCAGTGCTTGCATTCTGAAGGAGAGGTGGGGATGTTGCAGGAGTAGTCTGACTCTGATGTTAGCACACTTTTGGAAAGACTGTGATTGAGTGAATGTTGGTGAATGTTTTCTTATTTGGGTCACACTGCCTTTGTGGGAAATGGCCTTTGTTTAACCCTTTCAGGGTTTCGGCCGTACTAGTACGGCTTACGCACCAGGGTTTTTGACGTGCTAGTACGCCTAAATTCAAGCGCCCTCAAATCTAATGAGAGAAAGCTGGCAGGCCTACATATGAAAGAATGGGTCTATGTGGTCAGTGTGAGCAGTCTAAAAAAAATCCTGCAGCACACAGTGCGTAATGAGAAAAAAAAACTTGGACCGTGTTTTTGGATTAAAACAGCGACTTTGCACTGTATTTTCGTATGGTATTTATTGTTGTATTCTAGTTTTCCTGGTCTCATTTTACAGAATGGAAGACATATTACAGAAATTGACTGGTTTTACCAAGAAAAGTACAGTGGACCCCCGCATAATGATATTATTTCAATCCAGAAATCTGTTTGGGTGCCGTTATAGACCGAATTTGTTCCCATAAGAAATATTGTGAATTAGATTAGTCCGTTTCAGACCCCCAAAAATACACCTACAAAAGCACTTACAAAAATACACTTACATAATTGGTCGAGTTGGGAGCTGATCGTTATGCGGGGGTCCACTGTAGTATTTGAAATTGAGTTCAAAGTAGCAGAAATGTTCGAATTTTACCAAAGTTTAAAAGTAAACAAATCATGCTGAGCGTCCAATACACGTCAACTGGTGAGTCTAATATTGTTTCACAAGTGCGCCGATATTATTTATACCATTTCTACACTGATGCAGTGGTCTGCATAACAGTAAATCTTTTATTTTTTGTGAGAATAAAAATTCAAAGTGGAAAGCAAAAGAATGTAAGAGGGGCATGGGGACATGACTAATGAACAGAGGAAATGTTATTTTAGTGCCAGGAATGTCTTTCTTGTTTATTCTGGACCCTATTCGGAAATTGGCATCTTTTGAAATTTGTGTGAAATTGGCAAAATTGCTAAATTCTGACCACTGTATTGGATAGTTGAAATCGGTAAATGGGTGGTTTCTTGTACTCATTCGATAGAAAAAATGGAGTTGTAGCAAAATAGTTATGATTTTTGTTGACTAGTACACTGGAATTGGCTGAAAATAGGGCTCCAAGTGGGCAAAATCGCCGATGCATAAACATCGTCGAGACCGCTAACTTCGCGAGAGCATAATTCCGTAAGTTTTCCATCAAATTTCATAATTTTGGGGTCATTATGATCAGGAAAAGATTCTCTGTCTTTTCATGAGAAAAAATAATTTTTTTTTTTTTTGAAACTTTGTCGACCCTGAGAACAAGTCTCGAAGAGGGCCTGGCGACCCTGAAAGGGTTAAAAAAAAAAGTTTGTGTATGTCAGTTGTCAGAATTTGTTAGTGAAACTATTCATGCGTAATTAATGTATTTTAGTGAGGTGATTGTTAGAAGCAAAGTGAAGGTCTTGCTGAAATTTTTTTAAATTTTTTCAATTTTTTTCATTTTTTCATTTTTTCATTTTTTTTTCTTTAACAAGTCGGCCGTCTCCCACCGAGGCAGGGTGACCCAAAAAAAAAAGAAAATCCCCCAAAACAAAATACTTTCATCATCATTCAACACTTTCACCTCACACATAATCACTGTTTTTGCAGAGGTGCTCAGAATACAACAGTTTAGAAGCATGTAGAAGTGGTCCCTCAATAATCGTCCGGCCTGAAAGTCGTCCGTTTCGGAAATAGTCCCGTTATTTTGTCTAAACATTGGCTTGCAAATGGTCCATTAACTCGCTAATCGTCCTTCGTCCGGGACGGGTACTCACGCTCTGAGCCACCTGGGCCTGCCTTCCCAGCCAGTGTGCCATTATTTACCAGTGAGCGACGGTCCCCTCACATGCTCCTACGAAATACTTCATGATATTCCATTGATTTTAGTGCTTGCAAGTGCTAAATACGCTACCATGGCTCCAAAGAAAGCTTCTAGTGCCAGCCCTTTGGTAAAGAATGTGAGAAACACATAATTTACGAAAAAGTTTGTAGAAAAATACAAAGGTGGTGGTGGTGGTAGAGTGGAAGCAGTTGTGATAGTGGTTGATGGTGGTAAAAGGTAGTAGTGATGGTGGTAACAGTTGTAATAGTGGTAGAAGGTCGTAGTGATGGTGGTAGAGGGTTGTACAAGAATGGTATACAATACCGACAAGATGAAATTGAGACACATGTGCAACATCTGGGTATCTTTATTGTAGACGTTTCGCCATCGAGTGGCTTTATCAATACAAATTCCAGGACATAACTTGACAGGAGAACTATGTACAGAAGATGAGGTAATCAGTCCCTCAACCTAGCAGTAGGTGCGAAGAGCACCGTAGTCGTGGAGATTCTCCACGAGTTATATAGGGCTACAGAAAACACCGCTGCCTCAGCTGCTGCTTCTCCACCATTATCGACGGCTTACACTCAGTGGCCCTTATATACCCAACAACAACACAACACAGCACCTCTCGTGACATACGTAATGACTTATTTTATTCATTCTAGAGTATATTCCATGTTTCTATGTTATTAATATTGTTTATTATGTCATATTAGTTGAATTGTGATAGATAAATAAGCCATAGAGTTGATATTAGTGTCATATTCTCCAACAATAAACTTCCCATCCCTCCCTCACACAAACAAGTCTCCAATAAGAACATAATCTTCCTACTTAAACAAGATGGGTCCTACACAGATGACAGCAAGGAAATGAGTGAGCTACTCAAGTCCCAATATGACTCAGTTTTTAGCAAGCCGCTAACCAGACTGAGAGTCGAAGATCAAAATGAATTTTTTATGAGAGAGCCACAAAATTTGATTAACACAAGCCTATCCGATGTTATCCTGACGCCAAATGACTTCGAACAGGCGATAAATGACATGACCATGCACTCTGCCCCAGGGCCAGACTCATGGAACTCTGTGTTCATCAAGAACTGCAAGAAGCCCCTATCACGAGCCTTTTCCATCCTATGGAGAGGGAGCATGGACACGGGGGTCGTCCCACAGTTACTAAAAACAACAGACATAGCCCCACTCCACAAAGGGGGCAGTAAAGCAACAGCAAAGAACTACAGACCAATAGCACTAACATCCCATATCATAAAAATCTTTGAAAGGGTCCTAAGAAGCAAGATCACCACCCATCTAGAAACCCATCAGTTACACAACCCAGGGCAACATGGGTTTAGAACAGATCGCTCCTGTCTGTCTCAACTATTGGATCACTACGACAAGGTCCTAAATGCACTAGAAGACAAAAAGAATGCAGATGTAATATATACAGACTTTGCAAAAGCCTTCGACAAGTGTGACCATGGCGTAATAGCACACAAAATGCGTGCTAAAGGAATAACAGGAAAAGTCGGTCGATGGATCTATAATTTCCTCTCTAACAGAACACAGAGAGTAGTCGTCAGCAGAGTAAAGTCCGAGGCAGCTACGGTGAAAAGCTCTGTTCCACAAGGCACAGTACTCGCTCCCATCTTGTTCCTCATCCTCATATCCGACATAGACAAGGATGTCAGCCACAGCACCGTGTCTTCCTTTGCAGATGACACCCGAATCTGCATGACAGTGTCTTCCATTGCAGACACTGCAAAGCTCCAGGCGGACATCAACCAAATCTTTCAGTGGGCTGCAGAAAACAATATGAAGTTCAACGATGAGAAATTTCAATTACTCAGATATGGTAAACATGAGGAAATTAAATCTTCATCAGAGTACAAAACAAATTCTGGCCACAAAATAGAGCGAAACACCAACGTCAAAGACCTGGAGTGATCATGTCGGAGGATCTCACCTTCAAGGACCATAACATTGTATCAATAGCATCTGCTAGAAAAATGACAGGATGGATCATGAGAACCTTCAAAACTAGGGAGGCCAAGCCCATGATGACACTCTTCAGGTCACTTGTTCTATCTAGGCTGGAATATTGCTGCACACTAACAGCACCTTTCAAGGCAGGTGAAATTGCCGACCTAGAAAATGTACAGAGAACTTTCACGGCACGCATAACGGAGATAAAACACCTCAATTATTGGGAGCGCTTGAGGTTCCTAAACCTGTATTCCCTGGAATGCAGGAGGGAGAGATACATGATTATATACACCTGGAAAATCCTAGAGGGACTAGTACCGAACTTGCACACGAAAATCACTCACTACGAAAGCAAAAGACTTGGCAGACGATGCACCATCCCCCCAATGAAAAGCAGGGGTGTCACTAGCACGTTAAGAGACCATACAATAAGTGTCAGGGGCCCGAGACTGTTCAACTGCCTTCCAGCACACATAAGGGGGATTACCAACAGACCCCTGGCAGTCTTCAAGCTGGCACTGGACAAGCGCCTAAAGTCGGTTCCGGATCAGCCGGGCTGTGGCTTGTACGTTGGTTTGCGTGCAGCCAGCAGCAACAGCCTGGTTGATCAGGCTCTGATCCACCAGGAGGCCTGGTCACAGACCGGGCCGCGGGGGCGTTGACCCCCGGAACTCTCTCCAGGTAAACTCCAGGTAAGAAAGGAGGAACACTGCAGTAGGCCTGCTGGCCCATACTAGGCCGGTCCTTCACAAATCCAATCCACTAACAGAACAAATGCTACCCAAGCAATAAGCTCAGGTGCAAGTCCGACTCAAATCCAACCCCTCTCACTCGTGTATTTATCCAACCTAAATTTGAAACTACACAAGCCATAGCTTTTAGAACATAAGAAAGGAGGAACACTGCAATAAGCCTGTTGGCCCATACTAGGCCGGTCCTTCACAAATCCAACCCACTAACAGAACAAATGCTACCCAAGCAATAAGCTCAGGTGCAAGTCCGACACAAATCCAACCTCTCTCACTCGTGTATTTATCCAACCTAAATTTGAAACTACCCAATGTTTTAGCTTCGATCACCCTACTAGGCAGACCGTTCCACTCATCAACTACCTCTATTACCAATGTTTATTTATACATTTTATTAGTGCTTTACATTTATTTGGCATTTTTTCTGCATGTAAATCTATATTTATGCTAGGGAAGTGACCCCTGAAGTGACCTCGAGTCGTTATGGAAGGGGATTCCCCTTCCAAACAATAACCTCTCTTCCCTCTCTCCTCCTCCCTGTCTTCCATTCATCAACAACAGCCTTCAATAAAGGTAACTGTCATGTTGAATGTTCATTCTTTTGTGCACGTAAATCTATCTTTTAGGTAAAAAAAAAAAATTGTTGTTGATATTTCTGGGTGTCTGGAACGAATTAGTTGGATTTACATTATTTCTTATGGGGAAAATTAATTTGAAAATCGTCTATTTCGATAATACAGTGGACCCCCGCATACCGTACGCATCGCATAACGTTCAATCCGCATACCGCTCACTTTTATCGCAAAAATTTTGCCTCGCATACCGCTCAAAAACCCGCTCACCGCTCTTCGTCCGAGACGCGTCCAATGTGCGCCCTTATCCAGCCTCACGTGCCGCCGGTGGCATTGTTTACCAGCCAGCCTCCGCAGTAACATCCAAGCATACAATCGGAACATTTCGTATTATTACAGTGTTTTTGGTGATTTTATCTGGAAAATAAGTGACCATGGGCCCCAAGAAAGCTTCTAGTGCCAACCCTACAGCAATAAGGGTGAAAATTACTATAGAGATGAAGAAAAAGATCATTGATAAGTATGAAAGTGGAGTGCGTGTCTCCGAGCTGGCCAGGTTGTATAATAAACCCCAATCAACCATCGCTACTATTGGTGGTGCAGCTGCTGCTGTACCACCGTCAGCTGCTGCTGCTGCTGCTGCTGTAGCACCGTCAGCTGCTGCTGCTGCTGTACCACCGTCAACTGCTGCTGTAGTACCATCTACTGTAGCATCGTCTGCTGCTGCTGTAGCACTGTCAGCTGCTGCTGCTGTTGTACCACCGTCAGCTGCTGCTGCTGCTGTAGTACCGTCTGCTGCTGCTGTAGCATTGTCTGCTGCTGCTGTAGCATCGTCTGCTGCTGCTGTAGCACTGTCAGCTGCTGCTGCTGTTGTACCACTGTCAGCAGCTGCTGCTGTAGTACCGTCTGCTGCTGCTGTAGTACCGTCTGCTGCTGCTGTAGCATCGTCTGCTGCTGCTGTAGCACTGTCAGCTGCTGCTGCTGTAGCACCGTTGTTGGTGTGGCTTATTGAGAATACCAAGAAACAATTAAACCCAGAGGATTTGCCACCCAGGATAACCCAAAAAAGTCAGTGTCATCGAAGACTGTCTAACTTATTTCCATTGGGGTCCTTAATCTTGTCTCCCAGGATGCAACCCACACCAGTCGACTAACACCCAGGTGAACAGGAAAAATGCCTGGAACTAGTGCTCATATTGGTGAATTTAAAGCCAGCAAAGGTTGGTTTGAGAGATTTAAGAATTGTAGTGGCATACACAGTGTGATAAGGCCTGTTCTGGAAGAAAATGCCAAACAGGACCTACAGTACTCAGGAGGAAAAGGCACTCCCAGGACACAGTGTCTCATCAGTCATTGCTGCATCTTCAATAAAGGTGTCATTTATTCTTCATTTAGTAGAGTAGTACATGCACAATATATATTGTGCATGTACTACTCTACTATTGTGCATGTATCCTTCTCTTTGTGTGTAGGAAAATGTATATTTCATGTGGTAAAATTTTTTTTTTCATACTTTTGGGTGTCTTGCACGGATTAATTTGATTTCCATTATTTCTTATGGGGAAAATTCATTTGCATACCGATCATTTCGCATAACAATGAGCCCTCTTGCACGGATTAAAGTCGCTATGCGGGGGTCCACTGTAGTCCCCACTTCCAGGAACGGATTAAGGACGATAATTGAGGGACCACTGTACGTATAAAGATACACAACATATCCCTCCAAACTGCTAATATCCCGAACCCCTCTTTTAAAGTGCAGGCATTGTACTTCCCATTTCCAGGTCTCAAGTCCAGCTATATAAAAATAACTGGTTTCCCTGAATCCCTTCACTAAATATTACCCTGCTCACACTCCAACAGCTCGTCAGGTCCCAAATACCATTCATCTCCATTCACTCCTATCTCACATGCTCACTCACGCTTGCTGGAAGTCCAAGCCCCTTGCTTACAAAACCTCCTTTACCCCTTCCTTCCAACCTTTTCGAGGACGACCCCCTACCCTTCCTTCCTTCCCCTACAGATTTATACGCTCTCCATGTCATTCTACTTTGATCCATTCTCTCTAAATGACCAAACCACCTCAACAACCCCTCTTCAGCCCTCTGACTAATACTTTTATTAACTACTTTACTTTCATACATTCCCTTCTTTGCCTCCATAGATAGTGCTTTTTTGTCTCCACATATACCTCAACACACCACTCACCTTTTTTCCTTTATCAATTCTATGATTAACATCATCCTTTGTAAATCCATCCGCTGACATGTCAACTCCCAATTATCTGAAAACATTCACTTGTTTAATACTCCTCCTCCCCAATTTGATATCCAATTTTCTTTATCTAAATCATTTGATACCCTCATCACCTTACTCTTTTCTATGTTCACTTTCAACTTTCTACCTTTACACACACTCCCAAACTCGTCTACTAACCTTTGCAATTTTTCTTTAGAATCTCCCATAAGCACATTATCATCAGCAAAAAGTAACTGTCAATTCTCATTTTGTATTTGATTCCCCATAATTTAATCCCACCCCTCTCCCGAACACCCTAGCAGTTACTTCTTTTACAACTCCATCTATAAGTATATTAAACAACCATGGTGACATTACACATCCCTGTCTAAGACCTACTTTTACCGGGAAGTAGTCTCATAGGTAGTAGGTTGGTAGACAGCAACCACCCAGGGAAGTACTACCGTCCTGCCAGATGACTGTGAAACAGAAACCTGTAACTATTTTGCATGATGGTAGGATTGCTGGTTTCATTTTCTGTCTCATAAACACGCTAGATAACAGGGATATCGTGCTACTCCTACTTACACTTTGGTCACACTTCACAGACACGCATATGCATATATATATACATACATCTAGGTTTTTCTCCTTTTTCTAAATAGCTCTTGTTCTTCTTTATTTCTTCTATTGTCCATGGGGAAGTGAAAAGAATCTTTCCTCCGTAAGCCATGCGTGTCGTATGAGGTGACTAAAATGCCGGGAGCAAGGGGCTAGTAACCCCTTCTCCTGTAGACATTTACTAAAAAAGAGAAGAAGAAAAACTTTATAAAACTGGGATGCTTGAATGTGCATGGATGTAGTGCGGATGACAAGAAAGAGATGATTGCTGATGTTATGAATGAAAAGAAGTTGGATGTCCTGGCCCTAAGCGAAACAAAGCTGAAGGAGGTAGGGGAGTTTCAGTGGGGGGAATAAATGGGATTAAATGTGGAGTATCTGAGAGAGTTAGAGCAAAGGAAGGGGTAGCAGTAATGTTGAAGGATCAGTTATGAAGGAGAAAAGAGAATATGAATGTGTAAATTCAAGAATTATGTGGATTAAGAAAAAAAAGGTTGAATGCGAAAAGGGGGTCATAAAAGTGGGGTGGGGCACCTGGAGAAGAGAGGAATGTAGAGGAGGGGAAGAGATTTTGGGAGTTGTTAAGTGAATGTATAGGAGCCTTTGAACCAAGTGAGAGAGTAATTGTGGTAGGGACCTGAATGCTAAAGTAGGAGAAACTTTTAGAGAGGGGTGTGGTAGGTAAGTTTGGGGTGCCGGGTGTAAATAAATAATGGGAGCCCTTTGATTGAACTTTGTATAGAAAGGGGTTTATTTTAAAAGGTAATACATTTTTAAGAAAAAGAGGATAAATAAGTAAAACAAGATATGATGTAGGGCAAAATGACAGTAGTTTGTTGGGTATGTATTGGTAGATAAAAGACTGTTTGAGTAGACTTCAGGATGTACATGTTTATAGAGGGGCCCCAGATATATCAGATCACTTTTTAGTTGTAGCTACACGAGAGAAAAGGTAGATGGGATACAAGGAGAATAGAAGCATCAGGGAAGAGAGAGGTGAAGGTTTATAAACTAAAAGAGGAGGCAGTTAGGGTAAGATATAAAAAGCTATTGGGGGAAGATGGGGTAATGAGAGCATAGGCAATGGAGTCGAAGAGGGATGGGGGAGGTTTAAAAATGTAGTGTTGAGTGTTCAGCAGAAGTTTGTGTTACAGGAAAGTGGGTGTGGGAGGGAAGACGAGCAATTGGTGGGAATGATGAAGTAAAAAAGAGTAGTAAGGGAGAAAAAGTTAGCATATGAGAAGTTTTTACAAAGTAGAAGCAATGCAAGGAGGGAAAGTATATGGAGAAAAAGAGAGAGGTTGAGAGAGTGGTGAAACAATGTAAAAAGAGAGCAAATGAGAGAGGGGTGGGGATGTTATCAACAAATTTTGTTGAAAATAAAAAAGTTTTTGGGGTGAGATTAACAAGTTAAGGAAGCCTAGAGAACAAATGGATTTGTCCCGTTAAAAATAGAAGAGGAGAGTTATTAAATGGAGAGTTTAGAGGTATTGGGAAGATGGGGGGAATATTTTGAGGAATTGTTAAATGTTGAGAAGATAGGGAAGCTGTGATTACGTGTATGGGCAAGGAGGAATAACATCTTGTAGGAGTGAGGAAGAGCCAGTTGTGAGTGTGGGGGAAGTTCGTGAGGCAGTAGGTAAAATGAAAGGGGGTAAGGCAGCCGGGATTGATGGGATAAAGATAGAAATGTTAAAAGCAGGTGGGGATATAGTTTTGGAGTGGTTGGTGCAATTATTTAATAAATGTATGGAAGAGGGTAAGGTACCTAGGGATTGGCAGAGAGCATGCATAGTTCCTTTGTATAAAGGCAAAGGGGACAAAAGAGAGTGCAAAAATTAAGGGGAATAAGTCTGTTGAGTATACCTGGTAAAGTGTATGGTAGAGTTATTATTGAAAGAATTAAGAGTAAGATGGAGAATAGGATAGCAGATGAACAAGGAGGCTTTAGGAAAGGTAGGGGGTGTGTGGACCAGGTGTTTACAGTGAAACATATAAGTGAACAGTATTTAGATAAGGCTAAAGAGGTCTTTGTGGCATTTATGGATTTGGAAAAGGCGTATGACAGGGTGGATAGGGGGGGCAATGTGGCAGATGTTGCAAGTGTATGGTGTAGGAGGTAGGTTACTGAAAGCAGTGAAGAGTTTTTATGAGGATAGTGAGGCCTCAAGTTAGAGTATGTAGGAAAGAGGGAAATTATTTCCCAGTAAAAGTAGGCCTTAGACAAGGATGTATGATGTCACCATGGTTGTATTAATATATTTATAGATGGGGTTGTAAGAGAAGTAAATGCGAGGGTCTTGGCAAGAGGCGTGGAGTTAAAAGATAAAGAATCACACATAAAGTGGGAGTTGTCACAGTTGCTCTTTGCTGATGACACTGTGCTCTTGGAGATTCTGAAGAGAAGTTGCAGAGATTGGTGATGAATTTGGTAGGGTGTGCAAAAGAAGAAAATTAAAAGTGAATGCAGGAAAGAGTAAGGTTAGAGGATAACAAAAGATTAAGTGATGAAAGATTGGATATCAGATTGAGGGAGAGAGTATGGAGGAGGTGAATGTATTCAGATATTGGGAGTGGACGTGTCAGCGGATGGGTCTATGAAAGATGAGGTGAATCATAGAATTGATGAGGGGAAAAGAGTGAGTGGTGTACTTAGGAGTCTGTGGAGACAAAGAACTTTGTCCTTGGAGGCAAAGAGGGGAATGTATGAGAGTACAGTTTTACCAACGCTCTTATATGGGTGTGAAGCATGGGTGATAAATGTTGCAGCGAGGAGAAGGCTGGAGGCAGTGGAGATGTCATGTCTGAGGGCAATGTGAGGTGTGAATATAATGCAGAGAATTCGTAGTTTGGAAGTTAGGAGGAGGTGCGGTATTACCAAAACTGTTGTCCAGAGGGCTGAGGAAGGGTTGTTGAGGTGGTTCAGACATGTAGAGAGAATGGAGCCAAACAGAGTGACGTCAAGAGTGTATCAGTCTGTATTGGAAGGAAGGCGGGGTAGGGGTCGGCCTAGGAAAGGTTGGAGGGAGGGGATAAAGGAGGTTTTGTGTGCGAGGGGCTTGGACTTCCAGCAGGCATGCGTGAGCGTGTTTGATAGGAGTGAATGGAGACAAATGGTTTTTAATACTTGACGTGCCGTTGGAGTATGAGCAAAGTAACATTTATGAAGGGGTTCAGGGAAACTGGCAGGCCGGACTTGAGTCCTGGAGATGGGAAGTACAGTGCCTGCACTCTGAAGGAGGGGTGTTAATGTTGCAGTTTAAAAACTGTAGTGTAAAGCACCCTTCTGGCAAGACAGTGATGGAGTGAATGATGGTGAAAGTTTTTCTTTTTCGGGCCACCCTGCCTTGGTGGGAATCGGCCAGTGTGATAATAAAAAAAAAATAGTCTCCCTCTCTTTTACACACCCTAACCTGAGCCTCACTATCCTCATAAAAACACTTTACAGCATTTAGTAGCTTACCACCTATTCCATATACAGTGGACCCTCGACTAACGCTATTAATCCGTTCCTGAGAGCTCATCGTTAGTCAAGTTAATTTTCCCCATAAGAAATAATGGAAATGAAATTAATCCATGTAGGACACCCCAAAGTATGAAAAAAGAAATTGTTTTTACCACATGAAATATTTATTTTAATACACACAAACTGAAGAAGACATGTACAGCTACATGACACTTGCCTTTATTGAAGATCTGGTGATGATTGTTGGGATGGGAGGAGGGGAGAGTGTTTATGGTCTTAGTATTTAGAAGGGGAATCAATCCTCTTCCATTAGGACTTGAGGTGACAAGTCCTTTTCCGGGGTTACTTCCCTTTCCTTTAAATCTCTCAAACCAACCTTTGCTGGCCTTAAATTCACTCACATCACCACTAGTTGCTGGCATTTTTTTCATTAAATCGTCATGCAACTTCCTAGCCTTTTCACATATGATTGCTTGAAAGATGCTATCTCCTGCTATCTGTTTTTCGTTTATCCACACCAATAACAGTCTCTCAACATCTTCGAGTACTTGCAATCTCAGTTTCGAAAACATAGTTGCACCTTTGGCAAGAACAGCTTCCTTGATTGTCGTTTTCTTGGCCACAATAGTAGCCAGCTCGGAGACACGCACTCCACTTTCATACTTAGCAATGATCTCTTTCTTCATATCCATAGTAATTCTCACCCTTTTTGCGTGGGGTTTGGGCACTAGAAGATTTCTTGGGGCCCATGGTGACTTATTTTGCAGGTGCAATCACTAAAAAGGCTGTGATAACATGAAATGTTCCGATTGTATGCTTGGAAGCGACCGCGGTGGCTGCCTGGCTTGTAAACACTGGCCAGAAGTGGACGCGTCTGACGGAACAAATAGTGTTGGTCGAGTTTTTTAGCGCTAGTCGAGGCAAAAATTTTGCGTTAAAATGTATCGCTAGTCGAATTTATTGTTAATCGATGCCATCGTTGGTCGAGGGTCCACTGTACTTGCAACATCTGCCACATTGCTCCCCTATCCACTCTATCATATGCCTTTTCTAAATCCATAAATGTAATATAAACTTCCCTACCTTGATCTAAATACTGTTCACATATATGCTTCAATGCAAACACTTGATCTACACATCCCCTACTCACTCTAAAACCTCCTTGCTCATCCACAATCCTACGTACTGTCTTACCTTTAATTCTTTCAGTAATAACCCTACTGTACAATTTTCCTGGTATACTCAGTAAACGTATTCCTCTATAATTTTTACAATCTCTTGTCCCCCTTCCCTTTATATAAAGGGACTTTACATGCTTTCTGCCAATCCCTAGGTACCTTCCCCTCTTTCATACATTTATTAAACAAAAATTCCAACCACTCCAACACTGTATCCCCCCCTGCTTTTAACATTTCTATCATGATCCCGTCAGTTCTAGCTGCTTTACCCCCTTTCATTCTATGTAATGCCTCACGCACCTCCCCCACACTTACATCCTGCTCTTCTTCACTCCTACAAGATGGTATACCTCCCTGGCCAGTGCATGAAATTACCGCCTCCCTTTCTTCGTTGACATATAAAAGTTCCTCAAAATATTCTTGCCATCTGCCTAATGCTTCCATTTCCCCATCTACTAACTTCCCTACTCTGTTTCTAACTTTCTGAACTTGTTTAACTCTCTCCAAAATTTGATTTTTATATTCTTTAAATTTATGCTGGTTTGCAATAAAATAATACTTAGTAGTGTAATGCTTTTATGACTTCCACAATTTTTCACTATAGGTTTATACACTATGTTTAACTGATAGTTTAAATTTGCTATTCAGACTCATGTTTTCAAAAATGTTTTCAGTAATTATATATTTCCTTTTTTTTTTTTTTTTTTTTTTTTTTTTTTTTTTTTAATTTTGTAGCAGTGACAAGGAAAATGAAAAGAGACCAGTGAACCTTTTAGAGAAGAATGATAAAGACATCAAAATTACAAGAGTAAAAATGGTAAATGGAGAATGTCATGTCAAAGATGAAATAGAGGATTTTGAAGAGGTAGAGTCTATTATGGTGAGTATGTGACAAAATAGCAGCATATATTATCGTTAATATATAACTCATTGATTGCACTCAGTTACTCTGCATGTTAATTGATGTATGTATGAATGCATGGAGGCAGATAGTTGTGCACATGTCTGTTGTTTTTATGGTCACAGCAAATTTGGTATGTTGATCTGTCACTTGCTTGCCTGTTGCAGCTACAAATACTTCATGCCTTTAAATTTTCAAATTTATGAATAAGTGGAATCCTGTTTGTTTTGTTACCATGGATCAAAGATCAAACTTAACTAGAAGCAACAGTGAGAATTTATCTTTTGTATTTACATGATATTTGTTGAGCATCAAGGCTTGTTGTGGATGTTAAAAAAAAAAAAATGAATTCTGAAGATATTTTGAAATTGCTTCTACTTGTCTTCTGTCTAATCAGTAATGTCCAACACAGCTGCGCTTAAAATTTATGCCATCCACAGACGAAAACACGTCCACATTTGTGTCAGCAATTAGTACTGTATCTGATAGATGGGCAGATGAGACAGATACACAATATTTTCTCTAAACTCCACTTGAGACAACTTTTACACTTCATATTATGTTAGATAAATTAACACCACCATTCATTAAATCACTGTCTTTTGAGACATGATGTCGTAATTTAGTTGGTAATCTGAATCGCGATGTCAGCACACTTCTTACAAGAATGTAATTGAATGAATGATGGTGAATGTGTGTCCTTAGGGTCACCCTGTCTTGGTAAGGGATGACTGTTGAGGATATAAAAAAAAAAAATTGTAGTTGGTTTCTTTTGCATATACAGCACACCATATATCTTTTCTCTATTTTCACCCTGTCTCGGTGGGAAATGGCCAACGTGTTGAAAAAAAAAAATTAACCATGTAAAATTTTGAAGTGTATGAGCCGTCATACACATCAGCTGGGTGGTGAGCATACTGACATAATTATATAAATAGTCTGGTGTAGGTAATGGGCTAGGAAGAATTATTTTTTGTGTTTTCTGATTCATAAGATGGCAGTTAGAAAAACAAACAGGCCTATTTATAAACTTAGTTGTAAATGTTTCTTATTACTTTGCAATTTTTGATGATTGCTGAGTTGGGGATGGCCAAGATATATCTGATCATACTCATTGATCGCTTGTGTCTATGTACTTTCTTTTTCTGCTGATATGATGTGCAGATGCCAGATGGGGCATGTGAGACTGACCAACTCCAGTTATTACCTGGATTTTAATATGTCAGTGCCTGTTTTGGATCTACTATTATTAATAATAGTAATATACAATAATAATAATAATGATCCTAAATTCCATGGGAAGTGAAAGAGAATTCTTCCTCTGTATGCCATTTGTGTCATAAGTGACTAAAATACAGTGGACCCCCGCATAGCGACCTTAATCCGTGCAAGAGGGCTGGCTGTTATGCGAAATGTTCGCTATGTGAATGAATTTTCCCCATAAGAAATAATGGAAATCAAATTAATCCATGCAAGACACCCAAAAGTTTGAAAAAAAAAATTTTACCACATGAAATATACATTTTCCTACACACAAAGAGAAGGATACATGCACAATAGTAGAGTAGTACATGCACAATATATATTGTGCATGTACTACTCTACTAAATGAAGAAAAAATGACACTTACCTTATTGAAGATGCAGCAATGACTGATGAGACACTGTGTCCTGGGAGTCCCTTTTTTCCTCCTGAACTGTAGGTCCTGTTTGGTTTTTTCTTCCAGAACAGGCCTTATCACACTGTGTATGTCACTACGATTCTTAAATCTCTCAAACCAACCTTTGCTGGCTCTAAATTCACCAATATGAGCACTAGTTCCGGGCATTTTCCCTGTTCACCTGGGTGTTAGTCGACTGGTGGGGGTTTTGCATCCTGGGAGACAAGATTAAGGACCCCAATGGAAATAATTAGACAGTCTTCGATGACACTGACTTTTTGGCTATCCTGGGGCAAATCCTCTGGGGTTAATTGTTTCTTTGGGATTCTCAATAAGCCACCCAACAACCCGGTGGGTACAGCAGCACAGCAGCAGCTGACGGTGGTACAGCAGCAACAGACGATGCTAAAAGCAGCAGCAGACGATGCTACAGCAGCAACTGACGATGTTACAGCAGCAGCAGACGATGCTACAGCAGCAACTGACGATGTTACAGCAGCAGCAGACGATGCTACAGCAGCAGCACAGCAGACGATGCTACAGCAGCAGCACAGCTGACGGTGGTACAGCAGCAACAGACGATGCTACGCACAACAGACGATGCTACAGCAGCAGCAGACGATGCTAAAGCAGCAACTGACGATGTTTACGCAGCAGCAGACGATGCTACAGCAGCAGCAGCAGCAGCAGCAGACAATGCTACAGCAGCAGCAGCAGCAGCTGACGGTGGTACAGCAGCAACAGACGATGCTACAGCAGCAACAGACGATGCTACAGCAGCAGCAGACGATCTACAGCAGCAACTGACGATGTTACAGCAGCAACAGACGATGCTACAGCAGCAGCAACGATGCTACAGCAGCAGCAGACGATGCTACAGCAGCAAGCAGACGATGCTACAGCAGCGCAGACGATGCTACAGCAGCAGCAGATGATGCTACAGCAGCAGCAGACGGTACTACAGCAGCAGGAGCAGCTGACGGTGGTACAGCAGCAGCAGCTGACGGGGGATACAGCAGCAGCAGCAGCTGTACCACCAATAGTAGCAATGGTTGATTGGGGTTTTTTATACAACCTGGCCAGCTCGGAACACGCACTCCACTTTCATACTTATCAATGATCTTTTTCTTCATCTTTCCCTAGTTAAACTCACCCTTTTTGCTGTAGGTTGGCACTAGAAAACTTTCTTGGGGCCCATGGTCACTTATTTTCCTGAAAAAAATCACCAAAAACACTGTAATAATACAAAATGTTCTGATTGTATGCTTGGATGTTACCGCGGAGGCTGGCTGGTAAACAATGCCACCCGCGGAACATGTGAGCGTGGCTCAGGCCGCACATTGGACGCGTCTCGGACGAAGGCCGCTGAGCGGGTTTTTGGGCGCTATGCGGGGCAAAATTTTAGCGATCAAAGCGTCCGCTATGCGGATTGTCCGTTATGCAAGGCGTCCGTTATGCGGGGGTCCACTGTACTTGGATCAAGGAGCTAATAACCCCTTTCTCCTGTATAAATTACTAAATTTAAAAAGAAAAACTTTTTTCTTTTTCAGTCACCCTGCCTCAATGGGATATGGCTGGTGTGTTAAAAAAAAAAAATCCTAAAACTGTAACTATAGATTTTACATTATCTTTTTTTCCTCCAGTTTTCTTAACATTACAGTTATCATTTTTATTTTTTTTTTCATCTCCACAGTTTTGAGATGATTCCTGGCAATATTCTACATAAAACCCTCCCCCCACTTGATAAAGCTGCTCTTACTCTCAGGGTTTTTTTGATTTTTTTTTTTTAAACCCGGGCGAATCCACCCAAGGAAAGGGGTTTATTTGAAAAGAAAAACAAAGTTTTTTTTTTTTAAAACCCTTTTGGGACGTTTACCCCGTAAAATATACGTCAAAACGCGCCACGTTTCTAAACGGATTTATACGCAAAAATTCACCCGCTTCAAATAAAGGGGCGGGAAAGGCCGGGTGGGCCTACTTTGAGAGAAAATGGGTCTCAGTGGGGGGGTAGGGAAACCCTGTGAAAAAAATCTGGACTCAGCGGTGAAATTTGTGGGAAGGGCCTTTTGGGTAGCCCCATTTAAAACCATCCCTCGCGGTAAAAGTACCCCCCACTCCCCCGGGGTTTGGAGGTCTTTTGTTCCCAAGTGATATTTCTAAAAGCGTTTAAAGTGTCTTGACAGTAAATTTCCGGGGTTTTCAAGTGATTTGGTAAAACCGAAAAAAGTGCCCAGGTGACGTAATTAGTGATGAAAACCCAGTTTGACCCACTACCTTCCACCTCTGGTGTGGGCTGGCTTTTCACTTCACTTTCCCCCTGTCCCCGGACGAAAGAGGAAACTTTTTTGGCCCCGTGTACAAAAAACCCAGATTTTTGCATGAATGTGTTAGTGATAGTGTTTAAAGGGTTTTATTAAAAGCAGTTCTAGTTTTTGACAGTGAGGGTGAATATTCCCCATTGAAGGGGCCAGTAAGTACGACTTACCCATGGGGTCTGGTAGTTTTTTTCATATGATGTTCCAAGGGGAAAAAGAAACCTGGGAGCAAAACCCCGTGGCCCAAACCCCCCGCCCTTTATAGTAAATTTTAAGATATTGTTACGAGGGGTATGTTTGATTTTAGTGGGCAGCGGGCATTTGGTGGTGAAGTGATGTGGCACGACCCATGGGGCACCAACAGGGGCCCAAAGCTACTACCCACCCGGGACTCTGCCCCAACAACAACCACCTCCCCCAAACCCCCCACACCCCCCCAAAACCTACACAACCACAACCTGCCAACCAAAACCCTTTGCAAAACCCACAACCACGTTTACAATATCCAGAACCCCCCAGCAGACCGCATCGGGGTTTGGCGGGAAAAGGTGACTAGTTTTTTTCCCGTCCCCATGCTTTGATGAAACAAAAAAGGGAATAAACCCCCATCTTTCCCCACGGGAACAATGCGGTGAACTGGAATGCTTTATTTTAATTTTTCCCGATAAACCCCTGTTGGACATCATTGCCCAGGGAAACCCCCCCATACTAGAATACCCCATGGCAAATACAATACTCTAAAACCCAAAATCAGGGCTAAACCAGGGGAAAAGGAGCCCAACTGGGGCAGAGAGTCCCTGTTTTTTTTTTGCCACAATAATGTTTAAATTCCCCCAAGTGTAAAAGCACACTGTCACCACATACTGGGAAAACAAAAAAGGCCCTGATTTCATTTTCCGGGTTTTTTTAATTTAAAACATTACAGGTGTCAATCGTTTCTTGATACTTTTACGTATGTTACATTTTTTCAAAACAAAACCGGGCCCCGACAGAAGCGACAGGTTATAAAAATCAAAAATGTTTTTTTATGTACAGGGAAACAAAAGTGCTGAAAAGAATTTTTTTTTCCCTTTTCAAAAACTTGTTTTTAACAAAGTCTTTGTTTTTAAATTAAAAGGGAAGTTTCCGTTCAAGAAATAATAAAACCAAGCAAGGGAAACCCTTTGGATAAAGTTTTTTTGTGATTGCAAAAATTTGTCTAGTTTTTGGATACCCTTTTTGTGTACATTTGGCAGTAATATTTTGAGAGATACCAGGGAATTTAATTGGGGTATCTTTTGGGGGGATGTGGTTAAAACCCAATAAAGGGAACCATGTTTTTGGTAAGGTGCATATGTTTTTTTACGAAAACTGGTAACAACCCCTTACTCAGTGTTTTCTTGCGAGTGAATTTTGACAGGGGGGTGGGGAAACATGCGGGGAAATTTGGGAAACAAAATCCAAGATTCAACGCTGGCACTCGCAGAGGTGAGGTGCAAGCCTTTGCTGCCAAACATCAGGCATTTCGGTAGCATGACAAACGTGAGGTCACATTGTTGACATCATTTCACCAAAAAACGAAATGGCACACACGGGCCCGGGCAAAAACAGAGAGACCAATGAACCCATTCAAAGCCGGGCCCTGTCATGGACTACAACCTAAAATTTTCGTTTAAAGTGGGACAAATGTGACGGAGTTTGGGGTTTTGCTGTTTGGGTGTACGCAAGAGTTAAAAATTTATTATTATTTTTTAAATCACACGGGGGGGCGATTCCCACCAAGGCAGGGGGGCCCCGAAAAAAAAAAACTTTCACCCTCTTTCACCCATCACGCTTCCCAGAAGGGGGGTTTTAAAAACTACATTTTTTTAAACTGCAAAAATTAACACCCCTCCTTAAAGGCGGGCCTGTACTTCCCATCTCCGGCCCTCACCCGGGCCTCCGGTTTCCCTAAAATCCCTTCATAAATTTTACTTTGCTCACACCTCCAAAAAGCACGTCAAGTTTTAAAAACCATTTGTCTCCATTCACTCCTATCAAACACGCTCACGCATCCCTGGGAAGTCCAACCCCCCTCGCACACAAAACCCCCTTTTACCCCCCCCCCCTCCAACCCTTCCTAGGCCGACCCCAAACCCCCCTTCCCCACAAACAGACTAAATCCACTCTTGAAGTTTTTCTTTTTTTTTCCTCCTTTCTCTCAACATGTCCGAACCACCTCAAAAACCCCTTTCCCTCAGCCCTCTGGACAACATTTTTGGGAAAACCCCCCGCACCTCCTCCTAACTTCCAAACAAACCGAATTCTCTGCATTATTTTCACCCCAAAATTTGCCCCAAAACATGACATCTCCATTTGCCTCCAGCCTTTCTCCTCGCTGCAACATTCATCACCCATGTTTTAAAACACCCATATAAGAGCGTTGGTAAAACTAAAACTCTCATACTTTTCCCCTCTTTGCCCCCAAAGGGAAACAAAGTTCTCTGCCCTCCACAGACCCCTAATGCACCACTCCCTCTTTTTTCCCCCCAAAAATTCTAGGGGGTTTTTCCCCATTTTTCATAGACCCATCCCTGCCCACGTCCACCCCCCAAAAAACTGAATACGTTCACCTCCTCCATACTCTCCCCCTCCAATCTAAATTTTCAATCTTTCATCACCTAATCTTTTGTTATCCTCAAAAATTTTACTTTTTCCCTGTTTTCCCACCTTTAATTTTCTTTTTTTGCACCCCTAACCAAATTCTCCCCCCAACCCTCTGCAGCTTCTCTTCAAATCTCCCAAAAACACAGTGTAAATCACAAAGAGCAGCCCTGTGCCCCAACCCCCACCCTGGGGTTGATTCTTAATCTTTTAACTCCACGCCTCTTGCCAAGCCCCTGCTTTTTACTTCTTTTAAAACCCCATCTATAAATATATTAAAAAACCAGGGTGACATCACACATCCTGTTAAAGGCCTATTTTTACTCGGAAAAAATTTTCCCTTTTTCTACATACCCCTAACTTGAGCCTCACAAATCCCCCCCGAAAAACCTTCACTGCTTTCAGAAACCCTTTCCCCTCCTAAAACCATACACTTGCAACATCGGGCCACATTGCCCCCCTATCCCCCCCGGTCCAAAAGCCCTTTTCCAAATCCAAAAAATCCCCACAAAGACCTTTTTAACCCTTTACTAAATCCCTTTTCCCACTTAAAAGGTTTCACTGAAAACCACCTGGTCCCACACACCCCCACCTTTCCTAAAGCCCCTTGTTCATCTGCAAACCTATTCTCCGTTTACCCCTTAATTTTTTCCCAATTAAACTCTACCATACACTTTACCAGGAAACACTCAACAAAACTTACCCCCCTAAAATTTTTTTTGCACTCTCTTTTATCCCCTTTCCCTTTAAATAAAAAAAGGAACTATGAAAGGCTCTCTCCCAAACCCCCTAGGAACCCAACCCTTTTCCCATAAAATTTATTAAATAATTGCACCAACCACTTTTCCCAAAAAAAAAAATCCCCACCTGCTTTTAACATTTTTTATCTTTATCCCCCTCTTCCCGGCCCGCCTAAAACCCCCCTTTTATTTTACCTACTGCCTCAAAAACTTTTTCCCCACACCACAACGGCCTTTTTCGTCACTCCTAAAAAATGTTTTTTCCCCTTGCCCTATACACAAAACACAGCTTCCCTATCTTTATCAACATTTAACAATTCCTCAAAAAAATTCCCTCCATCTTCCCAATCCTCTAACCTCCATTTAATTTAAATCTCCTCCCTATTTTTTTAACTGAAAAAATTTCCCTTTTTTCTCTAGGCTTCCTTAAACCCTTTTTAATCTCCCCTCCCAAAAATTTTTTTTATTTTCCCAACAAAAAAAGTTGTAACAGCTCACCCAAACCCTCATTTGCCCCCTTTTTTTTACATTGCTTCACCACTCTCTTAACCCTCTCTTTTTTTCCATATACTCTTTCCCTCCCCTTTTCCTCACATTTTACTTTGTAAAAAAATTCTCATATGCTAACTTTTTCCCCCCCTTACTACTCTCTTTTCAAATCATTTCCACCAACGCTCCTTTCCCCCCCCTTCACCCACTTTCCTGTAAAACCCCAAAAAATTTTGCTGAACACTCCCAACACTAACATTTTAAAAACCCACCCCCATTCCTCTTTCGCCCCACCCCATTTTCCAAACTCTCCCTTACCCATCTATCCTCCAATAGCTTTTAAAAACTTACCCTAACTGCCTCCTCTTTTAGTTTTTAAACCCCCAAACCCCCTCTCTTCCCTGATGCTTTTATTTCCTTGTAAAACCCCTCTACCTTTTACTCTCAAAGTAGCTACCAAAATAAAAAGTGATCTGTATAAATTTGGCCCCCCCGATAAACATGTACATCCTGAAGTCAAACCCCAAAAGTTCCTTTTTTTCTACTAATACTAATCCAACAAACTACTGTCATTTTTGCCCTACATCATATCGTGTTTTACCCTTTTTTAAACCCTTTTTTTTTTAAAATATGTATTACCTATAACTAAACCCCTTTTATACAAAATTCAATCCAAAAGGGGTCCATTATCATTTACACCTGGCAACCCCCAAACTTAAACCCACCACACCCCCTCTAAAAAATTTCTCCCACTTAGCATTCAGGCCCCTACCACAATTAAATCTCTCACTTGGTTCAAAGGGAAACCCAACCCTCACTTAACACCCCAAAACCCTCTTCTCTCCACGCATTCCTCCTTCTCCAGGTGCAAACCCCTTAAAAGTTTTAAAAAGGTAAAAAACCCTTTTTTTTCCCCCCTTTTTGAAAAACTCCATGCTAAAAACTTAAAATTTTAAAATTTGGGGGACCAACAAACCCCAAATATGTAAAAAATTTTTTTTTGTCAGTAACCAACAAATAATCGCCATACCAAAGGGGCCCAAAGCCCCGCTAAAACAAGCCCCACTAAATTACCAAAAACATGCCATCTCGTTTTAGGCCTGGTGATTTACCCACCCCCCCTACAACTGCCTCCTACAAATTCCAAAAAATGCTCAGAAGAGGTGTTTTTTGTAAGAAACATACCAAAAAAACCCCACCCAAACCCCGCAGAGAGACTCGTTTTTAAAATGTGGGGGAGGTCAAGTGGGCCCCTCTGCATATACCCAAGTTTCAAAAAGTTCCACAAGCTGCAGCAGTTCTAGGAAAGTGTTTAGTGACTGTACATATGTATAAAATTTTGGAACCAAAAGTTTAAAAACAATTGTTTTGTAAATTTTTGTTTTGTAAAACAAATTTTAAAACACAAAAAATAGTGATAAAGTTTGTTCAGTTATTGTGTTGTAAACAATGATGTATAATTTTAACAATGCACCTTTCAATTTGGGCCCCACAGGCCACATAAGTTACTTGGAAAAGAAAAAATTGGAAAAAAAACAAGAAAAATTTTTTAATTAGAGTTAAAAAAAAAGAATACCCGGGTGGGCGGCGTCGCCCTGTTGGCCCTAAAGGGACTCACTTTTTGCCAAACCCTTTTCGGCACTATATCTCGTAAGTACTGAGGCAAAAAAAATTTTTAGGCTTAAAACACTCAGTAAAATAATCCCAAAATTTTTATAAGAAAAAAATAATTTTTTTTTTTTTTTGAATAATTTTTCGACAAAAAGAAAAAAAAAGTTTCCCGAAAGGGGCCTGTGTAAAAAGAAAAGGGGGAATACTTTCCCGGGAAAAGTAGGGCTTAGACAGGGATGTGAATGTTCCCCCAGGGGGGGTTTTAAAAAATTTTATAGATGGGGCGTAAAAGAAATAAATGCAAAGGGGGTCCGGGGGAGGGGTGGGATTTAAAATTAAGGGGAAAACAAAACAAAAAGGGAATTGAACCCCCAGGTTTCTTTTTTTCTGATGATACTGTGCTTTTTGGGAGATTCTAAAAAAAAAATTGGGAAAGGGGTTTGTGGAGGGGTTTTGGGGGTGTGTGTAAAGGGAAAAGTTGAAAGTGAACATAAAAAGATAAGGTGATGAGGGGTATAAATGATTTAGATAAAGAAAAATTTTGGGTATCAAATTTTGGGGGGGATATGGAAGAATTTAATGTTTTCAGATAAAATTTGGGGGTTTACGTGTCGGCGGATGGATTTATGAAAAGGGTGAGGTTAATCATAGAATTGATGAAAAGGAAAAAAAGGGGAGTGGTGCGTTGAGGGATAAGTGGAGTCAAAAAACTTTTTCCCATGGGGGGCAAGAAAGGGGAAAGTATGAAAGTAAAGTAAATAAACCCAAAACTCTTATTTTGGGGGGTGAAGCTTGGGTTGTGAATGCAGCCCGCGAGTAGGCGGGGTTTTTAGGCAGTGGAGATGTCCTTTTCGAAGGGGATGTGGGGTTAAAAATTATGCAGAAAATTCGGGTGTGGGGAAAATTTGGGAAAAAATTGGAGTTAAAAAAAGTATTATCAAGGGCTGAAGAGGGGTTTTTTGAGGTGATTTTGGGCCATTTAAGGGGAGAATGGATCAAAGTAAATGACATGGAGAAACAATTTAAAAACTGTAGGAGAAGGGAAAGGGGGGGTAGGGGGCGTTTCCCGGGAAAAAGGGTTTGGGAAAGGGAAAGGGTTTAAGGGGGGTTTTTTTGGGGGAATGGGCCCGGGCTTCCAGCAGGCGTTTCATGAGTGTGTTTCAATAGGAGTGAATGGAGACAAATGGTATTTTGGGACCTACGATCTGTTTGGGTGTGAGGGAAAGGGGAATATTTAGTGAAGGGGTTCAGGGGAAACCGGTTTTTTTTTAAAATAGCCGGACTTGAGTCCCCGGAAAAAAGAAGTACAATGCCTGCACTCTTAAAAGGGGGGGTTTTTGGGGTAAATTTCTTTGGGGGGATAAGTTTTTGTATCTTTATACGTATATGCCCTTTTAAACTGGGTTTGTTCCCGGGGCACTTTTGCAAAAAAAATTTTATTATGTGTGGTGAGGTAAATTTTGAATGATGAAAAAAAATTTTTTTCTTTTTTGGGGGTTTCTTTTTTTTTTGGGGACCCTGCCTCGGGGGGAAGACGTTGACTTGTTGGGAAAAAAAAAAGTGTAAAATTTTTAAAAGGTTTTTTAATATGCATTTTTTCCCTTTACTAATTTCATTCTTGTGTTTTTCAACATGGGCCTTTATTGAATTTCCAAATTTTTAATTTTTCCCTTTTAGGGCTCAAAAATTTTTGGGTTTTAAGCCCTAAAAAGCCTTATTCTAAATACACAAACAAGGGATTGAAATTTTTAAATTGTCTTGGAATTCAAACTTTTAATATTTTTTGTTTTTTTTTATTTTTTTGTTTTTCCCTTTTTTTAAAAAATTTTTTTTGTAGGGGTGGGAAAGGAGACAAATGAATTTTTTAAAACTTGACGTGCCCTTTTGAGTGGACAAAAATAACATATTTGAAAGGATTCAGGGAAACCGGGACCCCGGACTTGAGTCCCCGGAGAAAGGGAAGTACAGTGCCTGCACTCCCGAAGGAGGGGGTAAAAGTTGCCCGTTTTAAAAAATGGATTTTAAAGCACCCCTCTGGCAAGACAGTTTAAAGGAGTGAAAGATGGTGAAAGTTTTTCTTTTTTTGGGCCACCCTGCCTTTGGGGGGAAACGGCCAGTGTGCTAATAAAAAAAAAAAATATTTTTTAAACCCCTTTTTAAAAATTTCCCTTTAAAATTTTGCCCACCACTTCCCACATTTAGTGATAAACAGTGGGGAAAAATTTTCCCTGTCATTTAATCTCAATTTTATCAAAGCACATTACTGTAAATTCACACTGTTTTCAAAATTTATTAGCTTTTCATATGTAGCCCCTTTTATTTCTCCCAAAAAATATTATGCTACAGTACAATACTTGTAAATGCAGGTTTTTAAAATTTTCATTTTTTAATTTTTCTGATGAATTTTTACAATTTTTTCATCCCTTTTTTACCCAAATTTTGCTTTTTTGGAGTTTACTTTTCGAAAGCTATTTCTTTTTGTTAAGGCTGATCACAAGAGGAGTAACCGGGAAAGGGTGATTTTGAAGAATGTTTTTATGAGGTTAGTAGTCTTTGTCTTTTGATGACAAATAGCATTAAAGTTAAGAAGTAAGATCACCAGATAAATAGGAGAATTCAGAAATTTTTTTGAAGTTCATCTAGTTAACCCAGTCTGAGCCCCTTTTATATCATTTACATCCCTCCCAGAAGCAATTTGGGGGGGGAAGGCTTAAATTATAGGGGCTAAACTTACTGGGTTAAAGTTTTTTATTTAAAAGATACCCATAATTATAAGATAAATGGGAAATTTAAAATTTTTAGGTAGGGTTTCAGAGGATGGGGGACAATTTCATCTCAGTGCCATGACCATAGTTATTTTTTTTTGTGCTATGATTATCATGACTTCATTGACATGGGGAACCTCTGTTTTTTGCCATTAATTTCGTTCAAAAAGCGACAAAAACTAAAAATTTTTGAAAACTGAAGCAATTTTCCCATAAAAAAAATGAAACCCAAATTTAAATTTCATTCCAGAAAACCCAAAAAATTTTATATTTTTTTATAAAACCCGGCCGATTCCCCCCAAAGGCAGGGGGGCCCGAAAAAGAAAAACTTTCACCATTTCACTCCATCATGTCTTGCCAAAGGGTGTTTTACACACAGTTTTTAAAACTGCAACATTAACACCCCTCCCTTCAAGGCAGGCACGTACCCCCATCTCCAGGACTCAAGCCCGGGCCTGCCGGTTTCCCTAAACCCCCCCTTCATAAATTTACTTTGCTCACACCCAACACACGTCAAATATTAAAACCATTTGCTCCATTCACTCCTATCAAACACCTCAGCATGCCTGCTGGAAGTCCAAGCCCCTCGCACACAAACCTCCTTTACCCCCTCCTCCAAACCCTTTTTCCTAGCCGACCCCTACCCCCCTTCCTTCCACTACAGACTGATACATCTTGAAGTCATTCGTTCGCTCCATTCTCTCTACATTCCGAACCACCTCAAAAAACCCTTTCCTCAACCCTCTGGACAAACAGTTTTTAATCCCCACCTCCCCCTAACTTCCAAACTACGAATCCTGCATTTTTTTCACACCACACCCCCCCCAGACTGACATCTCCATGCCTCCACCTTCTCCTCGCTCAACATTCATCACCCAGCTTCACACCCATAAAGAGCTTGGGAAAACTATACCTCTACATTCCCCTCTTTGCCTCCAAGACAAAGTTCTTTGTCCCACAGACCCAATGCACCCTCACTCTTTTCCCCTCATCAATTTTATGATTCACCCATCTTTCATAGACCCTCCGCGACACGTCCACTCCCAAATATCTGAATAAAAATTCACCCCCTCCATACCTCTCCCTCCAATCTGATATTCAATCTTTTATCACCAATCTTTTGTTTCCCATAACCCTTATTCTTTCCTGTATTTACCTTTAATTTTTTTTTTTTTTTGCACACCCAAACCAAAATTATCCACCAATCTCTGCAACTTTTTCTTTAGAATCTCCAAAGCACATGTCAAAGCAAAGACAGCGTGACAACCCCCTTTGTGTTGATTCTTTTTCTTTTTTAAATCACACCCCTTCCAAACCCCGCATTTACTCTCTTACAACCCCATCTAAAATAATTTTAAAAACCCCGGGGACATCACACATCCTTGTCTAAGGCCTACTTTTACGGAAAAAAAAATTTTCCCCTTTTTCCACATACTAACGACCTCACACCCAAAAAACTCTCACTGCTTTCAGTAACCACCTCCTACAAACACTTCAACATCTCCACTTGCCCCCCTATCCACCCGTCATACCCTTTTCCAATCCAAATTCCCCCAAAGACCTCTTTACCTTATCAAAACGTTTACTTATATGTTTCACGTAAATAAACAAAAAATACATTTTATGATGGAGGGAATATTTTTGGGAATATTTTGAGGGAAATTTTTAGGAATTTTTAAATTTGATGAAGATAGGGGAAGCTGTGTTTTCGTGAAAAGGGCAAAGGAATAACACTTGTAGGATGAGGGGAGCCATTTGTGAGTGGGGGGAAGTTCGTGAGGCAGTAGGTAAAATGAAAGGGGAAGGCAGCCCGGGGTTTGATGGGAAAAGAAAAATGTTTAAAAACAGGTGGGGATATAGTTTTGGGGGTGGGTTTGTGCAATTATTTTTTAATAAAAAAGTATGGAAGAGGGAAGGTACCTAGGGGTTGGGAGAGACCCTGCAAGTTTTCCTTTTTATAAAGGCAAAGGGAAAAAAGAGTGCAAAAATTATAGGGGGATAATCGCTATATACCTGGTAAAGTTATGGAAGTTATTATGAAAAATTAAGAGAAAAATGGAGAAAGATACAAGGACAAGAGGCTTTAGGAAAGGAGGGGGTGTGGACCAGGTTTTACTTAAAAAAATAAGTGAAAGATTAAGATAAGGCAAAAAAGGGCTTTGTGCATTTATGGATTTTGGAAAAGGCGTATGACGGGTGGATAGGGGGGGAATGTGGCAGATGTTCAATGTATGGTGGAGGTAGGTTCTGAAAGCAGTAAGATTTTTTTAAAGAGGAATGAGGGTCAATTTTGAGTATGAGGGAAAAGGGGGAAAATTTTTCCCAGAAAAAATAGGCCTTTAAAAAGGGTTTTGGGTGTCACCGTGGTTGTTTAATATATTTATAGATGGGGTTGAAAAGAAGTAAATGCAGGGCTTGACAAAAGGCGTGGATTAAAAGATAAAGAATCAACACAAAGTGGGAGTTGTCACAGTTGCTCTTTGCTGATGCACTGGCTCTTGGGAATTTCTGAAGAGAAGTTCAAGATGGGGGATGAAAATTTTTAGGGGTCAAAAGAAGAAAATTAAAGGGGAATACAGGAAAAGGGAAGGTTATGAGGATAACAAAAAGATTAGGTGATAAAGATTGAAATACAGATTGGAGGGAAGAGTATGGAGGAGGGAAAGTTTTTCAGATATTGGGAGTGGACGTGCCCAGGGGTTTGTTTGAAAGTGAGGTGAACATAGAATTGATGGGGGAAAAAAGAGGGGTTTGTGACTAGGAGTCGTGGAACAAAGAACGTCCTTGGGGGCAAAGGGGAAAAAGAAAAGGAGTAAGTTTACCAACGCTTTTATAGGGTGTGAAGCATGGTGATAAATTTGCAGCGGGGGAAAAGGGCGGGAGGCAGTGGAGATGCCTTTCCCTGAGGGCAATGTGTGGTGTGAATATAAGCAGAAATTCGTATTTGGAATTTAAAGGGAGGGGGGGGATTACCAAACGTTTTCCAAGGGGGCTGGGGGAAGGGTTGTTTAGGTGGTTGGGACTTTTAGAGAGAATGGAGCGAACAGAATAAATTCAAGATGTATCATCTGTACGGAAGGAAGGGGGTAGGGGTCGGCCCCAGGGAAAAGGGTTTGGGGAGAGGGGTAAAGGAGGTTTTTGGGCAGGGGGTTTGGACACCAGCAGGTAGCGGAGCGGGTTTTTATAGGATGAATGGAGACAAATGGTTTTAAAACTTACTGCTGTTGGAGTGTGAGCAAAGTAACATTAGAAGGGGGTTTAGGGGAAAACCCAGGGCCGATTTAGTCTGGGATGGGAAGTACATTCCTGCACTCGAGGGGGGTAATGTTTCAGTTTAAAAACGATGAAAGCACCCTTCTGGCAAGACAGTGATGGAGTGAATGATGGTGAAAGTTTTTCTTTTTCGGCCACCGTGCCTTGGTGGGAATCGGCCAGTGTGATAATAAAATAATAAAAAATAAACATTTTATAGAGAATATCTATAGTTTTGCATACAGAAAACATTGAGAAATAAATATAAATGACTAATGAAATGGATAAATAAAGTTTTTAACACACTTTTATCTTATTGGACCTTGTTGGCGTAGGGAAGACAGCGAGGAGGGGAGAGGGAGGAGGAGAGGTTATTGTTTGGAAGGGGAATCCCCTTCCATAAGCAATTCAGGTATCAAGGCCCTCTCCGGGATTACTTCCGCTCTTTGTCTTTTGCTGTCACTAGGCCCAGCTTGAAGCCCACTTACCTGTCCACAAAAATCTGTCAAGAGGTCTTTTTTCGGCGTCCTTTAAAATTTGCCAAAAATGGAAAAGGCTTTGTCATTAAACGTGTTCAGACCGGTTTCCCAACATTTTGCTAGGGTTATTTTTCCCACAAAATTTTGCAGCCACTTATTTTGCACACATGCCTTAATCACTGTAGAAGGCGCATTCTTCCCTCCTTCCTTCCCCTCCCGAAGCAGTTTTCCTCACTGTGGTCTGTTTCGTTCCTTTTAGGGGTTTACTCTTCCCTTGGTTACCACCAACCTTCAACATCCTGGCCACCACACCCAACCCCAGGATTTCCCCTATAGCACAATGATTCCACAACAGGAAAGGGGTGATGCTCACTCAAGAAAAACAAAGGGCAGACCGATCATTTTGTCCCTTGAGGTCGAGTGATCGGGCGGCGGGGCGGACGCATTTGATACGGACCCCTTTTCAAATTAGGGAAAAATGAGGGGAGTATGAAAACTGGACAAAAATTTTGACGGAAAAAATCGTGAAAAACCCAATCCTACGAAAAAATGGGTTTTGGAAACCGAGGTTTTCCCCTTCTTTTTATTGCTGAATTAAGTTTTAATAGCTTTATGAAAGGTGCTTTTTCCCAACCAGGGCTTGGAAACACCAATTTTAAACAGGGGAAGCCTGCATTGAATTTTAAAAAAAATAATAAGTGGAACCTCAAAAAAAAACTGCTTTCCCCAAAACAACCAATTATGTTTATTTTTGAATGCTTTTATAATGTATTTTTTTAAGGTCTGAAATTTACTAATCTAAATTTTCATTTTTCCTGATGGGTAAAATTTATTCGGGAAAGGCACTCGAACGACTTCTGGACCAAAGAAAGTTCGATATTTGAGGGTTTCCACTTATATAGGGAGGAAGTAATTTTTATGTACTGGCCAGGAGGGTTTCCCTCTTTTTGGATGAAGAAAGCGGATGGATGTGGGGGAGGGCGGAGGCATTACATAGAATGAAAGGGGGGAAAGCACTGGAACTGACGGGGGTCATGACAAAAATTTAAAAACAGGGGGCTTATAGTGTTGGGGTTGTATTTTTTTTTTTAAAAAATGTAAAAGGGGGAAGGTACCAGGGATTGGCGAAGCATGTATAGTCCCTTTTTTAAAAAAGGAAAGGGGGGCAAAAAATTTTAAAAATTATAGAGAAATAATTTACTTTTATACCCGGAAAAGTGACGTAGGGATTAAAAGAATTGA